>CAJNDS010000340.1:0-45000 GCA_905221605.1 Symbiodinium natans
CGCAAGACTTAAAAAATAAGGGCTTCCTTTTCCCACGGGATTTCCCGCGAAGCAGGCCGTAGGCCCCGAGCTGTGGCTGTAGTCTGCAGGCCCCCGAGCTCTCTGACTGTAGAGTCTCCAGGCCCCCAAATGGGCCTGACCCTTTCCGGAAAATACTTGAATATTAGTTTAAATTTTGATAGATTTTAAGGAAACTAGCGGCATTTCAATATTTTGAAAGGCCATGAAGTTCCATGGGTACCTTATATTTTTGGATTTTTGTTTGTAATTTTTAGCAAATAAACCATTTAAGTTTTTTTTGCAATTTTCCTGAAATTCTGAAAGCCTAGGCCTTACAAGAAAAATATAAAAACAGCAACAAAAATACTCATTTAAAATTTTAAATGCGCTTCTTAGTCCTTTTAAAAAAGAACATTTTGTTCTGTTAATTCATAAGGCTTGTAAAAAAAGCCGGGGGTCCGGGGACGAGCGTTAACAAAAGCATTCCCCTTGAATATTTCTCCCGCGAAACTTTTCTCCCGCGAATTTTGGCGGGAGAAATTCCCGCGAGCTCTCCCTTGAGTTTTCCTGGTTTTCCCGTGGTTTCCCTTTGATTTTTTTTTTGTTTCCCTTCAGTTTCCCGTGAGAGTCAAAGCTTCCTTTTACTGTTCCCTTGGACTTCCCTTTGAACTTCCCTTGGTTTTCCCTCGGATCCCCTTCGAAATTAAAACGCATCCCGCGAGAAATCTCGCAAGACTTCAAAAATAAGGGCTTCCTTTTCCCACGGGATTTCCCGCGAAGCAGGCCGTAGGCCCCGAGCTGTGGCTGTAGTCTGCAGGCCCCCGAGCTCTCTGACTGTAGTCTCCAGGCCCCCGGGCTCTCTCGTTGTCACCAGGGTCCGGGCTGTCTGGCTGTAGTCTGCAGGCCCCCGAGCTCTCTGACTGTAGAGTCTCCAGGCCTTTGGGCTCGCTGTAGTCACCAGGGTCCCGGGCAGTCTCAGGCCCCCGAGCTCTCTGACTGTAGTCTCCAGGCCCCCGGTCTCTCTCGCTGTAGTCACCAGGCCCCCGGGCTGTCTGGCTGTAGTCTGCAGGCCCCCGAGCTCTCTGACTGTAGTCTCCAGCCCCCCGGGCTCTCGTGCTTGCTTGGGTTTATATTGTTTTTTACTTAATTAGATTGACTTAAGTAATTGAAATAATTTAAAGAATTTAAGTATCGAAATTTATTTAAATAATTAAATAACTTAAATATGACGGGCAGGTTTCGGATTTAAATTACTTAAGTTATTTAACTTCGGCCGGGAATTAAATAATGTGAATAATTTGTAAATAATATCAACAATTTACATAATGTAAATAATTGAAATAGTTTAAATAATTTAAATAATTTAAATCCGAAAAGGGGGGGACCACCCCCCCCTGCCCCCTAAGACTTAAATAATTCAAATAACTTAAATCCGAAACCTCCCCGTCTTATTTACACTTTTTGAATTATTTAATTCTGGGGAGGGGGGGGGTGGTCCCCCCCCCGCCCGCCGGATTTAAATCATTTTTCATTATTTAAACTATCTAAATTCTTTAAATCGCCTGGGAATCAAATAATTTCAATTTGAATATGACGGGCAGGTTTCGGATTTAAAATATTTAAATTATCTACTTCGGCCGGGATTTAAATAATTTAAATAATTTAAACAATTATTTAAGGCTTCGAACGGATTTAAATTATTTACATAATTTCAATAATTTCAATAATTTAAATCCGAAAAGGGGGGGGGGGCCACCCGCCCTGCCCCCTAAGGATTAAACAATTTAAATAATTTAAACCCGAAACCTCCCCGTCTTATTTAAATTATTTAATTATGTAATTCTGGGGAGGGGGGGTGGTCCCCCCCCCTTTCGGATTTAAATTTTTAACATTATTAGATTGTTTAAAAGATTGTTTAAAATATTTGAATTATTTAAATTATGGCACGGCTCTACTGACACATATTCCGCGGAAAGATTGTCATGTTTTTGGTGAAATTTACGAACACTTACCCCCCGATAAGCAAGATCTTGGAACCACTCCGCGTACTCAGCCTTTAAGAGTTTAAGGGGGTTTCAAATTCAGGGATACTTATATTTGCTCCTGTAAACTTACGAACACTTACCCCCCGATAAGCAAGACTTGGAACCTGCAGACAACAACAAACAGGTCTGTCGCAAAACCGCGACCATTGATACACACCCCCTGTAACGGGGTATGTCGCGTATGTGGGCCGCGGCCCGGTTACAAGCAATTAATATTGGCACGCGGCCATTTGTTTGCAAGAAACAGGGGTCTGCATACCGCAGCAAAACATAAACACATGATGACGATGCGAACAACTGACTAGATGATGAAGATGATGAGGAGGAACAAGATCAAGGAGCTGATGAAGATGATGAAGATGATGAAGATGATGATGCTGCTGGGAAAGCTTTATGCAATTGATGCAGTGAAGTTATGCCAGTACAATGAAAGGACTCATGCAGATGAAGAGTGTGATGACAATGATGATAGAGCTTTGCGCTTTATTTTGTCACCCCGTCTCCTTGCTTCCTGTCTCTTCTCTTCTTTCCAGTACCCTTCCAGAAAAATGGCATCCTTGTTCTCTCGCCTCTCTCACTTCCCTTTCCCTTCTCTCTTTCTGTTACTTTTTGACTGATGAACAACAAGAAAGAAACTTGCAGGATCAAACAGTGGCAGGGTAAGCAGACGTTGCGCGTGGACCTTGCCGTACTTCATCATATCCCTCTTCTCGGCCCATCTCTTCTGCTCCTTTCCTTACTCTTCTCCTTTTCATAATTATTCCTCTTTAGTTGTTCTTATCTGGAAAAGAAAGAGGGAAGGGAGAGATAAGGGAGGGAGGATAGATAAAGAAGAGTGCCATCTTCTCTGCGCCTTGTTTTGTCTCCCTCTTCTCTATTCATCTCTCTTCTATTCTTTTCTTTGCTGTTCTATTGAAATTGGATTCCCTGTATCTCTCCTCTGTCCTTCTCTCTCGCTCCTCTTCTCCTGTTCCCCTCTAAACGATTGCTCTTTACAGATAGGTGCCCTCCCTCCTCGTCAGGAAATCTCTTTTCGCTTATTTTGCTTTTTGAAGCGAATAAAACAACGGATAAGAGAGGAAAGGGAATGACTAAGTAAAGACAGGAGCTCTTCAATAGGTGCCCTCCTCCTCTTCAGGAAATCTCTTTTCCCTTATTTTGCTTTTTGAAGCGAAGAAAACAACAGATAAGAAGAGAGGAAAGGGAATGACTAAGTAAAGAGAGGAGCTCTTCAATTTCCCTCCCTATATCTGATGTTACTTTTCCTTCTTGGGCGGTGCCCTTCCTTCTCCCTTGAAGATGCAGAAAACGATCAGGAAGGACACCCGTTCCATCGCCCATATATAGACAGAGATAAATCATGAGCATCAGCTGGGTTTGCTGCCGATCCAAAATGGGCGTCCCTTTTAATCGCTTTCTGTGTCTTGAAACGAGCAAAAGGGGCACCCTTACTAAGTGTTTTCTTGTGGTGTCCCTTTTCTTCGCTTGAAGATGCAGAAAACGATCCAAAAAGGACACCCGTTCCATCGCCCATATATGGGGAGAGAGATAAATCATGAGCATCAGCTGGGTTTGCTGCCAATCCAAAATGGGCGCCCGTTTTAATCGCTTGCTGTGTCTTCAAACGAGCAAAAGGGACACCCTAAGTGTGTTCTTGTGGTGTCCCTTTTCTTCGCTTGAAGATGCAGAAAACGATCTAAAAGGACACCTGTTCCATCGCCCATATAGAGGGAGAGAGAGGGGGAGAGAGAGAGAGAGAGAGAGAGAGAGAGAGAGAGAGAGAGAGAGAGAGAGAGAGAGAGAGAGATAGAGAGAGAGAGAGAGAGAGATCATGAGCATCAGCTGGGTTGGCTGCCAATCCAAAACGAGCGTCCCTTTTGATCGCTTTCTGTGTCTTCAAACGAGCAAAAGGGACACCCTAAGTGCTTTCTTGTGGGGTGTCCCTTTTCCTCGCTTGAAGATGCAGAAAACGATCAAAAAGGACACCCATTCCATCGCCCATAGAGAGAGAGAGAGAGAGAGAGAGAGAGAGAGAAAAAGAATCATGAGCATCAGCTGGGTTGGCTGCCAATCCAAAATGGACGTCCCTTTTAATCGCTTTCTGTGTCTTCAAACGAGCAAAAGGGACACCCTTAGTGCTTTCTTGTGGGGTGTCCCTTTTCCTCGCTTGAAGATGCAGAAAACGATCAAAAAGGACACCCATTCCATCGCCCATATATATATATATATATAGAGAGAGAGAGAGAGAGAGAGAGAGAGAGAGAGAGAGAGAGAAAAAGAATCATGAGCATCAGCTGGGTTGGCTGCCAATCCAAAATGGACGTCCCTTTTAATCGCTTTCTGTGTCTTCAAACGAGCAAAAGGGACACCCTAAGTGCTTTCTTGTGGGGTGTCCCTTTTCCTCGCTTGAAGATGCAGAAAACGATCAAAAAGGACACCCATTCCATCGCCCATATATATAGAGAGAGAGAGAGAGAGAGAAAAAAATCATGAGCATCAGCTGGGTTGGCTGCCAATCCAAAATGGACGTCCCTTTTAATCGCTTTCTGTGTCTTCAAACGAACAAAAGAAAACACTTAGGTTCCTCACTTGAAGATGCAGGAAAAGGCCCAACAAGGACACCCGTTCCATCGCCCATATATGGAGAGAGAGAGAGAGGGAGAAAGGAAAAAATCATGAGCATCAGCTGGGTTTGCTTACATGTTCATTGTTATTCCTTTTGTTTTTTTTAACGGAAATGAACAAGAGAAGAGAAAAATAAGAACCAGAGGAAAGATGAAAACGAGCACCATCTTCTCTTTGCCTGATTTTTGCATTTCGCCTGTCCTCATTTCTCTTCTATTCTTTTCATTGCTCTTCCATTTAGAGTTGCATTCCTGTTGATCTCTCCTCTCTCCTTTCTCTCTCCCTTCTCTTCTCTTGTTCTCCTTTAAATCTCAAAAACACACAAAAGGAAGCTTCTTTTCCTTGTTGAATGAAGAATGAAAAAAGAAGAAAAGAGATAGGGAAAGAAATTGAAGAGCTCCACTGCCTATTGGTTCATTCCATTTCCTCTCTTTCTATGTGTTGTTTTCCTTGTCGTTTCAGAAAGCAAGCAAAATAAGGGCAAGGGGGCTTCCTGAAGAGGAGAGAGGGCACCTATCTGCGAAGAGGTCTTGTCCTTTTTAAGAATAGAGGGAAAAGGGAGAGACAAGGAAGGGAGAGATGATAGACAAAGAAGAGTGCCATCTTCTTTGCGCCTTGTTGTGTTCCTCCGTCTCCTTGTTTCTTGTCTCCTCTCTTCTGTTCAGTACCCTTCCAGAAAATTAAAATGGCCTCCTTGTTGTCTCTCCTCTCTCACTTCCCTTTCCCTTCTCTCCTTCTGTTTCCGTTTAACTGATAAAGCACAAGACAGGTATGATAAAGCAGTGGAAGGTAAAGCAGAGGGTGACTCCTTGCGCTTGGACCTTGCCGTACTTCATCATGTCCCTCTTCTCGGCCTATCTCTTCTGCTCTTTTCCTTACTCTTCTCCTTTTCATAAATTCTTCCTCTTTAGTTGTTCTTATTTCGAAAAGAAAGAGGGAAGGGAGAGATAAGGGAGATAGGATAGATAAAGAAGAGTGCCATCTTCTCAGCGCCTCGTTTTGTCTCTCCATCTTCTCTATTCATCTCTCTTCTATTCTTTTCTTTGCCATTCCATTGAAATTGGATTCCTGTTATCTCTCCCCTCTCCTTCTCTCTCGCTCCTCTTCTCCTGTTCCCCTCTAAATGACAAAAACACAAGAAAGGAAGAACAAGAGGGGCATGTGTTGCAATAAAGCAGGAAGGGAATTGAAGAGCTCCTCTCGCTACTTTCTCATGCCCTTTCCTTTCTATCTACCACAATCTACCACACCAAAACACGACTCTCAGCTTCCAAATATACTTCATCATGGGGAGAAGGGACATACTTCATCACAGACTTGGCCCACAGGGAGAGGGGATATACTTCATCACGCTGCTGGGGGGCTGGATCACAAACATGGCCCACGGGGCGAGGGGACATACTTCAGCCACAAAGAGAGGGAACCTACTTCATCACGCTGGTGGGATGCTGGATCACAGACCTGGCCTACGGGGAGAGGGGACATGCTTCATCACAAATTTGGCCCACGGGGAGAGGGGACATACTTCATCACAAATTTGGCCCGCGGGGAGAAGGGACATACTTCATCACAGACTTGGCTCACAGGAGGCGCCAAAATAATCTAAATAATCTAATTATTCAAATCCATTGGTTCCTCTGGAAACCCAACCATTTAAATAATTTAAAGAATTTAATTATTCAAATACCTGGATTTAAATATTTTAGTTCTGGGGCGTCCCATCAAAAGGGAATAGGGAGAGACAAGGGAGAGATGATATATATAGAGCTTTGCGCTTTATTTTGTCACTCCGTCTCCTTGCTTCCTGTCTCTTCTCTTCTTTCCAGCACCCTTCCAGAAAAATGGCATCCTTGTTCTCTCTCCTCTCTCACTTCCCTTTCCCTTCTCTCTTTCTGTTACTTTTTGACTGATGAACAACAAGAAAGGAACTTGCAGGATAAAACAGTGGCAGGGTAAGCAGACGTTGCGCGTGGACCTTGCCGTACTTCATCATATCCCTCTTCTCGGCCTATCTCTTCTGCTCCTTTCCTTACTCTTCTCCTTTTCATAATTATTCCTCTTTAGTTGTTCTTATCTGGAAAAGAAAGAGGGAAGGGAGAGATAAGGGAGGGAGGATAGATAAAGAAGAGTGCCATCTTCTCTGCGCCTTGTTTTGTCTCTCCCTCTTCTCTATTCATCTCTCTTCTATTCTTTTCTTTGCTGTTCTATTGAAATTGGATTCCCTGTATCTCTCCTCTGTCCTTCTCTCTCGCTCCTCTTCTCCTGTTCCCCTCTAAACGATTGCTCTTTACAGATAGGTGCCCTCCCTCCTCTTCAGGAAATCTCTTTTCGCTTATTTTGCTTTTTGAAGCGAATAAAACAACGGATAAGAGAGGAAAGGGAATGACTAAGTAAAGACAGGAGCTCTTCAATAGGTGCCCTCCCTCCTCTTCAGGAAATCTCTTTTCCCTTATTTTGCTTTTTGAAGCGAAGAAAACAACAGATAAGAAGAGAGGAAAGGGAATGACTAAGTAAAGAGAGGAGCTCTTCAATTTCCCTCCCTATATCTGATGTTACTTTTCCTTCTTGGGCGGTGCCCTTCCTTCTCCCTTGAAGATGCAGAAAACGATCAGGAAGGACACCCGTTCCATCGCCCATATATAGACAGAGATAAATCATGAGCATCAGCTGGGTTTGCTGCCGATCCAAAATGGGCGTCCCTTTTAATCGCTTTCTGTGTCTTGAAACGAGCAAAAGGGGCACCCTTACTAAGTGTTTTCTTGTGGTGTCCCTTTTCTTCGCTTGAAGATGCAGAAAACGATCCAAAAAGGACACCCGTTCCATCGCCCATATATGGGGAGAGAGATAAATCATGAGCATCAGCTGGGTTTGCTGCCAATCCAAAATGGGCGCCCCTTTTAATCGCTTGCTGTGTCTTCAAACGAGCAAAAGGGACACCCTAAGTGTTTTCTTGTGGTGTCCCTTTTCTTCGCTTGAAGATGCAGAAAACGATCTAAAAGGACACCTGTTCCATCGCCCATATATAGGGAGAGAGACAGGGAGAGAGAGGGAGAGAGAGAGAGAGAGAGAGAGAGAGAGAGAGAGAGAGAGAGAGAGAGAGATCATGAGCATCAGCTGGGTTGGCTGCCAATCCAAAATGGGCGTCCCTTTTAATCGCTTTCTGTGTCTTCAAACGAGCAAAAGGGACACCCTAAGTGCTTTCTTGTGGGGTGTCCCTTTTCCTCGCTTGGAGATGCAGAAAACGATCAAAAAGGACACCCATTCCATCGCCCATATATATATATAGAGAGAGAGAGAGAGAGAAAAAAAAATCATGAGCATCAGCTGGGTTGGCTGCCAATCCAAAATGGACGTCCCTTTTAATCGCTTTCTGTGTCTTCAAACAAGCAAAAGGGACACCCTAAGTGCTTTCTTGTGGGGTGTCCCTTTTCCTCGCTTGAAGATGCAGAAAACGGTCAAAAAGGGCACCCATTCCATCGCCCATATATATATATAGAGAGAGAGAGAGAGAAAAAAATCATGAGCATCAGCTGGGATGCAGGAAACGGCCCAACAAGGACACCCGTTCCATCGCCCATATATGGAGAGAGAGAGAGAGGGAGAAAGGAAAAAATCATGAGCATCAGCTGGGTTTGCTTACATGTTCATTGTTATTCCTTTTGTTTTTTCTAACGGAAATGAACAAGAGAAGAGAAAAATAAGAACCAGAGGAAAGATGAAAACGAGCACCGTCTTCTCTTTGCCTGATTTTTGCATTTCGCCTGTCCTCATTTCTCTTCCATTCTTTTCATTGCTCTTCCATTTAGAGTTGCATTCCTGTTGATCTCTCCTCTCTCCTTTCTCTCTCCCTTCTCTTCTCTTGTTCTCCTTTAAATCTCAAAAACACACAGTGAGGAAGACAAGCTTCGAGGCGCTGGAGCCGTGCCGTTTTCAGGCATCGGCTTGGTCAACGAGTTGCTATTTGTTGTCCGCAAAGTTAGTGTCTTAAGATTGTTCACCGATTGTTGTATGATGGTCACTGATTATCCGAGAAGTTTTCGCGGGTCTTTTGCAATGGGTGCTGTCGTTGCTTTTTTTTTGTTGGCTCCTTCTCGGCGGGGCAGTGGCTTCTGCGGTCATGGGAGTGTCCGTGGCGGAGGTGGACTGTAGCGGGTTGTGCGGCTGCATGATTCCAATGCTTGCGGTAAAGGCATGTGTCTCAAGGTGATTTTCTGCGGGAGTGTTTTCTGCACGAGACGGTTCAGGGCACTGCAGGACTCGCGTCCACTTCAGTTTGTGAAGAAGAGTACGAAGTTCGACAGATTGTCGAACCGACATCTGTACGCGTTGAATGATAATGTAGATGTCTTGAAAGAGTTAGGGCATCTTCATGAGAAGAAGCCTCTTTCAGTAGCAGTGATCTTTGTCGACGCACACCAAGCAACAATTGTGCACGACAGCTGGCGAGACTTGGCGTCGGCCGCAGCAGTTTCCCGAGTCAGGAAGACAAGCTCCGAGGCGCCGCAGCCGTGCCGTCTTCAGGCATCGGCTTGGTCGACCAGTTGCTATTGGTTGCCCGCAAAAATAGTGTCTTAAGATTGTTCACCGATTGTTGTATGATGGTCACTGATTACGCGAGACGTTTTCGCAGGTCTTTTGCAATGGGTGCCGTCGTTGCTTTTTTTTTGGTCGGCTCCTTTGGCGGAGGTGGACTGTAGCGGGTTGTGCGGTTGTATGATTCCAATGCTTGCGGTAAAGGCAGTGATTTTCTGCGGGGGTGTTTTCTGCACGAGACGGTTCAGGGCACTGCAGGACTCGCGTCCACTTCAGTTTGTGAAGAAGAGTACGAAGTTTTACAGGTTGTCGAACCGACGTCTGTACGCGTTGAATGATAATGTAGATGTCTTGAAAGAGTTAGGGCATCTTCATGAGAAGATGCCTCTTTCAGTAGCAGTGATCTTTGCCGATCCACACCAAGCAACAATTGGGCACGACAGCTGACAGGACACTTCAATGTGCGCACAACGGTGCGCAGCTCGACCCGAGAGACCGCTTGGATCATCCCCCACGCAAGAGCAGAAGTGATGGCTAGTATTCGTTGCCAACATCTGACTGCGTCTGTACGTTCACATCAAAAAAGAGTAAATTATAAATCGTAAGCCCTAAACCCTAAGAGAACGAAATTGGTGAATTTGTGCTTCAGGTTTCTTGGATTTAGTTTGTTTATAGGTTTTTAAATACAAAACAAGAGAGAACGTCAAATAATACATAAAGGTCCATGCCACATATATATATATATATAGGTATGTATGTATGTATGTATACATATATATATATATATATGTGTGTATATATGTATATATGTATATATGTATATATGTATAGATGTATAGATGTATATATGTATAGATGTATATATGTATATATGTCTATATGTATATATGTCTATATGTCTATATGTCTACATGTATGTATATGTGTCTATATATATATATACATATGGGTAGGACCCAAAAAGGGACCCCAACTTAGAGAACAACCCGATGCTTTCACTACTCTTTCGCTGAAGAACCCCCAACAAACACAAAACAATAATCCCTATATGGCCCTTATAAGGAATAAGATGTTTACAATAATATTCCCTCTATTGCCCTTATAAGGAATCACATTTTTGTTTTCCCTACACCCTAAACCCTAAACCCTAAACCCTAAACCCTAAACCCTAACCCTAAACTTCTTAAGCAAATAGTAGGATTCAGCTTCCTGGGAGGCCACCAGCTGCACCGCCAGCCGCCGAAGGTGGATGGCTGCCGGCTTTGCGCGGAGGCGTTTTTTTTGTAGGGTTTTAGGGTCTACAAGTAGGGTTTATGATTAGTTTATACAAGTGGGGTAATCGGTTTAGGGTTAAGGGTTTAGAATTAGTTTGGATTTTGTATGATTCGTATAAGGGGAGTTATACAAGGGTTTAGGGTTAAGGTTTTCTGAATTAGGGTTCATGATCAGGGTTTAGTAGGGCCTGCTTACATGTCGAGGTAACTTGCTTATGACCCAAATTACAGTACTAGCAAGGTAGATGCAACCCCACTCATCGCTATTCCTGGACCTTCAAGTAGGGCATAGGCTCCGGGTGTTGACTTGCAAAATATCCCCCAAAGGTTTGGGAGGTCGGATTTGAGCTTGCCCCCCAGTCTCCACAACAAAGCCCAAGCCATATCAACCCACTGACAGTTCAAAACCCCAATCCTGGACGCCCTGCACCCAACCAACAGTCTACAGTCATCAGTGTGTGATAAACAGCCGAAATCTGGGCACTGTTCATCGGGAATGTGTTCGGTCAGCGGGGGCTTCTAGGATGTAGGGTCAGGGATTTGGGGATCAGGGGATTTGGAGATCAACTCATTTAGGGTTTGAGGTTTAGGGTTTAGGGCTGGTGGAGCTTATAGCAAAGTTAAACCCCAAGGCCCCAAAGGCCAAACCCTGGGCTTTAAGCTCTAAACCCTAAGCTCTAAACCCTAAGCTCTAAACCCTAAACCCTGAACCCTGAACCCTAAATCCTAAACCCTAAACCCTAAACCCAAAAACCTAAACCCCAAACCCTAAACCCTAAACCCTAAACCCTTCCCTGCAAGGGCGCGAGGCAAACCAGCCACAGCCGGCATTGCCGGCCACACCCAGGCCGAGGCAGCCCAGCCGAGCCATCACCCCTTAGGGTTTAGGGTTTAGGGTTGAGGGTTTAGGGTTAGGGTTTAGGGTTTAGGGTTCAGGGTTTCGGGTTAAGGGTTCAGGGTTTAAGGTTTCGGGTTTAGGGTTTACGGTTTACGGTTTAGGGTTTAGGGTTAGGGTTTAGGGTTTAGGGTTTCGGGTTTAGGGTTCAGGGTTTAGGGTTTAGGGTTTAGGGTTTGGGGTTTAGGGTTTAAGGTTTAGGGATGTTTAGGGTTTCGGGGTTCACATTAAGGTTGTGGTGCGTGTATGTATAGGATTCCTTAGGCGTACTGGTGAGTGTATGTACAGGCTTGGTTTGGGCACTAGCAATGACAAGCAGTACCTGCCACATGCTTTATGGGCATTCTTGCCGCCTCGGACATAAGAATCGCACATCATAACATTGATTATAGCAGTAACAGTATTGGGTAGATGATGATGATGGTGATGATGATGGTGATGATGGTAGGGTTCGTGTAGTTTGACAGGGATCAGAATAGCATAGCGATCAGAATAGCATAGCGCACCTGATCCTAAAAACACTGCTTCAGTGTTGTCCCTGGAGCTGTCCCTGGAGCCCTAAACCCCATAAATCCAATTCTCCCAGATGCGAATCCCAGCCCGAATGCGTTTAGTCCTATTTGTGCCGCCCTTTCGAAGCGGTGAGGGGTTTAGGGTCTAGGGTTCAGGGTTCAGTGTTAAGGTTCTTGGGGTTCCAGCCTTCGGCTATAAGGTTCAAGTTTGTGCGCTTAACCCTAACCCCGAAACCCCTAAACCCTATAAACCCTATAAACCCTACAAACCCTATAAACCCTATAAACCCTATAAACCCTAAAACCCTAAACCCCCCCTAACTTCCCAGCCTCCTCCGAAGGCCGGCGAAGCGCCCACCTCCTGCGCCGGAGGAGCACGCAGAGCCCTCGCCCAAGCGGCGCTGGAAGATGCGGGAGGACTAGATGTAACCGAGGACGCGTATATCTACTGTACAAAATAAAAAAAACATACGTAAAGAAATGCAAATATGTGTATGTATGTATATATATATGTAAATATAATTAAACAAATATATATGTATGTACATATATTTCTTTCTTTATTTATTTATATTTGTATTTATATTTATATTTATATTTATATTTTGTATTTACATTTATATTTATATGTGTGTGTACGTATAATATGAATATCTATGTATCTATCGCTTCGGGTGAACGCAAAGGTAATTGAGGATGCGAGGATGCCGTCGGTTGGACTTGAGGTTTAGGATTTAGGGGTTTAGGGTTTATATTAGGGTTTGGGGTTAAGGGTTTAGGGTTCAGCTGGCTTTGGGTGACAAGACCTTGCCGCCCGGAATCGAGTCGAGGACAGTTGCAAGTGGACAGTCTCCCCTCCATCCCTTAAGCGTGCGGAGTTTCCGTAAGATTTCCTCGCGGGCTTGCCTTCTGTACCCCTCATCAAAAGTCCTAAACCTAAACCCTAAACCCTAAACCCCAAACCCCCTTCAATCAAGCAACCCTATCTTGGAGGTCCCCTCCCGACGCTGTCTTGGAAGCAGGCCGAGGTAGCGAAGCTACCGCGGCCTGCCTCAAGAAGGCACATGCAGATACCTTGCTGGTTCCAGATGTTGCTTTCACATGTTGCTTACAGATGAAAATAAGTTTAAGTATACACAAACAAAAAACCGTTCAATAAGCAATACGTATATGTATATATATATATATGTATGTATATAAGAACCCTTTCAAGGGATTCGTCTAGTTACAGGGCCCAGGGTGCTGTGGAAAAAGGCATCTGCATCTGCCTTTATGGACATGCCCATGGCAGCCAGAAAAGTCTCAGCGACCAACGTTTCTCGTTGATGGACCCCGAGCCCTGAGCGCTAAACCCCCAAAACCCTAAACCCTAAACCCTAAACCCCAAACCCCAAACCCCAAACCCCAAACCCCAAACCCTAGCCCCAAAACCTGGACAGAAATTTAGCGACTGCTAGGCGGCCAGGTCCCTAAACCCTAAATCAAGCCCTCCCATTCTCCGATTGCACCCTTTTGCCGTTGACATAGCCAATAGTATTTACGGCACACTCCGGGCAGCTCATATTTGACATCTCTCTGCATGCAGACATACATACACACGTACATGCATACAGACATACGTACAGACAGACATACATACATACATATCATCATGTTTGTTGTTCTCTCTCGCTCTCTCTCTCTCTCTCTCTGTCGCTCTTTTCTGTCTCCCGGTTCTGGGGGTTTAGGGCCTAGGGTTTAGGCCTTATAAGGTTTAGGGTTTAGGGCGTTTTTCTATCGGTAGATTATATGAATACATGATGTATATATATATATGTATATGTATAGAGAGCGAGAGAGGGAGAGCGAGAGAGTTTACATACCCGGGCCTAAAGCTCCTATACAGGAACCCTTTCGAGGCCCAAGTATCTACTATGAAGATGCATGGACCCTTAGGGCTCTGGGGTGTGCTATTGTGGGCTTGAGTCACCGGTGGGGTTTAAGGTTTAGGGTTTAGGGTTTAGGGTTTAGGGTTTAGGGCAATCCGCGCCTGCAAACCTGCTGAATGCTCAAGTTGCCGTTGGGCCATGGAGGGTATGTACAATCTGAAGCCAAGTACTCCAGCAGACGGTTTGGCGGTGTAGGCTTTGGGGTTTATAACGCTGAGGCCGCATCCGACACACTTTGAGACATTGCGCAAGCTCTTCGCCCGGACAAGACTATGAGCCCCAAGCCCGAAAATCTAGAATCGAGGGGACTGGAAAGGGTTTAGTGTTTAGGGGGTTCAGGGCTTACCCTCTGGACTCTAGACCCTATCCAGACTCCAGCGCACGCCCAGGCCGTTCGTGCACACGGCTGTAGCTGCCCACTTGCAACCCTGAATGCATGAGGCTCCGAAACCCTAAGCCCCACACGTTTTAGAGAATCCTGCAGAGTTGAGGGCCATGGCGGGGGTCGGCTTGGCGGAGGACAGCAGCAAAGTGCCCAAGGAGCCTGAGAGGCACGGGTTGAGGGTTGAGGGTTGAGGGTTGAGGGTTTAGGGTTTAGGGTTTAGGGTTTAGGGTCGCATTGAGGTTTGGACTCAAGGGGCTCCAGATCGCTCCAGGTTTAGGGGGCATAATTGTGGGGGCACTGTAGCAGCTAACCCAAAACCCTAAACTCTCTAAACCCTAAACCCTGAGCCCTGAACCCTAAACCCTAAACCCTAACCCCTAAACCCTAAACCTAACCCTAACCCTAGACTCTAAACCCTAGCACCTATTCCTCTATAAATGCCATCCTAGGCCCCCATATCAACGAGCTACTTCGGGTGGGAGGCCCTTTGATTCGAGTTGCTTTTGCCATCTTGTGTCTTTTCTGGTTGCAAGGCAAGACTTAAATGAGCAGCAGCTTTCAACCAAATCCCTCACACCTCGCATCCGTCCTCGATGTCCGACGCGCTCGCACACCCTAAACCTAAACTTCAAGGGTGGTTCTCAACATCAGTGTGCCTTTTTGGGGGGTCCTGTTAACAAGATGCCGTACTATATAGTGACCCCAAACGACCACCTTTAGAGAAGCCTAAACCCTAAACCAAGCCTATAGGTATAAACCCTAAACCTACATGTTAAGGCCGTTCAAAGCCCCTGGCCCTCCCTGCAGGCCCACGGACCCTGGCGAAGCCGTGTGCTGAGAATGGCATTGCCTTGAGGTTTAGGGGTTCGCAGCAAGTCGTGTTAAGGGTTGAGAGTTTAGGGTTTAGGGTTTAAGGTTCAGGGTTTAGGGTTGAGGGTTCATGGGTAGTCGAAATCTGTGAATGGACCGAAATCGGCCCCCGATTGTCATAAAACCCGAACGTGCGCCTGCAATGCGCAACAAGAACGAACCGGAGAGCCGCGTAGAAATACTGGCGAAAAGAGGTGAAGACAAGTGATGATGCCAAGAGAAGCAACCAGAGTAATTCACATGCCAGGAGATAGGGGCAAGTGAGAGACTGCGCAGCCAAGGGATATGTTATGTTGTCCCTTAGTACTTCTGGGGGTTATAGAAGAGGACCATACTCAGGATTATTTCAGAGGGCCAACCTAGAAGAAGCAAGGGCTGCTCTTAACGGCGCCCCCCCCCCCCCCCTCCTTGTTGTGCAGCGGTTGGTCCCGGAGCCCCCGCCAAGTAGGTTCGGCACCTGGGCATCGAACTGTTCAAAAGAAGCAACAGGCTGAAAAAACAGGGTTTAGGGTCCATAAGGGTTTAGGGTTTAGGGTTTAGGGTTGGATCCTCCAAGAAGAGTTTGGGGCGCCCACGGGGAGCTTCGAGAGCATTTGGAGCATGCAAGGCCAGGGGCTTTTTGCCCGAACCTCAGGTGGAATTGGCACCGCCTCTCCTCTGCGCGGCAACCGCGTGAAAGCATGTGGGTTCCTGAGGAGCCACCCGGTGAAACAGTGGGCCACCCTACACCCTAAGCCCTAAATCCTCGGCCCTAAACCGAACCCTAAACCCTATTGGCCCTCCTGACTGCAACGGCACGACGAGGCGCGCCCAGTCAGCGCGCATTGGTCCCAGCCTGTCGAGGCAAGAGCCAAATTTTTCGAGGGGACCAAGCTGGCGTTTGGAGCCTAAAAGTGGTGAACCCTAGATCACGCTGGCCAAACAAAGAACCCCTAAACCCCGAGGCCCTAACCCTAAACCCTAAACCCTACTCAAACCCTGGACCCTAAGCCCTCGACCCTACTTGAACCCTAAACCCTATAACCCGAAACCCCAAAACCCTACAACCCAAATCGCCTAAAATGCCCTAATACCCTTTCACCCTAAACCCTAAACCCCAAACCCCAAACCCTAAACCCTAAACCCTAAACCCCCAAACGCCCTCCCGAGGCCGCCGGACAGGCGCCTGTCCGCCCGGAGGGGCCGAAGTCCATCGGGTCGTGCCACCCCGGGGTTTTGGTGCTCAAAGAGTTTAGGGTCTAGCGTTCGGGGTAGTTTAGGGCTTAGGGCTTAGGGTTCAGGGTTTAGGGTTTAGGGTTTCGGGTGTAGGGTTTAGGGGTAGGGTTTTTGCGGGGTCTATTTTCTGGCCTACAGTGCAATTGTAGGATCTGGGGCTTTGGTTTAAGGGTTCAATCTTGAGAATTCATAAGGGATTTTTACCTTGCCACAAAAACACCAGTTCTTGGTAGCCCAGTGGTACACTTTTTTTGGTTCTGGGTTCCTTGTTATAGTACGGTCACTGGGCTGCTAAGAGTATAGGAGTCGGAGTAAATACCAGCAGTATTCCCTTATCATCCTGATCCCTGGATAGCTATACTAGAATAGCCCCCCCCCCAAAAAAAAAGCAAAAGCAAAAACTACTCGAGTTAACAAGGCCCCTACAGTGTTTTCGGGAAGGGGCCCGTTTTTTCAGAAGCTCAGCAGTGATCCTTTTGGGTTAAACCCTGGAGGCCCTTCAGAATTGCTCATCGTATCCCCTTCTCGTTCCTCTACAATAAGAAGGTACATGGGCCCCAAAGGATTATATGGGGGACACTTACCCAAATCAGAACAGTAATCCTCATTCTAGAAACCCTACTTCCTACTATGTAGGTACTTAGGACCCTTTGGGGACCCTAAACCCTAAACCCTAAACCCTAAACCCTAAACCCTAAACCCTAAACCCTAAACCCTAAACCCTAAACCCTAAACCTGGGGGAAAGCACGAGGTACTTTAGCTGGAGGCCACTTCCCTGGTCAAGCCGCCACAGTTGTCGAGCCTTCGGGGCTCGAAGCTTTTGGGGGGGTTTTAGCGCCTAAACCCTAAACCCTAAACCCTAAACCCTAAACCCTAAACCCTAAACCCCTCTAAACCTAGGACCCAAAGGAGGCCCTCATTCCCCTTTGTTAGGGTTTATCTTCTCTTGCCAGGTAGGCCCTTGGGACATTTTCTATTGTCCCTTTTGAGGTTCACATTGAGAATATTCAAATGGTTTCAAGGGTCATCCTAACTTACAATCCCCTTCCAACCAAAACGGGCACCCATTTAATTCCTAGGTTACTCCTGGGTCTAGAGACCCTAGCCCTGGGCCCTGAGCCCTCAGCCCTAAACTGACCCTGAACCCCTCTCTTTAACTCCAGGGACTAAACCCTAAACCCTAAACCCTAAGCCCTAAATTGGTTTGGGTGTGGGGGGGTACTTGCAGACCCGTTTCGACCCCTGAACCTCTCAGCTCCCTAAGCCCGCCTTAAGCCCCGGACCCCGAAACCCGAAACCCTAAACCCTAAACCCGAAACCCTAAACCCTAAACCCTAAACCCTAAACCCTAAACCCTAAACCCTACACGGTTGAGTGTTTGGGGCCTTGGAGGTCTCGAACCTGCCGCCTTCCAAGCCCTAAAACCTCTGTGGCCAGGTGGCTCTGCTTTTTGCTGGGCATTTTCCTTCTGACAAAGTTCCAAATCGCGCCTTGAAGGGAAAAGCTTAGGGCCTAGGCTGAGGGTTCTTGGGTTCAAGCTCTACTCTTAGCTGCTGAGTTTAGGCATCTTTTAGTGAACCTTACAACCTTCTAGGGTCCTAGAAGCCCCCTTCAACACAAAGGTGAACCATGTTCCCCTAAACCCTAAATCCTAAACCCTAAACCCAAATCCTGCCAGCCAGTTCCCAGAAGAGGCCAGGCAACGAGACTCCGATGTATAAGGGTTGTATGAAGTTTTAATGCTTGTTTTTTTTGGTTATGGGAAAGAAGTGAAGTGAATTTATAATGCCTGAAACTCAAAGTCACCCTCAACTATTTGGTGCTGAAAAAACCCCAAAAATTAGAAGACCTATGTTGCCCTTATAGGAGTTTTAAGGAAGAACCTTTGTTTTAAGATCTGTTGGGGGTTCTTAAGCAAATGGTAGTCAAAGCGTTTTCGATTTTAAGGTCCTCTGCTGCATAGCGGTTGATGTAAGTGGTTGACACCAATGCTCTCAGAAAGCCCGAACGCTTTGAAGCGCCCTAAACCCTAAACCCTAAACCCTAAACCCTAAACCCTAAACCCTAAACCCTAACCCTAAACCCTGAACCCCCCTGAGAAGTTCCAGGCCCTTGTCTCTGCCCTCATCCAGCAGTGAGGAGTCCCGTTTTCTACCCTAGCCTTTGTGGTACTGTACTGTAACTTTAGATCCTTAGCCTTTTTGGGTTTATTGGGTTTCTTCATAAGGCAGCTAAGATTTATTTTTTTAGCTACCCTTCTGAGTGTAGCCAAGTAGCTGTCAACCGAAGCAATCCCAGACTGGCCATCCAAGACCTCCAAGTTCTGAACCATGCCGGAACCGAAATGAAATCTCCTGAAACTTCGTTCAGGGTTTAGGGTTTAGGGTTTAGGGTTTGGGGGTACTGTCTCCACCATCTGCTGTCTAAACCCGAAACCAAACCGATACCCACCCGATCATTTCGAAAGCCTTGAACTTCGAACCTCCACCCCAACACACCATCAGCACGACATTGCGTGGAGTGGTAGACCTTCTCAAAGATGGAGCTGTGCCTTCGAGTTTTTTGGTGTTATACTGACTGTTTACCCTCCGATTGAGTTGCGCCTGATCTCTTCGGCCCTCAAGCCCAAAAACGAAACCCCTAAGACCCCAAAACCCTAAAACCTAAACCCCTAAACCCTAAACCCTAAACCCTAAACCCTGAACCCTATAAACCCGAAACCCTAAACGCCCCCAAGCCCGGCCCGAGGTATACAACGATTCGCCCTGCGCAGTTTTGGGAATCCAGGGGCCCGTGACCTCCGCCGATCTCAAGAAGGCCTGTGACGTTTAGGGTTTAGGGTTTAGGGTTTAGGGTTTGGAGTTTAGGGTTTAGCGTGTAGGATTTGGGGTTTAGTGGGGGGGGGGGGGGGGGTTGGGGGTGGTTCTCGGGTTTTAGCTCTGGCGGCTTCGTGCATTTTTCTCGTGAAGTTTAGCAGCTCCTTTCCTGTTGAGTGATCAAAACCGCTAGCTGTATAAACCCCCTAAACCCTAAACCCTAAACCCCAAATGAACTCTAATTAGGCACCACCTCGGTCTAGGACTTCGAGGCCCCGTGTGCTTGGGGTTTGAGGTGCTGCACTGCTTAGCAAAAAACACTACGGCGAATGATGGCCCCTCTTCTTGGGTGCCTTTCGTGGCCACAATCCCCGAGAACTCGCCCAAAAAATCCGCACAAAGAGATTGGACCCCTAGCTGTGGGGTCATGACTTCCTGTAAGATTGGAATCTGGAAGCCTTAAACCCTGAACCCTGAACCCTAAACCCTAAACCCTAAACCCGAAACCCTAAACCCTAAACCCTAAACCCTAAACCCTAAACCCTAAACCTAAACCCGAAACCCATCGGGAGCGGCCAGAGCTCGCCAGGCCTTTCGGCACCTCTCCATGTGCACGCACCCTGACTGTGTTCGAGGGTTTTCTTTGTGGGCCCTAAACCCTAAACCCTAAACCCTAAACCCTAAACCCTAAACCCTAAACCCTAAACCCTAAACCCTAAACCCTAAACCCTAAACCCTAAACCCTAGTCAAGGATGTTGTTTGCCAGGCCATTAGGAATGCGACTTCCTTTAATGTCGGCGTTCCCTATTTCTTTCTGATCTACACGATGTTCTACAAACAATGCGTTGAGTGCGACTACGAGTATGTGTTCTAAGTCGTTTATGTCTATGTTCTTGGTACTGCCAATGTCATTCGCTGCTCTTCATTCACGATTTTGAGGGTTATGTTGTCAAGAATGCGAAACTCAGAGAGGAGATCCAGAGTCGGTTTGGGCTGCGTAGGGTTGTCTGGGGTGTAGGGTTTGGGGTTTAGGGTTAAGGGTTTAGGGTTTAGGGTTCAGGGTTTAGGGTTTAGGGTTGCAGGAGGAAGCAGCGGGGGGCTTGTGAACTGTTACCGCTCTGGGGCATGGTTCGGTTCATGGTGCGGCTGTTGTCTGTTCTCAGCTGCTATCAGGTGTGGACTGTCAAGCCATCAAGCCCGTAGAAGCTTTCAAATTAGCACGACGTCTCATTATAGGCCTTAACTATAAGCTCTGAACCCTGAACCCTGAACCCTGAACCCTAAACCCTAAACCCTAACAGGCATCCAGATCGCCTCCGGGGCCGTTTGAAGCGAACACCCACTGCAGAGGAGGCGGGGTAGAGGGCTCTTGTCTCAGGGTTTAGGGTTTAGGGTTTAGGGTTTAAGGTTTTTTGCGACAGAGCCGGCTTGGCGGGTTTCAAGGTTTGTGGCATGGGGCTGTGAGTTCAGAGGGCAGGGTTGAGGTTTAGGGCCTCGGGCTAAACCCTAACCCTCAACCCTCAACCCTCAACCCTCAACCCTAAACCCTAAACCCTAAACCCTAAACCCTAAACCGGCTCTCGTGACTTGGGGCTTGGCACTCTTCTTGGCTCCATGCTGAGTGCGACACCACAACCCCAACTGTTGGAGACCCTCCAAATCCGTTCGCTTCCTGCATTTGCACTGCCTGTGCGCAGCTCGCCCCCCAACCCCTATTAGGGTTTGGGGTTTAGGGTTTAGGGTTCAGGGTTTAGGGTTTAGGGTGTGAAGTGTTGCACATTAAACTCCTGAGTTTCGCGTTCAGGGGATGTCCCTGGGTGTAGCGTTTAGGGGATTTCCAGAGTACTTTATCCTATATACCCTTTGAAAGGGAAGCACGCTTCTCCATATGTAGCAGGCACAGGGCTGCTGTTCGAGTCTGGCTTTGGGGGTAAGTTTGTACGGGGTAGAGAGATACGCAGCAGGGCAGGTGCAATCTCATTCCAGGCGTTGCGAACCCTAAACCCGAAGCCCTAAACCCTTAACCCTAAAGCCTAAGCCGTAAGCCCTAAACCCTAAACCCTAAACACTCTTTGTATGGGTTTGGGTTTTTGTGGGTTTAGCTCCTTCCCCTGGCCAGTCGAGAAGAGGGGAGATCATCTTCAACCGTGCGTCCACGGCCAGAGAGGATCTGCCCGCAGCTTAGAAGCCGCCCTCAAAGAACCCTTAAACCCTAAACATTTAGGGTTTAGGGCTTAAGGTTTAGGAACCCTAAACTCTAGACCTTATACCCTTGTCCTTCTATACCCTACACACCCAAAAGACACGACACCCTGGCCTAAACCGTAAACCCTATAGAGACCTTCAACCCTAAGCCATGAAGAAGCGGACGGGATGGCTCCTAAGACCCTGGGTCAAGTACGACAAGCTCTACCACAAACGTGATTCAGGGCTTACTAGGTAGACCCTTGGGATATTTTAAATTTTGCCTCATTGGGTTTAAGAGGCTCATCTTCAGGAATATTTTTAGGAGTTCTAAGGGCCATCCTAGTTTAGGTTTTGTGCAGCCAACTTCTGCAACCCCTAAACCCTAAACCCTAAACCCTAAACCCTAAACCCTAGACCCTAAACCCTAAACCCTAAACCCTAAACCCTCGTCAATGCATGTCCCACACGACTCGCCGGGACTTGCTGCGCCCACGACGCGCTTTAGCCTAGATGCTAAACCCCCAAACCCCGCTTTCGGTTTACATAGGGTTTAGTGCTCAGGGTTTAGGATTTGGGGGCTGGATGAACCCACTGCAACACCCCAAAGTTCGGGTTTAGGGTTTGGGGAATGTTCAGGTGCGTTTTGGTGGTTCGCCCTGAACCTAAGCCCTAAACTCCAAACCCTAAACCCTAAACCCGTCCTCAGATCCTCAACTCTAAACTCCAATCCCCAATCAATCCCCACGGGCCCCACCCCCATGGGTAAAGGGTTTAGGGGGTTTAGGTCTTCTGGCCAGTTCTTAGTAGGGAATGAGGGAATTAGGGTCCTGTAATCCCTTAATATGTATGGGGGTCGATGCTGAGGTCTAGCAAAAGAGTTTAGGGGAGGACTCGGTTTAGCAAAGCTTGTATAAGTAAGAGTGTGCCTTTCCCGCCGCAAGCCCGAAGCTATTCTGAACTCTATGTGCGGCTAAAGCTATCTTCAACACTACCCTTAAGCCCTATAAGACCATGCACAAACTACAAACCCTACAATGCTAAGTTTTCTACTATCGCAAGGGGGCCCAAATGCCTCTACGCGACACAATCCCCAAATCCGGGCCCCAATCCTAAACGCATGCTCTCGGCAGAACAGTTGGCAACCGCCTGTCATGCGACTTTTCTCACCTGATCGACCCAAGAAGGCCGCGCAATATGCAGGGTTTAGGGCTGGGAGCATCACACTCACGCCGTCACGCGTTCCGGACTGGTCGGGTCTATCGGGAGTTGTTCAGCGGGCCATACCGGCCGCTTGTTTGGTGTGCCAACGCCAGAGCATGACAGAGCATGGAAGCTGGATTTAATTTCATCGATCAGACTTGCGTCTGTGTGGGGTTTCGGGTTCAATCTTGCGAAACTTTGGGTTCAAGGGCTGGATGGGCCATGAACTTGAACACTGACCCCCAAAGAGAGATTTTAGGGGGCTTTAATGGAGGGCTTAGGCCCAAGAGCTTGTTGAGGGTTTAGGGGTTGAAGGTTTGGCGGGTTTGAGGGCCTAGAGTTTAGGGTGTCGGATTCTTGGTTGGGGTCCTTATTCCCTCATCCCCTACGAAGAACCAGGGGTTTTTTTGGGCTGAAGGACTTTGGCCTTGAACTCTTTTAATCTTGGCTTTCTTCTGGCTGGCTCTTAGGACTTTAACCTTCTGGGCTTTTTGTAGAGAATCAGGAGCCTAAAAGTAAAAATAAATTTTTTAGGAGGGGTTCAGAAGTCAGCCGGTTTTTGTTGAAGCCTAAGTCCTGGACTCCAAAGCCAAGGTCTCATGAGGTGTGGGCCCGATGAACCCACGGCAACACCCCCAAGGTGAACCTTTAGGGTTTAGGGTTTAGGGTTTAGGGTTTAGGGTTTAGGGTTTAGGGTTTAGGGTTTAGGGTTAGGGTTTAGCTACTGTTTGCTTAAGAACCCCCCCCCCAAAAAAAAAATGAACGTAATATTCCTGATAAGGGCAATATCGGGCTTCTTATTTCATAGTCTTGGGGGGTTCTTAAGCAAATAGTAGTTAGGGTTTAGGGGCTACAAGGAGGTGCCCCCTTATTGTACTAACCATAGTTAAGGAACTTATTAAAACCTGAGTTAGGATCCTTCTAGCCCACTTTAGGGTCCTAATACCTCTACTTATAACTAGGGGGGCCCCTCCTTGTAGGCTTTGGGGGATTGTTCTGGACTCTGAAACCGAGATCTCATGCGGTGTGGGCTCTGGGTCAGGGGTCCTCTTGCCGAACACCCCACCCTAGGTGTTTAGGGTTTAGGGTTTAAGGTTTTGGGTTTTGGGTTTAGGGTTGCCCAACTCACCCTAAGCATGCCCCCGAGGCTCAAGACGCAGCGTGGGAAGCAGGCGATGCAGTGCTACCAGGCCCTCTTCCCACGGTTCCCAGATTTTGTGGGTTTAGGGTTTAGTGTTTAGGGTTAGGGTTTAGGGTTTAGGGTTTAGGGTTTAGGGTTTAGGGTTTAGGGTTTAGGGCCAGTCTAGGGTGTTGGCGGGTTACCGGTTTGGGTTTTTAACCCCGAAGGCCAAAGTCCGGAAAATTCCCAGCAGTCCACTCAAAGCCTCAATAAAGCAACAGCATCTCTTGACCCCAAACGCCCCCCCAAAAACCCAAGCAGCCCTAATCCTAAATGCTTAATATTGAATCAATGCTGACAAGACTCAAAACAACACAAGAATCCCAAAATCCTTGAAGCACAAACCAGAACCGTGAACCCTAAGACCCTCCTGACACCTACATCAGGGAGAACTGGAGCTGGCGGTCCTCCTGTTCTTCCAGCAGGTTTGGCGTTTGGAGCCGGGGGGGCGGGGTCAGCGGGAGGAGGAGATGTCAGCTGCTTTCGTTGAGTAGCTTTTAGGTGTTGGAGGTTAAGGGTGTTTTTTGGGTTGAGGGTTTAGGGTAGCTTCCTTCAAATTTGCTGAGGGATGCCGGACTGTTTTCATCATGGGTTCTGATTTTGTTGGGATATTTGGTCCTGGCCCACCTTGCCTTGCCTTGCATGTGGGGTTGAGCGTTCCCTAAACGTTGTGGTCTGCTATACTAGAATAGAGACCCACGAACACTCCCATAGTTACAGTCTTGATCAACCCCCTCATGCATGCAGCCTTCCCAGCCGCAGAAGGATGTTCGTCTCACAGAAGGGTTTAGGGTTTAGGGCATAGGGTTTAGGGTTTAGGGCTTAGGGTTTAGGGTTTTGGGTTTAGGGTTCAGGGTTTAGGGCTAGGGTTTCGGGTTTAGGGTGTAGCGTCGACGCGCAAAACCTGTGCATCACCAAACCTCCAAAGCCTCAAGGCCCCGAAGCCTAAAGTTGAAGACCACGAGCCAAAGAACCGAAACCCAAAACCCCGAACCCTAAACCCTAAACCCTAAACCCCAAGCCTGCAACCCTAAACCCTAGAACCCTATACCCTAAACCTTCAGTCTTCAACCCTATACCCTGAATCCTAAACCCTCAGCCTTCAGATCGGCCGAATCTTCGCGAGCCTCGGATTGGAGGACCTTTTCGATGCCTTTCCGGTTTGGAGGGTTTCGGGGTTGCGCTTTAGGGTGGTGTAGAGCATAGGGTTTAGGGTTTAGGGTTTAGGGTTTGGGTTTAGGGTGGCGTAGGTTTGAGCCTTACCCTTATGACCTCGTTTTTTTGGGAGTCAGGTTCCCTCAGGGGCCTTATTAAGCAACAGAAGGCATCCTCTTTTTTCTCAAGGACACCGGTGAGCGGAGTTTTGGGGTTAGGAATTCTTTTTTTGTCGGGGGGGGGGGGGGGTTAGGGTGAATGGTTCAGGATTTAGTGGTATGGATGAGACATAGGGGACCCCAAATCAGAGAAGCGTCCATCTGCCAAATGATTGTGGGGCTTAGGGCATTCAGGGTTAAGATTCTGGACGGGAGAGTATAGTGTACTTAACAGGTCTGGGTAGTTGGCCAATGCGCTGGACATTCCCTGGTCGTTTTCCTTCGTTTCTTTCGCGTTTCCTTCGGTTTGCTGGGGGCGACCATGCCCAAAACACGGGTATTTCCAGCGTTTTATGCCCATGCCCAAAGCACTTGGATTTACGGCGTTTTCGCATCTTTGTACAACATACTGCACAAGGATGTGGAACAAGAAAATCTGTCACAAACGTTTACCTTGCACAAAAAAACTCCCGCATGTTCCAAAAAGAAGAGCTTCACTAACAACTCCCAACCATGCTGTCCCAGCAAGAATAGTTGTTGGAAACCCCTAAAAACAGCTCCGTACCACGCCTGCCTGTACGAACGACGTGTTGCGAAGAGCCTGCACCCAGGGAAAATACAGCGCGTTAACCGGGTGGCTATACCTTAAGTAGGCCTAAGTAGGGTTATACGTACCTTCACTAGGGCCACTAGGGTCGTGAGCACGGCTAGCATACATATAGCCAAGATGCTAATTAAACCCTAAACCCTAAACCCCCAATCCCTAAACCTCAAACCTACAGTAAACCCCAATTGAACCCCTAAACCCCTAACCCCCTGAACCTTAAACCTAAACCTAAACCCTAAGCCCCCAAACCCTAAACCCCCAAACCCTAAACCCTAAACCCCTAAATCCCTAAACCCCTAAACCCCGAAATCTAAACCCTAAACCCCAAACACGGAGCCCGGAATGTTCCAGGACTACTTGGGTTTCTTCTGGGAGTCGGTGTGGCTTGGAACTTGGTGCTCGTTTTGGCTGAAACCCTATAAACCAGGGTGTAGGGTTTAGGGTTTAGGGTTTAGGGTTTAGGGTTTAGGGTTTAGGGTTTAGGGGGTTCAAGGGGCAAGCAACCTAAGGTTCCTGAACCTATACCCCCCACTACTCCCTAAGGCTCCCTGAGCTGCCCTAAGGGTCGTGCAGAGCGTGTCGGAAGTGATGGTTTTCCAACCCTAAACCCTAAACCCTAAACCCTAAACCCTAAACCCTAAATGTTCAGTTCGACTTAGTGGATGCGTCTGGCGAGCACCTGCCTGGCGTGGCACTCGGGGACAACAGCGCCTGCGTGTCGCAGGGGAGCTTGGTGCACATCAGCTTTTCCTGGGAGACAATGCCGAGGTGAAACTTGCTGTGGTTTAGGGTTTAGGGTTTAGGGTTTAGGGTTAGGGTTAGGGTTTAGGGTTTAGGGTTTAGGGTTTAGGGTTTAGGGTTTAGGGTTCAGGTTGCCCTGAGGAGGTGGCCGGCAGCGACGGATTTGATTGGAGCCGACCGCGGAGTGAGTTTCCCTTCCTGCCTACTACCTACCCCCCATGAATCCCCCTTCCCTTAAGAACCTTATAAACCTTAGACCCTAAGCCCTTTATTTACCTGCAGCTTAATGGGTTATACCCTACTGCGTAAGGGGTAGTTACTACTACACTGGAGTCCCAGGTAAGCCTAAACCCTAAACCCTAAACCCTAAACCCTAAACCCTAAACCCTTGATTTTAAGCTAAACCCCCTGTTCTGCTCCAGCCCCAAATCTTGGAACTCGAAAAGCACCTCCAGACGCCGAGATTCCTAAGCCCCAAGCCCTACTCCATTCCCCTAAACCCTAAACCCTAAACCCTCGGACCCCAAACTACCCTACACCCTAATCCCGAAATCCTGAGAATCCAGACCCTACCCTCACACCCCCCTAAACCCTAAACCCTAAACCCTAAACCCTAAACCCTCGAACCCCACGCCCTACCGTCATTGCCCTAAATCCTAAATTCTCAGACACAAGCCCTTAACCATAAATCCAAATCCAAATCTTCAGAACCCAAACCCTGCGCCCCGGAAGCCTTCCTGAGCTTAGGGGTTTAGGGGTTTCGGGTTCAGGGTTTAGGGTTTAGGGTTTAGGGCGTTAAGGGTTTAGGGTTTGCGTGTCATCGGGTTCGGGCTTCCTTTCAAGTATTGGGCGCGCGCTGAGCAGAATCCTTGGGGATATCTTGGAGTGCAAGCGGCATCAAGGTGTAGGCACCAGGGCGAAGTGTTTGGGGTTAGGGTTTAGGGTTTAGGGTGTAGGGTTTAGGATTTAGGGCCATGCCCTTTGGTGTGGGTTTACGGGGACGTCGTTGCCTTGCGTAGCCAGCTCAGGCTCAAAATCCCGAAGCTCAGCACCCCTGGGCTCCAAAACTTGAAGTGAGGGGCCGTTCTCAATGTGTGACGCGTTTCATATACCTTGTACATAATAGCAGTCCCAGCAAAGTGCCCCTTGACTTAGAAGTCTAGAACAGTCTTCCACCCCTCCCCAAATTCCGAAGCCTTGCCGAGGGCGATCATCACGTTCGAAGCAGGGATCATCAATACCCTACTTGCACTCCTGTGGCTCAGTTTCGCGTGAGCCTCAGACTACCGAAAGGGAAGTTCCGTGTTCCTTGTCGTTCACCGTTTCCGCAAGCACCGGTGTCTTTGGGATGCTGTGCTGTCTTGTTGATAAGCACCCCTCAGAAGCCCGCCACGTTGACCCAGGGTGGTATCTTAACGGCCAGCTGCCAATGGTCCCTTAGTGTGGTTCCTTCAAAGGGGACCCCTCACATATCCCTCTTTACCCTGTACGAACCAAGGGCCCATGCTTCGGAACCCTTTAAAGGAGGTAAAGGACCTTATTAAGGGCCCATATAGCTACCCTTAAGACCCTAAACCCTGAACCCCTAAACCCTAAACTTGGGCACCTTCCCCCTTACAGTTCCTTTTGCTGCATGGTGACAGTGAGGTACCCCGTAGAATCCCTTAAAGGGGATATACAGGGGCGCCTGATTTCCTCATTCCCTGCAAGCCAGCAATAAGTTTTCTGAGCCGCAGGAGGGCGCCGGCGCCCTCCCACCCAACCTAAACCCTAAACCCCAAACCCCAAACTCCTAAACCCTATAAACCCTAAACCCGGGGAACCTTGAGGATGCCCGGACCTAGGGTTTAGGGTTTAGGGTGTAGGGTTTAGGGTTTAGGGTTTAGGGTTTAGGGTTTAGGGTTTAGGGTTCCAGAATTGGGGGATGGAGCCGCCACACTACGCACAGCCAGGAGGGGTACCCCCGCCCACCCCCAGGGTATCCCTTCCCCCCTGATGGTTCAGGGTTTAGGGTTTAGGCTAAAGGGTTTAGGGTGATTGGAGGTTCATTGTGGGTTTAGGGTTGTCACTCTGCCTTGATTCATGGGTTTGGGATTGCGGGTTCAGGGTTCGAGGTTCGGTTGAGGGCTTCATCGGTTCATGGTTGAGGCTTTCCGCTCTCCCTCCCCCTGTGGTTCGTGGTGGGTTAAAGGGTTCAGGGTCGGGCAAGCGCGGGCGCATATAATATTACCGTAATGAAACCCCTAAGCCCAATCCCCATCCTCAGATCCTTCAACTCTAACACGCATGAAGCCTAGAACCCTAGCCCCAATACATCTCCAGATTCTAGAACTTGAGTCAAACCCTAAATGCCAAGCCCGAAAACACTACAGCAAACCCTCTCATTGCAAGAAAGGCCCTACGAATAAGCTTACAGCCCAACAGTCTACCCTAAACCCCAAAAACTACACACAAACAACACCCTCAAACTGCAAACCCTGCCTATCTAAGATGCCCAGTAGTACCCTTATTCCCGTTTCTTGGGGTGTAGGTTCCCTTAAAGGGGCCTTAACCCCTAAACCCTAAAACCCTAAAACCCTAAAGCCCTAAACCCTAAATGTCGTGATGCCTCTCAGGTGTACAAGCTCCTCCGGCAGTTCGGCGGGTGCGCCCTTCATGCGAACAGACGGAGGTTTAGGGTCTAGGCCTAGGGTTTTGGGGTTTGGGGTTTAGGGCTTAGGGTTTAGCGGAGACCCTTCAACCTCTCCGGGTTGGGGGGGGGGGGGTCGGTGTGTGAGATGTTGTGGGTATGTTTGGCCATCGAAACTGCTACGTTTGGGGCAGCTCGGCAGTAGAGCCGCGAACTTGCAACAGCATACCGCCAGGCCGCCAAGCAGACTGAAATGAAAGTGGCAAACCTCTAAACCACAATGATAGGAATATTAACTGTAATAATAATAATGATGATGATGATGATGATGATGATAGTAGTTATGGTAATAAAGCACCTCCGATGACAGTCGCAGCTCCCCAAAATGGTTTCGGATCAAGGGTTTAGGGTTTATAGGGCCCTCCATAGGGAAAGGATCCCGTAGCAACCAGTCTAAGCAACATGGTTAGGGTGCCAAGGGGGGAGCGATTAATTACTTGGGTCTTAAAGGGATTCGCATAAAAGTAGCTTTAAGGCCCAAGTATATAGTATGTAGGTACATGGACCCTTAGGGTAATTGGCTTGCCGTCAATCAGTGGCTGCGGGGCAACGAGATCATGTACCTGTCCAGGGCTCGGCTCACGAACATGTACCCAAAGACCCTAAATCCTAGACTCTATAAGGAGCACATCATAGCGGGGACCCAGATTGGGCATCCTAGTTCAGCACTGCCATCTCTCGTAGACCTACCCTAAACCCTATAAACCACAAACCCCAAACCCTAAACCCTAAGCCGCGAGGTACCTGTGGCGCATGGGCATCCTGAGATTTGTCCTGGGTTTCATCACCACCGTGATCATTGGACCCGCCTGGGTCTCGGTGGGCTGCAGGGGCTCATTTCAACACAAAGGCCCCTAAACCCTAAACCCCACACCCTAAACCCTAGACCCTGAACCAAGCATCTGTGCTTATCGTCGGGCAAACTTCGGGTTTTGCTAGAAATGCCCCTTGTTGTAGGTCACGGGTGGCTTCCAAAAGCCCAGGGAAGATCCCTCAACTGCAATTTGGAGATCCTACCATAGTTACTTTGGGAAGTTGCCTTTAAACAAGGGCTTTGGGAAGTTGCCCGGAAGCGCTACAGCCATAGGCCCTGAACCCACAGGCCTTCCTCCCGAAACCCTAAACCTTAAACCCTAAATCCCCTCAGCCCATAACCCCCTAAACCTTAAACCCTATAAGCCTTAATGGTGGCTTGGGGGCATCTTGGGTTGAAGTACTGGGCGGCTCTAGAAGGTAGGTTTTAAGTTCTTAGAGGCTCCAGGATGTCCTAACCTTGCACCCCAAACCCCTAAGCCAGGTTTTAGGGTTTAGGGCTTTAGGGGTTTAGGGTTTAGGGTATAGGGTTTAGGGTTTAGGGTTTAGGATTTAGGAGGTTTGGGGTACTAAGCCACACCACAGCCAAGATTCCGACGGTCGTCAACTTCTTCTTCCTGCCTTTCGTGTGGCACTCAGGGGTGTGCCGGGCTTAGGGTAGTTTAGGCATCGAGAGGCCGCGAATCCGCAGCCTGCCAAGAAGTTTCAAGTACCTTAAAGCCTACGTCGGAGCCCAAGAACGCCTTCAAAACACTTTTGGGGGTTCAGGGTGTAGGGTTTAGCGTTTAGGATGCACCCCAAAGAAGGGTTTAGGGTTTAGAGACTAGGGTTTTGTGGCTCTTGCTAAGGGGTACCTGGGGTGGGGGCTTCAATCAAGCCTTTGGCTTTCCCTCTGCAAAGCACTGTCGGGCTCTAGGACGCGGGCGTCATGCGTCACGTGCTCTCTATAATTGTATGAAAAGCCCTAAACCCTAAACCCTAAACCCTAAACCCTAAACCCTAAACCCTAAACCCTAAACGCTAACCCCTAACCCCTAACCCCCCTACTCTGAATCCAAAGCCGCGAATTCCCAATCTGCAAAGCAAAGCTCAATCGGTAGAGTTGCTGTTCGCCCTGCCCCAAAGAATCTGTTGCGGGTGCGCCGCCACATGTCAGACACAGTAAGCTCCTCGAAAGCAAAAACTAGGTAGGTTTTTTGGGACATTTTCTATTTTCCTTTATTGGGTTTAAGAGGATCATATTTAGGAATATTTTTCAGAGTGCCAAAAAAGCGCATTCCTATAGAAAGATGCTGAAGCCGTGATCCGCCAGATTCGAATCTTCGTTTTCCTGCAGTCGCTTCGGGTGGAAGACAGGCCGGGACATGGAGGGGCCTTGCGGTTTAGGGTTTAGGGTTATAGGGTTTAGGGTTTAGGGTTTAGGGTTTAGGGTTTAGGGTTTAGGGTTTAGGGTTTAGGGTTTAGGGTTTAGGGTTTAGGGTTTAGGGATGTTCCCCAAATTTGTCGTGCGTGCCCTTATGTGGTTATATGTGCGGTGACGGTACTGTTAGAATTGGTGAAAAAGTTCCACGTAGCTCCATGGCCCGCACAAGCCAACTCCTCAATTCTGACTACCCACGATCCCCACCAGCGCCTTCTTTTGCGGTTTGGGGTTTAGGGTTTAGGGTCTAGGGTTTAGGGTTTAGGGTTTGGGGTTTAGGGTTTAGGGTTCTCATGTAAACCACATGAAGCCCCCAGCCAGGCAAGAGGAGAGCCAGAACAAGAAGTCGGACGACCCCCCTGCATCAGGCCGGATGCATACGTCTCCGAAAGGGTCCAGAGGTACCTCTGCGGTATTTTGGGGTTTAGGGTTTAGGGTTTAGGGTTTAGGGTTTAGGGCTATACGTGGACCTTTCAGCTACTACATATAGGAACCCCCTTGATGTACATAAACCCTAACACCTTAAACCCTACTATATAGGTGCATGGTTTCTATGGGTCTCCAGATCATCTCCTAGCGGTCCTGGAAGCCTACATTCCAAAAGGGAGCCCTGAACCCAACTTTTGAGCACAGTTTTCGAGATCCCAACTATTAAGTGCAAAAAGCCAAGACCCTAGGTTTATGGTTGAGGGTCGAGGGTGCGACGCTTTTGGCCCCGAGCCCTCAGCCGCAAGCCCTATTCATGCAAGCCCCCCGAATCTCAACAGACAAAGCAGACACCTGGGCCGACGCAGTGGACTTTCAAGTGTGGAGTTCAAGAATCCTAGAATCCCTGGGGCGAGCTTCAGGGTTAAGGGTTCGGGGTTTAGGGTTCGGGGTTTAGGGTTTAGGGTTTAGGGTTCGGGGTTTAGGGTTCAGGGTTTAGGGTTTAGGGTTTCGGGTCTTTGCTTGGTATTAGCTTGTTCTCTCCGGGAGTGTGTCTACACAGTCACAAAGCTGCTGCGGATCGAGGAGGGCTTCGGGGTTGAATGTGCTTTGTCTGGGTCGGGCTTGCCGAATTTACCTTTAAGCCCTACACCCCCAAAAACCCCGAAACCATAAAACCCCCCTAAACCCCTACACCCCAAACCCTAAACCCTAAGCCCTAAGCCCTAAACCCATAGACCCTAGACCCAAAACCCATAAGCCCCAAGCCTTGCCCAAGCTGCATGCAGGCGATGGTAAAAAGGCAGAGCCCCAGCAACCGAGCACGGCCAACATCAAGCTGGAGAGCGACCAGGCCCTCGGGGGGGTTGAAGAGCCCTAGAGCGTTTAGGGTTCAGGGTTTAGGGCTTAGGATGGTTTAGGGTTTACGGTTTAGGGTAAACCTCGGAACCTCTGGCATCCTTGACTGAAGCCGTGATTTGTTTTGTTTTGCTTTTTTTTTTTTTGGGCGGGGGGGGGGGGGGGGCTCATGCTTCCTGAAATGGCTGAAGGCTTGTGTTTTCAAGGGTGGTTGGGGTGGAGAGGCTCCTTGCAGCCTTGTACCCTGAGCCCGAAGCCCTACCCTGAGACACCCTCAACACCAGCCCAAAACCCCACAACAAAAACCCAAAAGCCCAAAACCCCCAAAAAGCCCAAAAGCCCAAGACCCCAAAACCCCCCAAGACCCCAAACCCTGAAAAAGCCTAAAACTCTGAAAGCCCTGAAGCCCAACCCAAACCCTGAACTCAGACGCTAATTACAGCCCCTACCCGCAGCAACGCGGTACTACGCCAGGGTCCTTTTTCAAAGGGTGCAATTCAGGTTTCAGGATTCAGGGTTTAGGGTTTAGGCCCAGGCTAAGACGAGCCTTATAGATAGAGCACGTGCCGTCAACCATAAACACTGAAACTTAAAACCCTAACCCTCCCCTAAAGCCCAGAACACTGAAACAGAAACTCCTTCGTTTATAAGTCCTCAAACCCTTATAAGCCCTAAAACCCCGTACTAGTTCAACTTGTGCCCAAAACAGGGACCCTGACTTAAACAAGGACCGGCAGCGTCTTCGACAGCGGAAGAAGAAAGATGCGGGTGAGGACCCAGCGTCAGACATTTTTTTGTTGGGGCCGGGCAGGGGGGTGACTAGGATTAAGAAGGAAGGCATATATATATATATACATATGTATGTATTAGAATGTGTGTACGTGCATGAGGTTTCTCTCTTCTTTTTTTTCTGGGGGTGCCTAACCCTCGGGCTGAGGGTGTAGAAACAGCACGAACCACTCTTGAGTCAAGGGTAGGAATTTAGAGCGTAGGGTTCAGGGTGCAGGGTTTAGGGTTTAGGGTTTAGGGCTTAGGGATTGGTAGATACAAGGCCCACACCCAGGCTACCCTATCTAGGTAAACGCCGAAACCGAACGAATCTTCACGGCTTGGTGGCGCGGGCCTGTCATGTCTGCGGGCACAGGAGAAGGAGGCACGCAACAAGGAGGTGGTCAACGAAGAGGCACGGCTGGGCCATGGGGGCAGGGTTTGGGACGTGGGTTCTTTGAGGTTTGGCCACTGACATATAGGGACATAAGGCCTGAGTGCTCGAAGTTTTGGGGTTTAGGTTTTGGGGTCGCCCTGCAAGAGTCCCAAATGGCTGCCTTTGGCAGTTTGCGTGAAGAAGAGCTTGCTAAGTGCAGCAAGCTGCTGAGACATGTGATGGGCATGTCGGTTTCACATGAACAGTATATATACTATATATACTATATATACTATATATACTATATATACTATATATACTATATATACTATATATACTATATATACTATATATACTATATATACTATATATATTATATATACTTCTGAACAAAAACAGCTCTACATCTCCGATTGTCTACAAATTGACAGGAGCACCAACAAGAATCCTTTAACCAGTGGGCTTCTTTACGGGCTTGTGCTCCACAAGTGCACCCCTGCCCTGATTCTCTACTTGAAGAACCTGAGCCAAGCCCTCGATTTTTTGAACGTAAAAACCCAAACTCGAATCCAGCCAGCTGGGTTTAGGGTTTAGTGTTTGGGGTTTAGGGGGTTTAGGGTTTAGGGGGCGTAAGGGCTTTACTCACGTAAACTCTCAGCAGCAACAGGTCAATGCCACGGACGACAGCTCTGGGGCACCAGTGACGGCAAATGGCCAGCTCAAGCCGAAGCCCATGCCAGAAGGCACACCGACTTCTAGGGCCTGCCGTCTAGGGATTAGGGTTTAGGGTTTAGGGTTTAGCATATCTAGCTATTCCGTTGCACTTACGACACCCGGTTCGTAAACATCTTTCGTGCGAGTCATTTGCGCATCTGGCTGTAAGCCAGCTTTCGAGTAGTGGCATCCACTTTGGCGCATCTTTGGTCCTGTTTGTTCGTGTTAGAGGGGTTAGTTTTGTGCGCTTTGTTAAAACTATTTTTTGGTGGCTAGGTCCAGTTTGCTTATAAGGATTGCAGCAGCCTAAGTACTTCCGAGGGTCAATGTAAATCCCGGTCTAATCCCTCATTCAACATGCCATAAGCCACCTCACGCACCTAAACCCCAAGCCCTAAACCCTAAACCCTAAACCCTAAACCCTAAACCTAAACTTAAACCCAAAACCCTAAACCCTAAACCCTTTTTATGGATCACCCCAAGCAGCTGCGAAGATGCCCAAGCCCGCTTGAAGGCAGCTTTTGGGCCCTGCCAGGGCGCTCGGTTTAGTGCGTAGGGTTTAGGATCCAACCTCTCAAGCCCCGAAAACCCGGAACCGGTGTAGGGTTTAGGGTTTAGGGTTTAGGGTTTAGGGTTTAGGGTTTAGGGATAAGCCCCTCAAGGCCTCCAACAATGCATCATCTCAGCCTTGACTGCTACAAGCATGCTACTTCCATTTTTGCGGTAGAAGCCGCCCCCTAAAGCCCCCTAAACCCTGACGCCTAAACCCTTGACCCTAAACCTGAAACCCGAAAACCTAAACCTCACCCCCCACACCCCACACCCCAAACCCCAAACCCAAAACCCTAAACCCTAAACCCCAAACCTAGTTTGTTTTGAAATCCGAATCCCGAAGAACATTGGCTGTGTCCAGGGCTATGGAAGATTGTGACCTGGACTCACAAGGAGCAGGTCAAAGCGCGGCAGGCCTGGCCGAGTGCTGTGGGGTTGCGAGAGGGGGGGGGGGGGGGGTGGGTGTTTAAGTTTAGGGTTTGGGGTTTGGGGTTTGGGTTGGGGTTTGGGTTGGGGTTTGGGGTTTGGGATTTGGGGTTTGGGGGGTGGGGGGTGGGTGGGGTGTACAGGAATTTGGGGGTTGAAGGTTCAGGCGTTGTGGTTGATGAGTTGGGGGGTTTGGGGGGTTCAGGGGTTTAGATAATACGGGTTCCGGTTGAGGGTGGGCGGCTTGAGACTTTTTCGGGTTTCATGCTGTTATTAGGTCCGAGGGTGTACAGACTCCCAACAACCCAGAACTTTAAAACCCTAAACCCTAAACCCTAAACCTTACACCCTAAACCCTAAACCCTAAACCCTAAACCCTAAACCCTAAACGCTAAACGCTAAACCTCAAGTCTGAGACCCTAAGCGCCCCGTGTCTGCCTGTGACCCGGAGTAGGCCCTGATTCCCTTTTTGTTAGGGTGTGGGTTCCCCTATAACCCCTTTAAACCAAAAAGGGGCACACTTCTTATTCCTAAGTTACTCCTGCGTCGAGCTGCCCCATAGAATGGGGTTTTAGGGTTTAGGGTTTCGGGTTTAGGGTTTAGGGTTTAGGACATGCTGCATCCGAAGAGAGAGCCCTGCAGCAGCGAAGGTGTGGCGCTGGGTCATAGGTAGTCATACGTAGTTCAACGCAGCTCCAGCATTTTAACCCTAAACCACCCTAAACCCTAAACCCTAAACCCTAAACCGTAAACCCTAAACCCTAAACCCTAAACCCTAACCCCAAACCGGAATTCCATGCACCCACATCCCAGATGGTTGGCGTGTTTGGGAGGGTTTGACTGCTTTTGTGTTTTCCTGTTTGGGGTTTTCGGCTTTGGCTGAAGGTGTGTTTGGGGCTGTCAGGCCTTAAAGCAAACGTCTAGGACCCGGGGTATAGGCCCTTATTCCCTTTTTTAAGGTCTAGGTTCCGTTATCCTTTAAACCAAAAAGAGCCACCCTTTTTATTCCCAGGTTACTCCTGGGCCTAACCCCTAACCCCTAACCCCTAAACCCTAAACCCTAAACCCTAAACCCTAAACCCTAAACCCTAAACCCTAAACCCTAAACCCTAAACCCTAAACCCTAAACCCTAAACCGAATGGCATCAGGCGGCTGCCAGCGCGATGCAGTTCGACCTACTCCTCATCTTGACCAAGCCAGCTGGGCCGCCAAATCTCCTTGCAGGACCCATAGTGAGCCCTTGTAGCCCTAAACCCTAAACCCTAGGTTCCTTTCTAAAACCTATTAATCTGCGGGCTTACGGGTCTACCCAAAGGGTCCACGTACCCAGAGGGTTAGTGTTTCGGGTTTTGGATACTTGGGCCTATGGAGGCAGTCTGATAATCTAGACTTAGGTCCCAAGTATACACTATCCCTAAGGTTCCATATGCGTATGTGGTATATACTTGGCCCTAAAGCTACTATAGAGGACACCCTTAAGGCTCAAGTACCTACTGTACAGCTACATTGACCCTTTGGGTTGATCCTTTGGGTATGCAGGTACATGGACCCTATAAGGATCGAGGGTTCAATGTGGGATTTTCATGCCAGCTGCGGTAAGTTGGTGCCTTTCCGGCTGGTATGTTCACTACGAGGTCATTTGCTGAGGCTCAGGAGGGCAAAAGACTAGCAGCCAGCTAGTAAGCAACCCCACTGCCCCAGTTCCAAACTTCAGGGTGCACCTTGTCCCGAAAGGCTGTTGCAACTTAATTCCCTTCGGGCCAGACGAACCCTAAAAGGGTTTATAGTTCACATACCATCATGGGAAATATCGAAGTATAGGATGTATGACCACAATTTTAGGGTTCTTTTGGTCCCAGGGCCCCTCGACCCTATCGAGGCAGCAAGGCTTCATGCAGTTGCGTTTCGGAAGTGGGCAAAGGGCCGAGGATGGTGCGGGTTTCTTTTTTGGGGTTGAGGGCTTAGGGTTTAGGGTTTAGGGTTTAGGGTGGGGTTGAGGGCTTAGGGTTTAGTGCCACAAGGGCACTCAACATTGCTCAGTTTGCGACCGCAGCGCTTCTCATTCTCAGGTCATTCCGCTGATCATGCTTGTGGCCACCGGACAGGTTCGGACCCAATCACAGCGTTTCGTTGATGACCTCCAGTTCCAAAAGGGTCCACGTACCCTTCTCGTGGGTACTTGGGGTTTAAAGGGGTTCTTATTTAGTAGCTTAGGGTTTACGGTTTAAGTTTTAAGTATATACCAATATAGGTACATGGACCTGGGGGGGGGGGTCGTGTTTACAGTTTGTTGCCACATCCTGGCAGGTTGCAGCTGAGCGTTGGCTCAAGCATCACTTCACCCTTTTCCCTTGTGATCCTTGCTGCAATACCTCAGACACCATGCGAGGGCTGGCGTGTCTGATTGCCGGGCTGTTCCTGCAGTGGCTTGGCATTCAAGAATGCTGCAGGGCTCGCGGAAGGCGACAGCAAGGCATTTTCAGTTTCGCAACCAGCATCAGTAGGGGGCGCCTCTGCCATCCTTAACCCCCTTAACCCTAAGCCTTAAACCCCTTAACCCTAAACCCCAAACCCCAAACCCTAAACCCTAAACCCTAAACCAGCACCCCTAAAGGCCCCAAAGCAAGGCAGGCGCTGGCTACCAGACCCACGGTGGTGGTGAGCGGTGCGACAGGGCGGACCGGGCTCCTGGTTTACAAGGACCTGAAGGCCGGCTGTTTACCCTCAGGGTCCATTTACCTGTATGGTACATACTTGGGCCCTAAAGCTCCATGTGCCTATATGGTACAAAGCTACTATATACGGAACCTCTTTGAGGCCCAAGTATCTGCCATATAGGTACATGGACCATTTGGGTTAGGGGGTTTAAACACTAAACATTGGACCAAACCCTAAACCCTGCACCCTAAACCCAAAAAAAAAAACTAAAAACCCTAAAAACCCTAAAACCTAAACGCCCTAAACCCTAAAAACCCTAAACTTACCCTAAAAAACCTAAACCCTAAAAACCCTAGACCCGAAACCCGAAGTCCAGGCGACCGCCACAGCAGGGTTTCGACCACCCTTGCTCTCAGTGGTATTTAGGCTTTACCTGAAGAACCCAAAACCTACTTTTTTGTAGGTTTCCTAAGATACTAGTGCCTTAGGGCGAGCCCTGCATTTTGGGTCAAGGTCCAAAGCCCCGTGCCCTTTATGTTCATGCAGGACTGCGAATTGAAGTAGGTTTTGGGTTCTGTTCAGGTCTAGGGTAGTAAATGGGCATTTCTCCAAAGAGTGGTCGCCTGCTCATGGGTTCCTAATCTAATGAAGGTCCTAGAATCAGGGTTATAGCATTTGGGGCGTATTTGGGTATTCCTGGGAATCTCCCAAGTGCGGTTAAGGGTTTAGGGTTTGGGAGTTTAGGGTGTAGGTCGCTAAGTAGGGGGCTTCACGGGCCGGGCCCTTCAGAAGCAGGCTGTCCAGTGAGCTTCAGTAGCTTGCAAAGCGCCAAACACAACAGATTAGTAGCTGAGTAGGCAACCTCTACCCTTTTCGGGTTATACATACTCAGACCGCCACAGTTTAGGGTTTAGGGTTTAGGGTTTAGGGTTTAGGGGTAGTTGAAAGGTTAGCCTTCTTTGGCCTAGGGTACTCAGCAACTATGGATGAGGCACAAGGCTGAACCTGGTTTGCAAGCGCTCTTGAACAGAGATCGTCTAGTGGATGCCTGCAAACCTGGAAGGGGCCCCCTAGTTATAAGTAGAGTTATAAGGGCCCTAAATTGGGTTATAAGGACCCTAAGTTAGGTTATAAGTCCCTTAACTACAGTTAGTATAGTAAGGGGGCCCCACCCTGTAGAAGCCCCGAAGATACCAAACGCCCCGCAGGCCCAAATCCCGAAACGCGCTTTTGCAGGCCTCGGGGAAGTACGAAGTCCGAGCCTTCGTGCGGAACGCGGCCCGTCCGAAGAAGGGCCCGTAGCAGCTTCAGGAGCAGAAGGGATTTCAGTGTACCTGTCCCTTGGGGACCACATGATCCCTAAAATTGGAGTCTTATACGCTCTAGAGCCATAAACCCTTTTTAGGGCTCATGTCGTCCCATACTCGAAAAGTCCGAAAGGCTGGGGCAAGGCCAGTGTTCAAAGGGTTATAATGGGGCTTCGGAATTTACATGGTTTAGAGTTGTTGGGTTAAGGTTTAGTTTTAGGGGTTCATAGGTGATTCATAGGGTTCATGGTTCAGGGTTTATAGGGTTTATAGGGTTTAGGGTTAGGGTGTGGAGGCTAGGGTGCCTGCTGCTGAGGCCACGAAAGCCAAAGATTTGCTGGGCTGCTCATCTTGCAACGAGTCTGAGGGCATCTTTGTTGGCGATGTCTCTGAACCAGAGACGATGAAAGCCGTGATGACAGGACATCGGCTTCGAGTTGCGGTTTAGGGTTTCGGTATCGTTTAGGGCTTAGAGGGGAAGAAGTCCGAATCAACCAAAGCACATTGGGTTCGAGGTTTAGGATTAGGCCACAATCATTCCGGCGCCGTGCAAGCTCTAAGAGCAGCTGGCAACAAGCCCTAAGCCCCCAACCCCAAACCAGTCGGTGGCAGGAGCCGACACCTTGGTCATCGCGACGTCCTCCGTGCCAGTTTGCAGCGGAAGCCTTCCCTTTCCAATGAAGAAATGCTGCTTTGCCGCCGATGGGTTTAGGGTTTAGGGCTTGGGGTTTGGGGTTTGGGGTTTGGGGTTTAGGGTTTGGGGTCCCCCCCCCCTGACCCAAAGCCAAACCATTCAGGGACTCCGTAGCACTGACCTGTGGTCAACTACGACTCTCGTTGGGTGGTACTTCAAGAGCAGGTGAAGCTATCTATCACCCCATGCAAGCATGTCTCACACCCTAAACCCCATAAACCCATAAACCCTAAACCCTAAACCCTCAACCCACGAGTTCCATGAACCGTCCATACCAACGCCTGCACTACTGCTTTCCAAGGTCCATGGAGAACTAGGGTAGCTGCACTTGGAACCCAATACTCACCAGGTACATGTAGCCTTACAGCAAAACTGCCCATGAGCTTTCGAGTAGAACAAACACTCTGTGGCGCATAACCGTATAACCTGGGTAGCCCAGTTTGGTTCAGAGTTCCCCTTGTAAAGTATCCAAGCCAAAAAAACGGGTATGCCCTCATTGTAATATGGTCACCGGGCTGCCAAGTGACCTAAGCTCAGGCCATTATCCTAAGGGCGGCGAGCCCAAGATTGTTGACTGGCTTGGCACGAAGGCAGGACGTCCCATCATTCAATGCCGCTATAAAGCTCCGAAATCCCTCGATCTGCAAAGTTGCCTTTAGGGGTGTAGGGTTTTAGGGGTTAGGGTTAAGGGTTTAGGGTTTGGGGATTAGGGTTTCGGGTTTAGGCACCTTATCCTTATACACCAGCACCGCGCGAAGACGCGGAACCCAAAACCTATACCTGAACCCCGAACCTGGACCGCTGTGTGACAAGTAGTTTATATATTGTTAAGTTGGCATAAACAATTTTTGGATGGGTCATTCTTTTTCAAAGCCTTTACCCAAACCCGCCCCCCCCCCCCCCCCCCCCCCCCCCCGCACCCGCCTGGGCAGAACAGGGCGAAACCCCAAACTCTCTTCTGGATTCTCATATTCTGTGTTTTGTACATGGATCCGTATAGGGTCAGTTCAGTTCTCGAGCACAAAGACTTCCAGTCTCGGCGCCTACATAATCTCTCGTGTGTAGGGATTATTGATGGTTCAGGGTTTTTAGCGTTCGAGGCTTTTCGGGTCTTAAGGGGTTATAATACAGGGGCTTAGGTTTTTTTTGGCTCTAGGGCTTTTGTGCAGGCTTGCCCTGGGATGGCATGAAGGGATGAACACCTGCATCAGGCCGCAGTTAGGTCTGGACTTGGAAATCTTAAACCCCTAACCCTAAACTCTACATATACAAGAGTAACTATTGATCCCTGTGAGAACGAGAAAAAAAGCCAACCCTAAACCCTGAATATGGGTAATTTCACCTTTGAAAAGGCTGCCCCATCCCCTCCCCCAGCTGCAGGCCGCACTGCTGGGGTGACGGGGAGACGTTTTGGGTTTAGGGTTTAGAGTTTAGGGTTGAGGGTTTAGGGTTTAGAGTTTAGGGTTTAGGCTTTAGGCTTGAACCCTGAACCTACACTCAGCTCAAAAGTCTGACTCCGAGACCCCGATCTACAAGGACGGGCAGTCTCAGTTCTATGTAGAAGCATGCCTTCGGTTTGCACGAAGTGTTAACTTTTTCCAAAGGTTCCACCTACCCTTCTACAGTAAGTACTTCAAGGGGGGTTCCTATAATATAGTAGCTTTAAATTTGGGGGTTCAAGTATATACTATATCGGTCCATGAACCCCTACGGCTGCCTGAGAGAGAGGCACAAGTTGCGGCTTTCGCCTCCGCCGGCGGCAGCGTCGCCGCCAAGCAAGTGCTGTACGTCAGCACCATGGGAACCACTACCCCTGACAACTTCTTGGACAAGCTGGACAAAGGCCTTGAGATTGTAGACGAGGGGCCCGCGAAGCCTGCTAGATAGTAGTCACATGGACCCTTGCAGGGTCAAGGGCTCAGGGTTGAAATCCCCCTAGTTTACGGTGGCGCCTCGTTGCAGCTGTTTTCCAGTAGCTTTCGTCTGCCAGAGGGTGGTTGCGGGCATGACCCGAGCGGCCCAGGTCTCTTCAGATAGGGGACACTGAGGGCCCCCAAAAGAGTTGCGACCCTGAGCCCGACATCCCTAAACTCAAAACCCTAAATCCATTTAAGGCCGACAGTAATTAAGTCTCTGCCATATGGGTACATGAACCTCCCTGGGCGAAAGACAGCGGCCGTAAGAAGGGTTTTGGTTTTAGGGTTTAGGGTTTAGGGTTTAGGGTTTAGGGTTTAGGGTTTAGGGTTTAGGGTTTAGGGTGCATGCATAGATCCTTGAGCTATGACGGCCCAGTCAGGGATCCACGACCTATGACGCCCTACTCAAAACCACCCCTGAGAATCTTCAAGCAGGCCCCGCCCTACACCCAAATCCCAAAACCCCAATTGCAAGTGGTTGCAACAAGCCATGGCTTGCAAAACCATGGGGTGACAGCTGACCCTGAACCCTAAACCCTAAGCCCTAAACCCTATAATCCCTAAACCCTGAACCCTAAGCCTGTTTTCCTGGGTTACTCCTGGGTCTGGTCTTGCAGGCTTCGTGTCTTTCTACCACCTCCAAGCAGAAGCCGACATCATGGCCTCGGGTGTTCCCTTCACTATTGCAGCCCGTCATGCAGTTTTAGGGTTTAGGGTTTAGGGTTTAGGGTTTAGGGTTTAGGGTTATTAGAGGGTTTAGGGTTATTAGGGCGTTTAGGGTTTAGGGCGTTTAGGGTTTATCGGGTTTAGGGCTTATGGTTTATTTTGGGTTTAGGGGTTTAGGGTTTAGGGTGCATAGAGCTTGCTGGCAAGACCATCCCATGGTGGGCCTCTTGACTAATCACGCAGCTTACGCATCTGGACAATGCCAATTGGGTCTTCTGCCTTGCTGTTGATTCGCAGGGGCTGGGAGAATGAGGTACCCTATATAATCCTTTAAAGAGTATTAACATCAATAGAGGGCCCTAATTCCCTCATTCCTTGTTAACTAACAGTAAGGAGTTTGCGTGGGCTTGGTTACGGCTCCGGTGAGAACAGGCGACGGGGAGAGATAGCTGATGCGCGTAATTCCTGCTGAAACATGATAACCAAAAATGGCTCTCCCTGAAGGCTGTGAGAGCTGTGAGAGCATGATTCTTTACTTGTGTTCAAGGAAGGGCTCTGCTAGGACTTGTTGGAGGAACTAGAAGCCACAGCGCGTTTGCTCTTTCAATGTGCGCCCGTGATCACTCCGGTTTCGTCGGTTTAGGGCTTGGCTAGGAGGACAGAAAAAGTGACCCTGAAATCAAGGCAAACGCCCTTATGCAGACCTCTAAGCCCTACACCGTACATCCCCAGACCGCGAGACCCCTAAACCCTAAACCCTCAACCCTATACGCGGCAAGGGTTTAGTGGTGAGGTCAAAGCGTGTGGCCTTGGGGACGGCGAGCCCGGCTGCCCGTATGCATTCAGCCTAAACCCTAAACCCTAAACCTAAACCCTAAACTCTAAACCCTAATTAAACCCTTATTAAGTGATATTCAGTATGGGCTTTCATTGTTTGGCGCTTAGGATTTGCGCTTCAGGGCTCGCTCGTTGCTGCTTTCTAGAAGCTCAGAAGGATCACAAGGTTTATGTTTAGGGTTCAGGGTTTAGGGTTTAGGGTTCAGGGTTTAGGGTTTATAGGGTTTAGGGGTTAAAGGCAATGCGCCATAAGACCTGATGCTGAGGCTTCAAGCAATGATATCATGCGCATGTGCAGTCAGGTACCTAGGGCTTAGGGTTTAGGGTTTAGGGTTTAAAGGCAATGCGTCTTCCAAGCTTGACGTCTTGAGCGATCACAATCAAGGGATGAAGGCTCGTACCCCTGTACCCCCCAAAGGTTCCCCTCAATACACTCCTAGTGTGGCCCTTATATTCCCTTAGGGATCCCTCAAAAGGGACCCCCCAAAACTCCAAGGTAGAGTCCGAAACCCTAAACCCCCAAAACTCCAAGGTAGAGTCCGAAACCCTAAACCCTAAACCCTAAACCCTAAACCCCAAACCCTAAACCCGAAACCCTTGAACCCCTAGACGCAAGGCAAGCACAAGCTCCTCGTCGGGCACGACGATGCCAGCTTCAGCATGGCCTTGAGCCATGAGCGCGGACCTTACGTGATGGTTGTGGAGTTGTGGCTTTTGACAGTCGTGGCTATACAGGCCTGTGAGCATATATGGGGGGGGGGGGGGGTTCCGCAAATAAGCGTACCCTTTTGGGGGGTTCTGTTTATTAATAAAAGTTATAGTATTTTAGGGTATACTAGGGGACCCTATTTCTGGGAATACCCACACACATATAATTATATATATATATATGTATACATACTACATTGTGCAGAGTTGTTCTCTCGCTGCTGCATGCATCATGAGCGCGCAGGGGCTACAGGTGTATGAACGGCATTCACTTGCATCGCAGCATGCTGCTACTCCTATGTTCACCTGAAGCCCTCTCAACCACTTGGAGGTTCATGGTACTTACTAACCAATTATAACTGTACTTATAACCCTACTTATAGTACCCCTAAAGGGCCTTATAGGGGTCATCCCAATTATAAGTAGGGTTATAATCCCTGTTATAAGTGGTTAGTAAGTACCATGAACCTCCAACCATAGACTGCTCCTTACTGAGGGTCCATCGCGAGGATGTCGCGCGTGTGATGGTTGCAGCGCACCCCTGCTTGATTCAGATCAATCCCCAACTCCCGCAAACCCCACAACTAAAGCAACTAAAGCAGGGAGCAGATCTATCAGTCTATCCGCACAAAAGGAATGGCAACAGTTCCCGCAATTTCCTGCAATGAAGGGTAAGTAGGGCCTCATACGGGTGAAAACATCCCGTATATGAAGGGTCATTTTTGGTGCCTATCCTACACTCTACACTTACCCCCCCCCCCCCCCAAACCACATCATGTAACAGTAACCTCAACAACTCTACGAGGCCAAAACCCTTCAAACCTCTGAAGCCTTGAGCCCTAT
>CAJNDS010000340.1:50000-142500 GCA_905221605.1 Symbiodinium natans
CCCCAGAAGCCGATCCTGAAACCAAGCTTACAAACCCTAGACCCTAAACCCTAGACCCTAGAAGCCATAAACCCTAGAAGACCCTAAATCGCAGGATGTCTTGTCCGTGATGCACATGTGCCAACTTGGGGCCGCAGCGCCGCACTCAGAGAGCCCACCCACAGCTGTCACAGCTGGAGGCGCTACTCCCTAAACCCTAAACCCTAAACCCTAAACCCTAAACCCTAAACCCTAAACCCTAAACCCTAAACCCCAAACCCCTAAACCTAAACCCTAAACCCTAAACCCTAAACTACTATCTGCTTAGCAACTCCCCCCCAAAAAAACATAAACAAAAAAAACAAAACAGACTTCCTTATGGGTAATGTAAGGATTATTTTTTTTTTGGGGGGGGGTTCTTAAGGAAATAGTAGCAAGCCCTACAAGCCCAAAGCTTTCTCAAGTGGGGCCGGGCTGATAAGGACGCTTCTGGGATTTGTTTTAGGGTGTTGCTATGGGTTTAGAGAAGTGAAATGTAGGGGTATTTTGGGAACAGGTAGTCTTTGGGATGTTCCCCCTTCTACTAACAGTCCCTATCGGGATGATAATGGGGGGGGGGGGGGGGGTACTATAGTCACTATAACCCCTATCAAGGGCTGTTAGCATAAGGGGGAACATCTCAAGGTAGTCTGATCAACTACCAGGTGTTTTTTCAACTACTGGGTGTTTTCAAGATATTCTGCCCTCCGGGACTGGGTTGACATTGACATGATAGGGTCTTTTGGGTAGGGGGCGGGGGGTCCCCGATCTTATGCTGAAGCCCACACTTGTGAGTGGCTGCCATCGCATGGAACAAGGACAGACTCGTTGCGCATTTCTGTTTTTAAGAAGGCAGGTCAGGTCGAAGAACCCTAGCAATTGCAAGGATTTTACATAAAGATCGGGTTTAGGGTTTAGGGTTTAGGGTTTAGGGTTTAGGGTTTAGGGTTTAGGGTTTAGGGGCATCCGTAAGAAGCTCATCCTTCATTCAGCTCCGTATAAGTGGTACTGCAAGCTACGCGAGCGTCAGATGCTGGCTTTGGCATGGGGGTTGCTGGCACAGAAACTCCTGCAGTTCCCTCACCGGTCATGGGCATTTGCTAAGCCCTGCTCTACTGGGTAGCCCAGCGTTCAAGGTTCCCTTATAAAGGAATGTACTGGGCTACCAAGTAAGCCCTCAACTAGGAACAACTTCGGCCCTCAACCCTAAATCCGAGTATGCGCTGTAAGAACCGGCCCAAAGCTAATATAGGGGTCGGAATACTTCCTACCAGTATTCCCTTATGGCCCCTCTAGAATTCTACTAGAAGAACCCCCCCCCAAAAAAAAAAAAAAACTCTTCTCATTCTTAAGGCCCACATATGATATCTGTTTGGTTGCCCCAGAACCCCCTGAACCCTAAAACCCTAAACCCTAAACCCTAAACCCTGAACCCTGAACCCTGAAACCCTAAACCCTACCGAGCATTTTGAGAAATGGGCTCTTGGGTTCTCTTGCCTCCTATACCTGGAACCCTCAACCTATCCTTCTGTCTGAACCCTAAACCCTAGACCCTAAACCCTAAACCCTGAACCCCTGAGTCCATGAACCCAGAAGCCCAAACCCCCGGTGCCCTCCCAGCTGTGCTAAAAACCCTATGAACCCCATAAACCCGATAGCCTCAAAAACTGGCATTTAAATTTGGGGTTTAGGGCTTAGAGTTTAGAGTTTGACCCTGTGAACCCCGTAAACCCGATAACCTTAAGAACTAGCATTTGAATTTGGGGTTTAGGGTTTAGAGTCTGTTTCCGCCCTATCAACCCTATGGGCCCTGTAAGCCCTAAACCCTGAGGTCACGGCCCTCTCGTGAGCCCCCCTAAACCCTAAACCCTAAACCCTAAACCCTAAACCCTGTCAAGCCCTAAGCCCGAAGGTCACGGCCCTCTCGGCACTCGGAAATGAGCCGCCCGGGCCCCTCAGATCACGGTCCAGGGTTCACGGTCTACTATGCCGGTCGGAATGATTGCTACACCCTAAACCCTAAACCCTAAACCCTAAACCCTAAACCCTAAACCCTAAACCCTAAACCCTAAACCCTAAGGGTATTCCCTTCTGGCCATTTCTAAATCTACTAAAATAGCCCCTTCCAACACCCTGTTCTAATTATTCAGGCCCCCATATTGGGGTTTTAAGAGACTCGACAGAGCTGCAATCGAACAACAAGTCTCAAAGATCTAGGATCTAGGGTTTGGGGTTTAGGGGTTTGGGGTTTTGAGCATGCGAATACTTGGGCTCGAAATTCAATCGCAGCTGCTACTTGTTCAAAGGCCTGTTTTGGGGTGGAGGGTGGTCTAAGCACCTACGATGTTACAATAGCCCATCCTGGTAGGTAGACCCTAAACCCTTTATAAACCCTAAACCCTAAACTTAAACCCTAAACCCTAAGCCCTAAACCCAACCCTAAACCCAACAGGTCCTACGCCGCCTCCTTCGCGTCCGGCATCGCCCTGCGCATCGCGGTGGGGCAGGCGGCTTTGCTTTTTGCGGTTCCAAGCCCTAAGTTTAGCCCTGAATCCTAAACTCTAAAACCCGAAACTTTACAAACCCTATCAACCCTAAACCCTCTAGACCCTATGAAACCCTAAACCCTGATAGAGACCTGCAGGCTTCGTCAGGGTTCGATCTTTGCGGCCAATCCTGAACCCTATGGAGCTTGCAGAGGTTTCGGGTTTAGGGTATAGGGCCAGGGTTTAGGGTTTCTGGGTTTCTGGGTTTCTAGGGTTTAGGGGTAGGGCCAGCCTAACCTGGCATCGAAGACCGGTTGCCTTCCTTCGCCTCGAGTTTGTTGGTTGGAATGGGTGCCCCCCCCTAGGTTCCCCCCCAGAATAAAGGCCATTTAGGGATAAGTAAGCCTAGCTAAGGTTATTTCGGGGGGAAGCTAGGGGGGGGGGTAGTAGTATAGAAGGGGGGGGCGTGGGGGGCCGGTACGAGGTGTTTTGTCTACTGGGGACGGACAAGTTAATTACATGTTGCGCTGACATTATCTTCCACCGCTCACTGCAAGGGAGCAAAATGTTGGGTTTCTTGGACACAGAGACCTTTCTGCCCACATGCACACGTGCACATACTAATATTATATCTGTGTCCGCATGCTGGAAAGTTCCAAAAGAAGCGGTCCCCTTGCAGGGCTCCTTTTGCAGATAGGATTTCCTTTATGAAAAGATCCAGCCCTCGCAAACGAAGAAAGTAATCACTACAAGGGTCCTAACCCAGGTTATAAGTTCCTTAACTGTAGTTAGTATAGTAGCGGGCCCTAAACCCTAAACACCCTAAACCCTAAACCCTAAACCCTAAACCCCTCCTTGTAGGGCACCTGGTCCAGGACGCTTTTCGCGGCTTGGGATTTGCCCATACGGTGGCAGACTACTTTCAGGCTGGAGATGGACCAAGGGAACCGGAGAGTGCGTTTAGGGTTTAGGGTTTGGGGTTTGGGGTTTAGGGTTTAGGGTTTAGGGTTTGGGGGGTGTAGGTTGGAGGGCGGGTCTCAGGCAGTGTAGGCTTTTAACTTATCGCCAGGGGGAGTGCCATCGGCACACGCTCAAGATCGCGTTCTGTAGTTACATCACTAAACCCTAGACCCTAAACCCTATGCATCACCGCTGACCTTCGGGGAACGCAAGTGAGGGGGCAAACCGCAGCCCTACTCCCTCCCTAGCCACTATACCCTGAACCCTATTTCCAAGCCCCGAGCTCTAAAGCTCTGAAGCCCACTTGACGCAGGCAACGATGAGAGACCTCGGCGTGTCCATGGATGCTGCCGAAGAGGTAGAGTTTGCAAGGTTTAGGGTTTAGTGTTCAGGGATCCTTAACACTAAATAAATCCCACGACAGGGCGGGGGATGGTGGGGGAACTTTGCAAATGCTACGAATCACGGTTTTTGAGCTTTTACCGTTGTACCCCTGCCACCTACTTGCATGAACTTGTAAGTGCTTAAAGCAGATATACATCCTAGCACGCCTGGGTGCCCCGATTCCTTAGCTTCAGGCTTCGGATCCTTGATATACAGCAGGGATCCGGGAAATGAGAACCCTAAACCCTAAACCCTAAACCCTAAACCCTAAACCCTAAACCCTAAACCTTAAACCCTAAACCCTAAACCGCATAGCAACGCCTGCCTGCCCGAATGGACCCTTCAATCCAAGGAGGTTTAGAATGTGGGCGCAGGAGTCTGGCATGGAGGTTTGGGGTGTAAGGTTTATAAATGTAGGGTTAGGTATGCAGATTATAGTATATATACATACACATATAATATAAAATAAGATAAAGTATATGGTATAGAGTATTTCGTATTCAGTATAGAGTAATATTGTATAGTATGTAGTATATAGTATACAGTATGTAGTATATAGTTTATAGTACATCGTATATTGTACAAAGTATTAATATAGTATAGAGTGTAATCCTAGGCACCCTGCAAAGCAACTCAGAGTCTGCTGTCGTCGCAGCCCCAAGAACAGGCTTCTGGGCTTAACCCTAAACCCTAAACCCCAAACCCTAAACCCTAAACCCTAAACCCTGAACCCCAAACCCTAAACCCTAAACCCTTGTGGAAGAGACCCTTAAAATAAAATGGCCTCGAAACTCTCAAAGCTCAAACTCTCGACACCGAAATGTAGAACCTCCGCAACCCCGAATCTCGCTGGCCAGGACGCTAAGTTTTAAGGGGGTGTCTAGGGTTGCGAAACCCTAGCACCAAGAACCCTAAGCCTTAAACCCTAAAGCGTAAATCTTGGAAGCTCCACACCCCGCACGGCTGATGGCAGGTCGTTGCTTACAGTGGCGGGGGCATCGGCGATTGCGGAGGCAAATACATTTTCAGGGTTCAGGGGTCAACCCTAAACCCTAAACCCTAAACCACTCTTTCATATATAATATAAATGTTAATGACTTTGCGGGCAAGGTCATATATTTAGCGGGCAAGGTCATATATTTAGTGGGCAAGGTCATATATTTAGCGGGCAAGGTCATATATTTAGCGGGCGAGGTCATATATTTAGTGGGCAAGGTCCATTGGCTAAAAAATGACCTTGCCCACTAAATATATGACCTTGCCCGCTAAAGGGCGACCTTGCCCACTAAATATATGACCTTGCCCGCTAAATATATGACCTTGCCCGCTAAATATATGACCTTGCCCGCTAAATATATTGCCCGGGCCAGGTCATATATTTAGCGGGCAAGGTCATATATTTAGCGGGCAAGGTCATATATTTAGCGGGCAAGCCCCCCCCCCCCCCCCCACCCCCGCCCCCACCCCACCCCCCCCCACCCCCACCCACACCCCCCCCCCCCCCCCCCACACCCCCCCCACCCCACACCCCCCCCACCCCGGCCCCTGAAGCCCCTCAATCGATTCAAGAAACTCAAGATGGCTTCCAAATGTGATAAACAGATCCATTCTGTTGACCACGTTTGGTGAACTTGTCCGATTGAAACAGAAACGTGTGGTTAACAAATCCATTCTGTTGACCACGTTTGGTTTCTTGTCCGCTTGAAACAGAAACATGTGGTTAACTAATCCATTCTGTTGACCACGTTTGGTTTTCTTGTCCGCTCGAAACAGAAACATGTGGTTAACAAGTGCATTCTGTTGACCACGTGCCTAGAGAAGAAGGAGGTTGGATAGTTGAAAACGTGTCTGACTTGGGTAGGTAAAACTCTTTGGAGTAGGAAGAAAACCTTTTGTTTTCTTAATGTTATGGGATTCTTTGGGCGGGTGGGTTTTTTTCCGTTGCCTGAACACATTGCTGGCCTAGTAAATGCTCGAACTTGAGATGCTGAACCCTAAACCCTAAACCCTAAACCCTAAACCCTAAACCCTAAACCCTAAACCCTAAACCCTAAACCCTAAGCGCTGCAAAGCCTAAACCCCAACGGTCTAGGGTTTTGCAAGCTCTCAGGTTTGCAGTCAAGGCTTAGGCTCAGAGGGCTGCAGGGCTGCTCAGGGTTGTTTGGGCTCATCGCGAGGCGAGGGCAGCTGGAGCTGCGAAGTTTTTTCGATGGTTTGAACCCTGAACCCTATTACAGGGTCTAGGGTTTAGGGTTTAGGGTTTAGGGTTTAGGTTTTAGGGTTTAGGGTTTAGGGTTTAGGGTTTAGGGCTTATAAGCCCGAAGCACCCAATCTCACCCAGTCTCCCTCTGTGACTTCCTTTTGAGTGTGTGGTTCCCACAGACACCCCGTTACATAAGGCGGGTTCGATTTGTGGCCTATAGGTATTTGGAGCCCAGGCGCATCAAACCCAGAGCCTGAATGCCCAAACCCCAAACCTGCGCAATTTGGAGCTCTAAATCCTCTGCAAGAGGTTTCTTGCCGATTTAGCCCTCCCCCCCTAAACCCTAAACCCGAAACCCTTTAAGCCCCTAAACCCCAAAACCCTAAATCCTGCCTTTGGCGCAGGGGGTCCCTTTCGGATGCTCTTCGGCGATGAGACGTGCGACCCCCGAGCGTTTGGATTTCGGGTTGAGGGCTTCGGCTCCCAGAGCCCGCTTCCTGCTACAAGGAGGGGCCCCAATTTTTGGGTTAGGGTTTAGTTAGGGTTTAGGGTTTAGGGTTTAGGGTTTAGGGTTTAGGGTTTAGGGTTTAGGGTTTAGGGTTTAGGGTTTAGGGTTTAGGGTTAGGTTTAGGGTTTAGGGTTTAGGGTTTAGGGTTTAGGGTTTAGGGTTTAGGGTTTAGGGTTTAGGGTTTAGGGTTTAGGGTTTAGGGTTTAGGGTTTAGGGCCCCCCAAGTTCTAAGTAGAGCTAGAAGGACCCTAAATTGGGTTATAAGGACCCCAACTCAGGTTAGAAGTCCCTAAACTATAGTTAGTATCGTAAGGGGGGCCCTCCTTGTACTTGCTCAACCCCCCCCCCCCCCAAAAAAAAAAAAAAAAGATCATAATCCCTACATTGTCTTTAGAAGGCAGAGTATTGGCATCTGTTTTTTCTTGGGGGGGGGGGGGGTTCTTGAGCAAATCGTAGCTTCGGGCTTAGGGTTTTTGTTTAAGGTTTTAAAGGATTATACGGCTTGTTGGCTTTAGGGGGGGTGGGGGTCTATAGTGTGTTTGTTTAGGGCTTCTCAGGGGTTTCCAGGCATTTAGGGTTGGGGTTGGGGGGTACACCTCAAACCCAGAATCCTACGTCACATGCCTCGCATCTTCAGACTTTCGGCTCTCCTGCTCTCAGGCATAATGTGGCCTTTGGGTTTATATTTGTAGGGTTCAGATTGGCCAAGGCCCCCTAAACCCTAAAGTCTTTCATTCAAGCCTCTTAATCTTCATTTCGAGCCTGGCTGCATTGCGCCTGCTGGCTTGGGGACTATGACGATAAGATGCCCAGCAGTACCCTTAATTCCCTTGTGGGCGTAGGTTCCCTTATCACCCTTTTAAGAACGAGAACAAAAGGCACGCTGTTCAATCCTAGGTTACTGGGCAATCCAGAATCTCGCCCCCCCCCCCCCCAACCCTAAAGCCGAAAACCTAAACCCTAACACCTAAATCCCTGAAACCCTACAACCCTAAAACCCTCAACCCGGCGCAGGCTCGCTGCCGCCGCCGCCATCATCCTGAAGGCTGTTCTTTGGTTTGGGGTTTTAGGGTTTGGGCTGTGCCTCGGAAGTGGTAACATTTTTCGGGTGCTGAATTCGTGGCATCGATTTTTTTTTGGGGGGGAGTCGTCGGAGTCGGAGTCGTGGCTTGCTAGTCCATGTTTCTTCGGGCTGTGATCTACTGATCCGCAGGCTGTTTTCGAAGTTGTGGGTCCCTAACGCGGGCTCTTCGCTTATCCCATAACGGTATAAAGCAGAAGTACCTAAATAGGTGTGTGTACATATATATATATATATACATGTACAGAACATATATATATATATATATGGTCACCCCCCCCCCCAATGGACCCACCGCGGGCCTTGATCTTTGCAAAAGTACTGCAAATACCGATAAAACCTATGCTGTCTGATGATTTTCCGGTGACCGGATTTTTGACTGTATTCCTTAATTCACTCTCTCACACACACACGGATGGTTTTTCTTTCTGTTGGCTTTTGTTTATAATTTAAGACTTAGGCATTTAAACCTAAGCCTGCAAAAAAAACCCTTAACCTTTAAACCCTGTATGGTTGAGGTTTCAAGGTTAAGGGTTTAAGATTTAGGCATTTGAACCTATGCCGGCAATTAAACCCTAAGCCCTTAACCTTTGAATTCTATAGGGTTAAGATTTTTACAGGTTTAGGTTTAAGATGTAGGCATTTAAACCTAAGTCTGCAACAAATTTTAAACCCTTAACCTTTAAACCCTGTAGGGCTAAGGTTTAAAGGCTTAGGGTTTAAGATTTAGCCATTTAAACCTGTAGCCAAGCCCTTAACCTTTAAACCCTGTAGGGTTAAGATTTTAAAGGTTTAGGATTTAAGATTTAAGCATGTAAATCTCAGACTTCAATTAATTTTAAACCCTTAACCTTTAAACCCTGTTGGGCTACGGTTTAAATGTTTCGGGATTAAGATTTAGGCATTTAAACCGATTCCGGCAAGTAACGCTAAGCCTTTACCCTTAAAACCCTATAGGGTTAAGAAATTTAATGGTTTAGGGTTTAAGTTTCAGGTTTAGGTAGACCTATGCCGGCAGTTCATATTGAACCCTTAACCTTAAACCCTATAGGGATAAGATTTAGAGGTTTAGGATTCTTTACTTAGACATTTAAATCTAAGCTTGCAATTAAACCGAAACCCTTAACCTTTAAAACCCTATAGGGTGAAGGTTTAAAGTTTTAGGGTTTAAGATTCAGACATGTAAACCTAAGACGGCAATTAACAATAAACCCTGAACTTTTTAACCCTATAGGGTTAAGGTTTAAAGGTTTCGGGTTTAAGATTTTGGAATTTAAACCTAAGTATGTAATTAATTTGTCACCCTTAACACCCTTAAACTTTGTAGTGTGAAGGTTTAAAGGTTTAGGGTTTAAGATTTAGACATTTAAACCTAAGCCCATAGAGTTTAAACCTTAAGGGTTTAAGGTTTAGGCATCTATTCCTTAACCCTAAACCCTCTAGGGTCAGGACCCTAAAGCCCTCGGCAATCAAGCCTAAACCCTTGACCTTCAAACCCCATAGGATGAAGGTTTGAAGGTTTGGGGTTTAAGGCTAAGGCATTTAAACCTAGAGGGCATTTAAGGCTTAACCCTAAACCCTTCAGGGCCAGAACCTTAGCACCCTATATGGATCTAGCACCTGCAGGTATACATCGGTTTTTAAACCATTACACCCTGTAAGAAGGTTTAGGGTCTTTTCGGGGTCTATCTCTAAATTTCTCACGGGGTTAACCCTGCAGGGTTTAAAGTTAAAGGTTTAGGATTAAAGGTCTAGGCAATACCTAAAGGATTCGAAGTCTTCTCATGGTAAAACCATCTTTTCTCGAGAAAAAGATGGGTTTTCGAAGGATGGTTGCTCAAAACCATCTTTTTCTCGAGAAAAAGATGGTTTCCAAGCAAAAAACCATCTTTTTCTCGAGAAAACCAAAAAAAACCCAAAAAAACATCTTTTCCAAAACTATGGGGCTGGGGCCTCCAAAAGATGGTTTTTTTTGTTTTCTCGAGAAAAAGATGGTCTTTTTGGTTCGAAACCATCTTTTTCTCGAGAAAAAGATGGTTTTTGGAGGTCTTCTCCTGGGAAAACCATCTTTTTCTCGAGAAAAAGATGGTTTCGAACCAAAAAACCATCTTTTTCTCGAGAAAACCAAAAAAACCAAAAAAACCATCTTTTCCAAAACTATGGGGCTGGGGCCTCCAAAAGATGTTTTTTTGGTTTTCTCGAGAAAAAGATTGTTTTTTTCGTTCGAAACAATCTTTTTCTCGAGAAAAAGATGGTTTTTGGAGGTCTTCTCCTGGGAAAACCATCTTTTTCTCGAGAAAAAGATGGTTTTTGGAGGTCTTCTCCTGGTAAAACCATCTTTTTCTCGAGAAAAAGATGGTTTAGAACCAAAAAACCATCTTTTTCTCGAGAAAACCAAAAAAAACCAAAAAAACCAAAAAAACCATCTTTTCCAAAACTATGGGGCTGGGGCCTCCAAAAGATGGTTTTTTTGGTTTTTTTGGTTTTCTCGAGAAAAGATGGTTTTTTGGTTCGAAACCATCTTTTTCTCGAGAAAAAGATGGTTTTACCAGGAGAAGACCTCCAAAAACCATCTTTTTCTCGAGAAAAAGATGGTTTTACCAGGAGAAGACCTCCAAAAACCATCTTTTTCTCGAGAAAAAGATGGTTTTCCCAGGAGAAGACCTCCAAAAACCATCTTTTTCTCGAGAAAAAGATGGTTTCGAACCAAAAAACCATCTTTTTCTCGAGAAAACCAAAAAAACCATCTTTTGGAGGCCCCAGCCCCATAGTTTTGGAAAAGATGTTTTTTTTGGTTTTTTTGGTTTTTTGGGTTTTTTGTTTTTTGTTAGTTTCTTGTTTTGTTGTTGTTCCCTTGATCTGGCTAGGACTCGGATGCCACCCGCGGTGGGTCCATTGGGGGGGGGGGGGTGAGCATATATATATATATAGACATGTCTATATGCATACATATATATATACATATGCATATACACAGGTGTATATTTATTATTCGATGCGTATGCAATGTAGGTATAAACGCGCCCTCGAATCAAGGGCCGATGCTTTAAATGCAGAGGGCTTCTCCAGCCCCCTCGCAGAGGTCTCAAACTCAGCACTTGCACGGTTTGGTGCAGAGCCTACAAACCCTACCCCACATGCCACCCCCTACTGTCGACTCTCAAAGGCTCCCATTCTGATTCAATAAAGCCTCTATGCTCTGTTTTCAGACCCTACGCCCTAGACCTAAACCGTAAACCCTAAACACTAAACCCTAAACCCTAAACCCTAAACCCGAAACCCTAAACCCTAAACCCTAAACCCTAAACCCTAAACCCTAAACCCTACGCCAGGTGTGGCTGCTTCTGCTGCCGGCCCTCTCCACCGCACAGTGGCTGCAGCGAACCGTTCAAGCTGGGCGTATGCTTGGGTGCGCCATCCCTCCGCTGGCCCCGAGCTTGTCGTTGGGGCTAAGGGTTTAGGGTTTAGGGTTTGGGGTTTAGGGTTTGGGGTTTGGGGTTTAGGGTTTAGGGTTCAGGGTTTAGGGTTTCGGGCCTGCGCAAGTTATATAAGATTTATGGCTTAGGGTTTAGGGTTTAGAGTTTATCATGGGGCTTAAGATTTCTTGCCTAGGGGCTTAGTGCTCGAGGCATGGACAAGGGTTTTTCGGTGTGCACAGCTTTCAAGCATGCGACCTCTCTCCTGTCACCCAAATGGCCCGGGCCCGACATCTGAGAAGTGCTAAGAAACCCGAAGCCCCGAAGTCGCAGCACACCAATCATGCAGGAGCCTGCACCCTCACGAAGATGATCCCCTTATACCTATCGTCGATCGTGTAAGCTGCCCCCCAAAATACCCATGTGCAGGGGTTTAGGGGTTAGGGTTCAGGGTTTTAGGGTTTAGGGCTGAGGGCTTAGGGTCTAGGGTCCGGTTTAGGGTTTAGGGTTTAGGGTTCAGGTTTGTAGCAAGTCTTCGTTCTAAGGGATGTGCGCTTTAGGGTTGAGCGGGCCGAGAGCCAAGCGCCTCTCGGGGTTACTTGGGGTTTATCGGGTTTTAGCGAACGTATAAAAGGGTTTATGCGGTTTAATAATGGGTAAATAGGTGTAATAGTTTCGTGGGTTTTAGGGCTTTACAGGGCTTGTCAAAGGGTACATAGGGTTAAGTATTGGGTCTATAGGGCTTATAAAGGGGTGTCTGGGGCTCATTAAAGGATTTACGGGGTGAAGAATAGGTGTGAGAGGTTTATTCAAGGGTTTATGGGTTTATGGGGTTTGTAGGGTTTGAAGGGTTTATAGGGTTCACAGGGTTTGCAGGGTTTGTAGGTTGTTGTTTGGTTTACAGGGTTTGGGGCATGAACGCCGAAGCTGCACACACCTGCAGTGCTTTGGTTCATTCGGTCGCGCTTTGGGCGCTTCGTTCGCCATGGTCGCGACTGACGACTCTCATCAGCAATCCCTTGGGAGTTGCAACTTGCAGACTAGCTAGATTAGGTCTTTTCCCCACCTCATACAGTAATAGTTTCTTTGCAGACCTCATCGAAGAGATTTGAAGTTCGCGATGGCTACGGCACTACTTCTTCAGAACTTCACGAGACAGTGTGGAGTAGCATCCCAAAGCCACATGGTCTGAGATCGTGACCCTCAAAGACACTCTGAAGTCCCCTTTCAAGGATTAGTTATCTGCATAATTCGGCCCTTGTAAACTTCATCAAACTTCTAAAGCCCTTTTCTATTCCTAGGTTGCTTGCCAAGCCGGCTCGACCCGAAACTACGTTTAGCTTCTCATCCAGAGCCTATTGCAGACAAGGCTTGAACCCCCTAAACCCGAAACCCGAAACCCTAAACCCTAGGCCCCTTGAACCCCCCTCCCTTGAGAAGCCTGTAAAAGTTGTAGGGAGGGCATATCTCTTTGAGTTCCGCTTAGGAATTGGTTCCTGCGAGAGCCTCGAAGTGGCTACGGTTTCGGAGCTGTCGGGTTTAGGGTTTAGGTTGAGGGTTTAGGGAGGGTTTTTAGGGCTTAGGGTTTAATGATTGAGTCCTTTAACCCTTGTCGAAGGCAGCAGTGTAGTTCGCCCCTTCTGCAGCCCACCAAGAAGTTTATTGAAGAGGGAGGTGGGGCCACTACACCTGAAGTTGCGTCACAGCCTCGCCTAAACTCCAAACCCGAAACCCTAAAATGCCAAACCCTCAACCCTATAACCCTAAACGCCTAAACCTTAAGCCCCAAACGCTAAACCCTCGACTCTAAACACTGCGTTTGGGCCTTACAGCCCTTGGCACATCTAGGAGATCGGGGACGCAGGGTGGTCGACGGCAGGACGGAATGGCTTTCAAGGTGTAGAGTTTAGGGTTCAACTTGACCATGAATCATCGCTTCCATTCGCACCCTAAACCCTAAACCCTAAACCCTAAACCCTAAACCCTAAACCCTAAACTGCCCTAACTCAAACGTAAGTCACAAGCAAGGCTTCGTTCAGGGTTGTTTGGGCCTTGGCTTGGGTTGGGTGGTAGGTAAGATGGGAGTAGTACCAGGTACCAGGAAAACCTATACCACCACAATCCGGTTCCCTAAAAAAGAAAACCCGGGGCCCTAAAGCTACGATATGAGAACCCCCTTTAAAGGCCCAAGTATATACTATATGGGTACATGGGCCCTTGGGGCCGTAAAGCATCAACCCGAAACCCTAAACCCTAGGGTTCAGGGTTTAGGGTCTAGGGTCCCCACTTTGGGAAGTCCTTGCAAAACGGGATTCTGCTACATCCGGGATAGATTCGGGGTAGCCGTATTTTGGGAGCAGACCACAGCAGAGGTTTGTTTGGGGGGTTGCTGGAGCTGCGCCGTAGCAGCGTCCCGAGCTGTTAACAGAGCTTGCTTAGTGTTCATGGTATGTATACATACCTCACAAAGAGGTAGATTTGTACAGAAGTCGCTGCAGACTCCTTGAGTTCATTGCGGATGCTGCCCTGCCATGAAGCATTGCAATCAACAGTTACGCGTTCCCAAACTCTCAAAGTCTTGACTGTTGGCTCTCTCTCTCACTTTTTCTCTCACTCTCACCCTCTCCCCATGTGACTTCTTTGACTCTTTGTGGTTCTCGCGCCTCTCCCTGGCCCTCTCCCTCGCCCTGGCCCTCTCCCTCGCCCCGGCCCTCGCCCTCGCCCTCTGCTGCGAGCGCACATGTATGGGTGCGCCCCTCGTCTGCAAGACATCATCTATAGGGTAGACGAGCACCGAACCTTCTTAAGCGCTCCTTTCTCGATCCGAAGAGGAGCCAGCCTCGCGTCGAAAAGCGAAGAGATCTTGCTACGGATCAATCAGGCGCCATGGGTTCTGGGAGTTCCCTGAGCTCCGGGCGCCACTTCTGAGGGCTCGGAGTTAGGGTCTGGGGTTCAGGGTTCAGGGTTTCGGGTATCGGCTAGGTTTTGCGTAAGCCTTAAGTCGCGCCAGATGCTTAGGCTTCGGCGATAAGGACGGAAACTTCTGGAGGCGGGAGAAGGTGCCTGGATCGGGGTTTCGGGTTTAACATTTAGGGCTTAGAGGTGGTTGGCACTGGCATCAGTCTACACTTGTGCTCCTTGTCGCCACTCTCCACTCTGAATGAAGAGACCTGGGAAGCGAAGAGGGCTTTTGGGATTAGGGCTTGTAGGGTTGAAAAGACCTTGAGCCCTAGCCCATTCCAAGAACCGAAACCACGAATCCGAGAAAGCCTTGACCCACAGGAGAACACAGATCCGATAGTAGTAGCCATCTTCTCCTTCTTCGGGTTAGCATCTTGTTCAAGACCTGACGGCCCTAAGCCCTACACCCATCACCCAAGCCCAACAAAACCTGGCAGCCTTTTTTCTACTTGGTGCTTAGTTTAGGGTTGAGGGTTTAGGGTTTAGGGTTTAGGGTTCTACTTGGTGCACCCCAATCAGGTTTCGGGTGTTTAAGGGTTTAGGGCGTCGGGAACTAAAAATCGATGCTTGACTTCTACGGGTATATATAGGGTTTAGGGTTTAGGGCTTCGGTTCCGACCTTGCGGATGAGTGTGCGTGAGAGGGCTCCCTAAGATTTTTGATCTGAAGCTGGCTCTCCTGTCTTGGTTGGGGTCCCCAAAGGGCTTTGGGTTTAGGGTTTAGGGTTTAGGGTTTTCATGCAGAGTTTAGGGTTTAGGGCTTATCCTTTTACAAGAAAGGCCTGTCATTTAGATGCAAAGAACCCCGAAGATCCATAGCTGAAGATGCAGCCTTCTTATTATAGGGTTCCTTCGGGAGCCTTAGGGAGTAGTGGGGAGTATCAGGGAACCTTGGGTTACATACCCCCCCTCCCTCAAGAACCTCCCTACTGAACCTCCCTTAAGAACCTCCCTCCCTTAAGAACCCCATAATCTATGGTTGCATAGGGGGCTGAGCACACATGGCAGTCTTCGATGGCAGAATCCTCTGGCCCCTACGAGGGTCCCGGACGCTCCCCCGTGGGATCCGGACGCTCCCCCGTGGGAGATCGAGGAATGCTAGCGCCACGCTGCACTGCCTCCGCTCAATATGTGTTATGCAGGATCACAGCGTCCACATGTGCAGCCCACACACCAACTAGGTAAAGGTTTTCTTAGTTCAGGTTTGCGTTTGGGGGGATTTGGATTTACAGTTTCGTTTAGGGTTGCCCTATAGAACCCAAGCCACACTTCAGAGCCCTTTCAGGAAGGAAAGGGGCTTCAAGGAGCAACACCCTTCACCCCAAACCCTGAACCCTACACCCTAATCCCTAAACCCTAGACCCTAAACCACCCTGAACCCTAAACCCTAATTAAACCCTAAGCCCTAAAGCCTAAACCCTAAACCCAAAACCTAAACCCTAAACCCTAAACCTCAATCCCCTGTGGGTCCGCCAGCTTGGACAGCGGCGCGCAAAGATGAAGCTCGAGCGTGAGGCCTGCGCGTTCAAGCTACAGTCACGGCTTCTCTGTACGATGTCTCTATATATTTGGGGTTTGGGTTTAGGGTTTAGTGTTCAGGGTTTAGGGTTCAGGGTTTAGGGTTTAGGGTTTAGGATTTAGGGTATATGTATATATATACATATGTAATGTTATGACGCGTCTTCGACCCCATGACTTGGGTAGCCAAGCAAGCCCCTGACCCTAAACCATAAACTCTTGAGTTTGTCATCCATGAAACTCTGAAACTCAACAGGCCCAGGCTTCAGTGCCGGCTCGGGGTTGAGGATTGGGACTTGATGACTTGCTAGGATGCCCAGTAGTGCCCCTATTCACTTTCGGGAGGGTTTAGGTTCCCGTATAGAGCCCTTTTAGCAAAAATTGGCACCCTTTTTCGTCCTAGGTTACTGGACAACCTAGCTTACAGGACCGAGCTACCCCCGTGCATGCCCTAAACCTAAACCCTAAACCCTAAACCCTAAACCCTAACCCTAAACCCTAAACCCTAAACCCTGTCAGGCGAGCCCTACGACCACTGCCTCGTCACCGGTGGCATCTTCAAACGTTGCTGCTGACGAAGCGCAGGCAAGCTTGCTGCTGGGAGTCTCTTTTTGGAGTGCAGCATCGCTAAACCTAAGCCCTAAACCCCATGCCCCAAAACCTAAGCTCTAAAACCCTAATTGAACCCTAGACCCTAAGACCCTAAGAATACCCAAAGCTCAAAGCCCATAAAAAGATCCTCGAAAGCCCAGATCCTGGCCCCACCACAACGCAGGGAATCCTCACAGGTTTAGGGATGTTAGGGGAGTGCCATGTCGGCCACGATCGTTTGCTTTCATCTGCAATGCTCTAGAGGCTGTAGGGTTGAATAGGGTTTAGGGGTTAGCGTGTCTTGAGATTTTTTTGGGTCGGGGAATTCATGGTTCAGGGTTACCTAGTCACAGACGGCGCCTTTTCGACCTTCATTCTTTTCGCCCAAGTCCCTCGAAGAATAGAAGAGAACTGAAGTGAAGGCTTAGATAGGCATGCGGTCCTGTGTGTCTTCCAGTGTTCTGGGTTTTGGCTGCATTTCATGTTCTGTACGTGCCACTGGGCAGTGAGACTGAAGCTCCGAGTTTTCCTAAAGCCCTGTTCAACGGGACCGTCCTGTCCGTTGTTGCATGTACTGGGTCTTGTTTCGGCTGTACCACAGGACGAAGGAACTATGCCAACTGGCTGTATTGACAGAGATGTGGCAAGGCATTCGGCTGAATGTTTTGTTGCAGAGTTTATGAGCTTCTTGTCTGAAACATGTTTTAAGCCGTCTCTGCAGCGAAATCTCTAGGGTTTAGGGTTTGGGGTTTAGGGTTTAGGGTTTAGGGTTTAGGGTTTAGGAAACGGTCCCGGACGTCCTGCCAGGCTGCGCCTACAACCGATGAGGACGGCGGTTCTTCGAATGACGAGGCCTTCCTCAGTCAGAAGGGCTTCTGTGATTAGCGGAGTTTAGGGTTTAGGGTTTAGGGTTTAGGGTTTAGGGTTTAGGGTTTAGGGTTTAGGGTTTAGGGTTTAGGGGTTCGAGGCATCTTGGTGTTTTAATATTGAGGCTTGGGGAATTTGTTGCGTTTGCGTTAGGGTGCTGAGTTGATCTGTAGATTCGCGTTTCGGGCTTCCTCATGCTTGTAGGCCCTTCGGGTTTACTGGTTCACGGTTCTCAGAGGAACTGGAGGAATCCAGAAGTTGCAAAGCCCTCCACCTTAAACCCATAACGCCCCATAACCCTGTAACTCTTAGGGAAGGTACATGGTCCCTCAGTTATATGTTCCCTTGCCTTCTTGCGAGGGTCCGAAGTATGGGCCCCTGTGTTTTCTAGGGTTTATAAGGGGTACGTAAGGGTCCCCGGATAAAGGACCCCTAAGAGTAGCTCTATCACCCCCTTAGCCAGGAAGCCTGGAACTCTTCAATCCCCTCTTAGACCTCCAAAACCCTAAGGGCTCCAAAAGCCGATGGCTCCATGTACCTATATAGTATATACTTGGGCCTTAAATTTAAAGGGTTTCTCATATAGTAGCCTTACGGCCCAGGTATGTACTACATAAGTACATGGACCCTTAGGGAAAGCCGATGGCTCTATCACAACAAGTAAGATGCCTACAGCCCTCTCTATCTAAAACCCCATAATGCCTCCGGAGCTCTCGACCTGACCCTCAACCCTAAACCCTAAACCCTAAACCCTGCAACGTCCTATGACACCAGCCCTTAGCCCAGAATCCGCCTCCAACACACCGAGGCTCAGAAAGACGAAGCTCCCAAGGCTGACTGCTGTTACTTAGGGAAAGTTTAGGGTTTAGGGTTTAGGGTTTAGGGTTAAGGGTTCAGGGTTTAGGGTTAAGGGTTTAGGGTGCTAGACGCGCAAGGTTTCGGGTGAGTGACCATCCTGCCATCAAGCATGCAGGGAATTGCAGCTCAATGATCGGTACATCTTCCCTTTCATCGGATGCCCAGTAGTACCCTCTTTGGGGGGGGGGGGGGGGGGGGGGGGGGGGGTTAGGTTCGGTTATAAACCCCTTTAAGCAAAGAAGGGCGCCCTTTTTTATCCTCGGTTCCTGAGCAAGCACTCAACCCTAAACCGTAAACCCTAGACCCTAAACCCTAAGCCCCAAACCCTAAACCCTGAACCCACCTCGGTGCTCAGGTAACTACGAGTAGTTTGGGGCGGTTTGGAGTCCTTCGGTTGTCCTTACCGGCCTGGAGCCCTATGATAACCCTAAACCCTATGCGTTTAGGGTTTAGGGTTTAGGGTTTAGGGTTTAGGGTTTAGGGTTTAGGGTTTAGGGTTCAGGGTTCAGGGTTCAGGTTTCAGGGTTCAGGGTTTAGGGATAGGGATTAGGGTTGACCTCTTTTCCCCCCCCCCCCCCCCCCCCCCCCCCCCCCGACACTATGGAGCCCTTCTGGCTCCAGACTGCTTTCGGGCACTGTTTTCCCTACCAGGCTACTGCTTCGGAATGAGTGGTGTCCGACCCTAAACCTCAAACCCTAAACCCGAAACCCTAAGCCCTAAACCCTAAACTGTCATGTGGGGTAAGTCTAGATGTTGGGCACTCTGGGGTATCTGGGCAAGCCCGGGTACACTATACTGATTGGACATACGTACTTGCAGACATGTCTTTTACACATAGATACATACACACAGGAATCCAGGACACCTCGAAAAATTGACTTTGGTTCATACACTCAGTAGTTCGCGCGGTTCTTCAAGGTCCGATCTTCAGAACCCACCGAGAGAATTTCATAGAACCCTTTTAACTTTTAACCCTTATACAAGATATACCTGAACTAGGACCCACAGTGGATTGTTCCCTTTCCTGAGGTCTAGGTTCCCTTCATAGGGCAACCAAACTGCGCCACTCAAGACCCTGAACACCCTAAGCCCCAAGTGGGGTAAGGTTAGGATGGGACGGCTCAGGGCTGAAGACCCAAACTCGGTTGTTCCAAACCCCTGTTAGGGTTCAGGGTTTAGGGTTTAGGGTTTAGGGTTTAGGGTTTAGGGTTTAGGGTTTAGGGTTTAGGGTTAGGGTTTAGGGTTTAGGGTTGAGGGTTTAGGGTTCAGGGTTTAGGGTTTAGGGTTTAGGGTTTATGGCGTAGGGTACTCTGGGATCTAGTGAGCCAGGTGCGGCTGTCAAAGCGACGGGCCCTAGCGCTCCAGAAGGATCCTCTTGCTTGCTTCATCTGTTTTGTCGCTTCATGTTTTTTCAGTTTATGTTTACTTTAGCTTACTGTTTCCCTTAATGTTCAGCATTTTGTTGTTATGTAGGGGGGGTGCTTTATTATTATCATTATCATCATGATTATTCTCATTTTTATTATCATTATTATTATCATCATTATTATTCTCATCATCATTATTATTATTATGTTGTTGGTTTTTTTTTTTTTTCTCTCTCTCTCTCTCTTTCTGTTTGTGTTTTTTTTTTTGGGGGGGGGGCCGGTTTGTTTGGGTGCTTCGAGCTGATGGGGCATGGGGTTCAGGGTTCCCCGGGCTGCTCCAGATGTATCTCTCATGGATGCGATGATGAGCTGCTTTTTGCTTAGGAACCCCAAAAATATGTACAGAGACGTTCTTCCTTAGAAGGGTAATATAGGGATTATTATCATCTTTCACTTTTCGGACTTTTTTGGGGGGGGGGGGGGGAGGGGTTCTTCAGCAACTAGTAGTAAAGGTTTGGCATTTGGGGAGGCATGGCTTGCAGAGGGCCTGTTTACTGCATACTCCTACACCCTAAACGCACCTTGTTTTTTTTTTGCCCACTCCAATTTGTCATCCAAAGATTAAGGCGATTAGGGACTCACGTACCCATGTACCTTTTAACGGGCTATATAGGGAATATAGTCTACGGTATCAAATTCCCTGATTCCTTTCTAGAACTAGACAGTCATGCGGGTGCAGGGTGTATCCTGCACCTCGAGGGCAAAGCACGCCTTGACTCCTGAAGCCTAAACCCTAACCCTAAACCCTAAACCCTAAACTAGGCCCTAAACCTCAAACCCTAAGCCCTAAACCCGAAGCTCTGAGCCCTAATCCCTAAACCCTAAACCCTAAGCCCTAAACCCTAAACCCTAAACCCTGGCAGCAATCCTTCAACATTCCTCGTGCGGTAGTGCATCTTTAGGGTTTAGGCTTTAGGGTTTACCACCACTCAGCCCCCCCCCCCCCCCCCCCCTAAATCCTGAACCCATTTAACTGCCGTCGCGAATGACTCGAAGCATCACTAGGACTCGTCCAGCAGTACCCCGGTTGGGGCGGGGACCCTTTCACACACAAGAAGCACCGTCGTTGCTCCTAGGTTACTCGGGAATGGCGAGGTGCTTCATTCATCCACAGCCCGGCATGGCAGGTGTCTACAGGATTCTTTCAACCCTGATTCCACAACCCTCAGCCCTGATGAAGCCCCAACACCTAAACCCTTGACCCCAAACCCTAAACCCCAAAACCCCAAACCCCAAATCCTAAACCCTAAACCCTAAACCCTAATCCCTAAACCCTAAACCCTAATCCCTAAACCCTAAACCCCACCCCCCCGAACTATAGCTAGGCTGAGATTTCTTGTGGCCTAGCTAGCGCTCCTCCAGGAGCTCTTGGCGGAGTTCATCTCCCCGTCCTTTCAGAAGGCACTGCACGAGCTGGCGAGGACTGGAGGTTTTAGGGCAGAGCTTTAAAGTAGCATGCGAGTTTAGGGTTTAGGGTTTAGGTTTAGGGTTTAGGGTTTAGGGTTTAGGGTTTAGGGTTTAGGGTTTGGGGTTTGGGGTTTGGGGTTTAGGGTTTAGGGTTTAGGGTTTAGTGATCAGTTGCCGCCCTCATAAGCCTAGGGGCTGGGTAGTTAACCTTCAACCTTTTTGGTTATACAGAAGCCTCTGACAAAAAAGGTAAACTTTTTGGGGCTATGATATTCAGCCCCCGCGGAAGTAGGGAAGGGTCAAGCCGAAGATATTGGCTCGCAGGGCCTAGTGTTCACAAGGGTTTTTTACCCCCTAAACACCCTCAACCACTTTACATTGTCATGGGCTTTTCCCATGCTCAACCCCACCCCCACACCCCCCCCCCAAAAAAAAAAAAAAAAACCTTGCCACCCCCCGCCCAATGCCACCCTAAACCCTAAACCCTAAACCTTAAACCTCAAACCCTAAACCCTAAACCCACAACCTCTGGCCGTGAAGGATCCACAACGATCCCAAGGGTTGCAGCCGCGAGTTCGCTTCCGGCTTCCGAAAGTTGGTGAGAAACCGACAGGTGCTTTAGGGTTTTGGGGCTTTGGGGCGTTGGGTTTCGGGTTTAGGGTTTAGGGCGTGAGAGATGGTTTCGCTTGTAGGGCTATCGGATTTTAGGGTTTCATAGGGAGTCAGGGATCGTAGAGTCGGAGAGAGGGCTTGGGGGTTTCGCATCCGGACGGTTTTTTCGGCTTTAGGAAGGGCCCTGGGCTTTAGGGTTTGGGGGGAGTGGGGCAGGGTTTGTGTGCGACGTCTGCCAGCGACAATCCGTTGGAGCATGCTATGCGCATTGTCGTCTTTTCAAGTAGCCTGTCCCGAATGACGTATCTCCGCGCGTCAGTTGTTGTCGGAGTATGTCTGAAGGGGTCCGGGGCTTTCTCTCATCCTTGAAACTTGGTTTCGAAGGGTGACCTGCAACAAGCGTCGCCCAAGACAAACAAAGCAGTAGCATCTGAGGCTTCGAGTGCAGATGCTGCAAAGGATGCAGATGCTTCGTCGGCAGTGGGCCGTCACGCAAGTACCGTTGTTCTGCGCCAGCATGTGGCAAGCCTTGGCGGTAGAACCGCCATCGAGGGTGAATCCGGCAAAAATCTGGGCACCATCAGCGGCACACCATTGCAAAGCTTGCGGTGCATGCACAAGCAGGTTTGCTGTGTGACTTGTTCGAAACCGGTGTCATCTCCAAGGTTTGGAGGTTTGGGTGCTTTCGGGTTGGAAAATGTAAAGGTTTAGATGGTTTAGGGCTTTGGGGGCTTCAGGGTGTTGCGCTGACCTAAGCCCCTCTCGAAAGCCCTCAACGCTGAAACTGGCCCCCACACTAGCCTCATAAGCGTTCTCTCAGGAAGGCCGAGCCACAAGAGCGCATGACCACATCCCACGCCCTGTATTCCTGCAGTTCCTTGTTTGAAGGCGGTACCTGGTTCTTGTTGCTATAATTACAACCTGAGAAGCAAAACAGGTACGCCAAAGAGGAAACCAGGCCTCCTTGCAAACGGCAGGGATCTCTTTTTACGGCTCAGTGTTTAGGGTTGACAGGGCTGCTGAATCAAAATATCTTTAAGTAGCATGAGGAATGCCCGTGATGTGATTGAAGAAGTAGCCCTAAACCCTAAGCCCCTAAAGGCCCCAGCTTTGGATTCGTCCCTAAACCCTAAGGTTAAGCGCTGGAAGCCCTAAAACCCTAAACCCGAAACCCTAAACCCGAAACCCTAAACCCGAAACCCTAAACCCTAAACCCTAAACCCTAAACCGCTCTCGCAGGTGGAGGTAATTCCGCGGTACGGCTTCGAACCCTCTGAGGAAGGAGTAGAACTGATGCTCAGGACCTCCGTTGGCACAAGGCATTTCGTGGCTTGAGAGTGAAAGGTGTTTAGGGTTTAGGGTATAGCGTTTAGGGTTAGGGTTTAGGGTCTGGTGAGGCTTCAGGGACGTAAAAGAGAGAGAGAGAGAGAGAGTGAGAGAGAGAGAGAGAGAATGGGAGGGAAACGCTCACACAGGTCGGAATGGTCAGCGCTTGAGCCCCGAATTCTTACAAGGTTCGGGGCCGTGGGCGCAAAAGGGTGTGGGAAGGGGCGTGTTCGGTGCGAGGCTGACGATAGCTGTGGCCAAGCTACAGAAAGGAATGCAGGGACCGTCTGCGACATCTGCGCACCTGGTGAGCTGAATTATAGAGGGCCCTGGAGTCGGCGGACCCCAGCACCCCAACTCTGCCAGCTCACTGCGTGGATCAGGGTTTTGGGTTTAGGGTTCATGGGTCTAGGGTTTAGGGTTTAGGGCTAGGGTTTAGGGTTTAGGATTTAGGGTTTAGGGTGTAGACTTGATGTGTCTTAAACGTCAGCCTTGTCAGCGAACGCCATCTTCTTGACCAATTGCTTCCTGAGCCCCACTATTTCCAAAAACCGGCGGGATCTTCGTATAGGGTTTAGGGATAAGGGATTAGGGTTTAGGGTTTAGGGTTTAGGGTTTAGGGTTTAGGTTAGTGCAATTCGGTACTTTCGGTTTTTCTCGTTTAGCGTTGGTCCCCTTTGTCCCGACAGGTTGGCTGAGGGATTTAGAGGTTCAGGTGTTTAGGGGTTTCGGGTTTTATAGGGTTTAGGGTTTTACAGGGTTTAGGGTTTAGGGGTTGAGGGGTTTAGGCTTTGAAGTGTACGGGTTCCTATATTTCGAGCAAGGGCACCCTTTTTTGGCTAGCTTATCTTATATAAGGGAACCCATATCCAAAAAACAGGGTAAAGGGTACCACTGGGCTACCAAGTAAGGGCGCCGAACCCAATTTTGTTAGACCCGGGAGAAACCTAGGAATAAAAAGGGTGCCCTTCTTGGTTTTAAGAGAATTATCAGGGAACCCCAACCCTAAAAACAGGAAATAAGGGCCTACTCTGGGTCCCAGTAGCCCTAAACCCTGAACCCTAATCCCTGAACCCTAAACCCGGTTTCATCTGTACAGAGATCTGAGAGGCCCTTGGCAGGCTGTGTGTTCTAGCTTCGGCGAGGAAGGGTCTAGTGCCAGCTCCATGGGCAAAGGCAGACTAGAGCTTAGGGTTTAGGGCTTAGGGTTTGGGATTTGGGGCTTAGAGTTTGGGGTTTAGGGTTTAAAACTTAGAGCTTAGGGTTTAGGGTTGGGGGGTTTAGGTCATGGAGCTTAGGGTTTCGATGAGGCAAAAAAGTTTATGGTCTAGGGTTTAGGCTACCTACAAGAAAATGACATGGGGGTTTACGAAAATCAGGGACCCCCCAATATAGATCCCAAATAGTAGGATTCCCTTATCAAAAGAACCCACAAGAAGTACCCCTTGTTCGGAAATCCCCACATAACCCCCCAAAGGCTTTGAAACGCTCAAGGAGAGAACCCTAAACCCCAAACCCTAAACCCTAAACCGTAAGCCCTAAACCCTAAACCCTAAACCCTAAACCCCTAGCTCCTAAACCCTAAACCCGGATTGCCCTGCAGGACATTTAGCAGCCTGGAGGGCGACCCAGACATCTATATCAATGAGGCGCACCGTATTTAGGGGGAGGCCAGCACAGCCAGTTTTTTGCAAATGATAGGCCTCATACGCTCGAGTTGTTCATCTTCTTTAGTGCAACGCTGTACCGACAGCCTACACACAAACTTGAAACCCCCGGAACCCCCTAGGCCAAAACGCATGGAAAGCCCAAACGCCGCAAATCCTAGCCCTTCCCCAACAAGATGAACAACACTAGACATCAGAATCGTAAAAGTATTAGGTATTGAAGCGATGAATGTTCAAACAAACAATCAGAACAAGAAACGGTGCCAAACAAACGCCGTCCGACAATTTGGGCTGGCCGGTTCTCGTCCTAAATTTAAGAGCCTCCGGCTCAAGCCGCCGACCCCGCTGGAGCATAGTTGAGAGGTCTAAACCCGCTCGCATGGTTCGAAGATCACCCAGGGAAGGGGGTGGGGGGGGGGGGGTGGGGCGGGGGGTGGGGGGGGTGGGTGGGGGGCGTGGGGGGGGGGGGGGGGGGGGTGGGGGGGGGGTGGGGGGGGGGGGGGGGGTATGGTGGGTGGGGGTGGGGCCGAAAACGCTGATTTTGCTGAGGGCGCCCCTACCCCCCTGTGCTGAAGCGCCTGTTTACGCTGTGCGGGTGGCGCGGTCCTCCACGAAAAAATTGTGCACTGACGGGAAAGAGGGAGGTTTTCACCTCCTCAAACCCATCCAACACGCCGCCAGGGTCGGCGGACCCTAAACCCTAAGCCCTAAACCCTAAACCCTAAATCCGGTTTCGGCGGCAGCGAAGGCCCGGGTTTTGGCTTCAAGCGCAGCTGCGGGCTTTTCGAAGCGTTCGTTGTAGGGGTTTAAGGTCGCCTAGCTAGGCCCTCGTGACATTGCATCTTTTCCCCTATGGGGTTTAGGGTTTAGGGTTTAGGGTTTAGGGTTTAGGGTTCAGGGTTCAGGGTTCAGGGTTCAGGGTTTAGGATCATATTCATGAATATCCTTCAGAGGGTTTCAAGGGCATCCTAGTCTGGTGTTGTTTATCACTTCCAGGGCTCTAACGCCGTCCAAAATCCTAAACCCTAAACCCTAAGGGGTGAGGTAACACAAAGGTTTCAGGCTTCTGAGAGTCGAGGAGAGGCCAAGGCGGCGCCTAAGGCAGTTTAGGGTTCAGGGTTAGGGTTTAGTTTATAGGGTTTAGGGTTTGGGGTTTAGGGTTTAGGGTTTTGGGTTTTTGGGTTTAGGGGTTAGGGTTTAGGGTTTTGGGTTTAGGGTAGCATCATGTCCATTTCAGTCCATGTGCACCTTCTGAGTGGCCAGAGCGTGACTTTGGCAACGGAGCCAGAAGAGTCCGTCACCCGCTTGTGCCAAAGAGCCCAGGGCCCTCTAGGAGTTGGCAAGGGAAGGCTGCTGACAGCCTCTGGAGACACGCTGACCGCAGGTACGGTAAAGCGAGCACGATTACAAAGCAACGACTTGCTGACCCTGCATGTTGGACAGATTCGCATGCTTGCTTCTTCAAAATCCGACGGGGTCGCTGCCTTTGCTGCGCTCCTAGGTGATGGATGTGTGGTGACCTGGGGCCATGCTCAGAACGGTGGTGACAGCACTGCCGTAGAAGATCAGCTCAAAACTGTGCAGCAGGTGCAAGCTTCTCTTCGTGCATTTGCTGCGATCTGTGCTGACGGATCTGTGGTGACCTGGGGCGATGCTAAATGGGGCGGCGACAGCAGTGCCGCGCAAGAGCAGCTGCAGAACGTGCAGCAGGTGCAATCTTCTGCGCAAGCATTCGCTGCGATCCGGGCTGATGGATCTGTCGTGACCTGGGGCGAGGCAGGGCGTGGCGGTCACAGCAGTGCTGTACAAGAGCAGCTCAAGAACGTGCTTCAGGTGCAATCCTCGTTTGGGGCCTTTGCCGCTATCCGGGCTGATGGAACAGTGGTGACGTGGGGCGACGCTGCGGGCGGTGGCGACAGCAGTGCCGTACAAGAGCAGCTCAAGGACGTGCAGCAGGTGCAAGCCTCGTTTGGGGCGTTTGCCGCTATCCGGGCTGATGGATCTGTGGTGACCTGGGGCGATGCTGAGGACGGTGGCGACAGCGGTGCCGCACAAGAGCAGCTCAAGAACGTGCAGCAGGTGCAAGCTTCTCTTGGTGCGTTTGCTGCGATCCGCGCTGATGGATCTGTGGTGACCTGGGGTGATTCGGGGCGGGGCGGCGACAGCAGTGCTGTACAAGAGCAGCTCAAGGACGTGCAGCATGTGCAAGCCTCGTGTGGGGCGTTTGCCGCTATCCGGGCTGATGGAACTGTGGTGACCTGGGGTTCAGAATACTACGGTGGCGCCAGCAGTGCCGTACAAGAGCAGCTCAACAGCGTGCGCTCAAAACTAGACCCAGACTAGGCTTTCAACGCCTTTTTGTTTTTCAGGGGTTGCAGGTTTAAGGGTGTTTTTTTTTTTTTTTTTTTTGGGGGGGGGGGGGGGGGTGTGTATGTATGTATGTATGTATGTATGTATGTATGTATGTATGTATGTATCTATATATATATATATATCTCTCTCTCTCTCTTCTCTCTTCTCTCTCTCTCTCTCTCTCTCTCTCTCTTGGCTTTCATGCTCGTTTGGCCATCAACCAGCCGACCCAATCAGCCAGCCAGTCTGTCGATCAGAGCACGAACCCGTTGGTCAGCCGGTGGATGGTTCAACGTCCCCCCCCCCCCCCCCCCCCCCCCCCCCGCCCGGCTGTTTTTCTTTTCATACTTACCCCTAAGGCCCTAAGGGTCCATGTACCAAAATATGGAATACTTGGGCCTTAAAGTACTTCTGATTTAGGGACTTTAAAGCCCAAATGCACAATAATGAGGTACATGGACCCTTAGGGTACTAATTGCTTCAGAACCCCCTCAAACAGTTAAAAACGTATTCTTCCTTATAAGGGTAATAGATTTCATTCTTTTGAGGTTCTTCAGCAAATAGTAGTTAATCCGTGCAAAAAGCTCGCCAGGAAGAACCGGATGCAATGGAAACGAGCTGCTTCAAAACCCAAACCCTGTCCAACCCGTCATGCCATCGAAAGGAGCTGCTTCAACACCCGAATCTTGTCCTTGCCCGTCATGCGAGCAGTGTGTTTGCAAGCGCTCCTGAGACCCCCCCACCCCCCCTCCCCAGCAGGGTTTAGGGTTTAGGGTTTATGGTTTAGGGTTTGGTGTTTGGGGTTTGGGTTTAGGGTTTTAGGCTTAGTGCGCAGGGATTTGGGGTATGCCTGTCACCCTGAGGGCACCTTCTTGGGGGTACCCTATAGCCCCTAAGCCCTAACACCGTATTGAAGAATCGCAATTGGTACGTGGAGTTTCGCTCCAAGATACAAAGCGAGTAGGATAGCCCTAAGCGCTAAGCCCTAAAGCAGCTGGAGCCGGAATGGCTTCGGGTTCGTCGGGCTGCGAAGGGTTTAGGGTTTAGGGTTTAGGGTTTAGGGTTTAGGGTTTAGGGTTTAGGGTTTAGGGTTTAGGGTTTAGGGTTTAGGGTTTAGGGCGGTGCAGGGCTCTGAGATTAATCACCTCAATCTCCATTAAGGTTTAGGGGTTTAGGGTCTAAGGTTTAAGGTTTAGTAGGGTATCCAGGTTTTAGGGTTTAAGAATATAGGGTTTAGGATTGAAAGTACTTGAAAGAATATAGGGTTTAGGGGTAAGCAAGTAGGGTTTAGGGTTGAAGGTTTAAGGTATATAGGGTTTAGGGTTTAAGGTTTAGAGTTTCGGCTCAGGCTTTGTAGGGTCTTGGGCTTACAGAACTCGAAACCTTGTTCTTGCAAGCGCCCTTCAGCAGCTGTCTAACTGGCCGTGAACAGCGTGGCCCAACATCTACAAGCCTCGACCCTACATCAAGAAAGCTAAAAACCCTAAACCCTAATTCCCCAAAAGCTTAAAACCCTAAACACCCAAACTTTGAATCCTTAATCCCTAGAAACCCTAAACCCAAAAAACCTTGACCTTAAATCCCCCAACCTTCCGTCCTTCACCCTAAACCCTAAACACCCTAAACCTTTTATCCCTGAACCCTAAAACCCTAAAGCCCTAAAGCCCATAAAACCCTAAAACCCTAAACCCCTAAACCTCAAAAAACCTAAAGGACCCTTTGAACTCATAGTCGGCCCCCGATTGCCGTGCTTGAAAGCCTAGGCTCCCGTAACAGTTCTAACTGCAAGCCCTTTCCTTATACTTCTGAGGGGCACAATAAGTAGGTTTAGGGTTTAGGCTTTAGAGTTTAGGGTTTAGAGTTTAGGGTTTGTTCCTAGAGCCCTGAAGGACACAACAAGCCGGCTCCTGGAAGTAGAGGGATGTGAGATTCAAACAAAAAAGGTGCCCCTTTGTTGTTCCTAGGCGTGGGCTTACCTTCTGGGGCCTTAGGCTTTATTGTTCAGGTCTTTTGGTTTACAGTTTCGGCTTGTGTTTATAATTAGGGCCTGAATGAGCCTTTCCTGAAGTGCATAACCCCCCCCCCCACCACCACCCGAAATCGGCTAGTTAAGGCTCTGGCTAGAATCCCTATAACCCCCAAAAGCCAACAAAATCCACATAAGCCCCAACAACAATCCCAACAACAATCCTGCAACCCCCTGTCAACCCATAAGCTCTAACAGCCCTATAAACCCTGCAACCCCCCTAAACAACCCTATCTAAACCCTAAACCCTGAACCCTAAACCCTAAACCCTCAACCCTAAACCCTAAACCCGCCTATCAACCCGAACAGGTGGCCATCAAAGAGGCATTGTCCTTGGAGGTGACAGCCTCCAAGGCACGTCATGGGTTGAGGGTGTTTAGGATTTAGGGTTTAGGGTTTAGGGTTTAGGGCTACTAGGACCCAGAGTAGGCCCGTATTCCCTGTCCTTTAGGGTTTAGGTTCCCTGACAGACCCCTTCAGACCAAAAAAAGGGCACCCTGTTTCATTCCAGGTTACTCTTGGGTCTACATAGGCGGGCCCCCCTTAGTATAGTAAGTATAGATAAGGGACTTATATCCTGAGTTAGGATCCTTATAACCCAATTTAGGGTCCTTATAACTCTACTCATATAACTAGGGGGGGCCCTCCTTGTAGGTGTTTAGTTAGGGTTCAGGGTCCTCCTCAAGCCTATGCGAAGTATGTATGTACACGGAGCCTTCGGGGTCAGGAGAGTTCTAAAGGCCCTTCCTTAAGCACTACTTGGAGGATCATGGTACTTCGGATCCAATTATAACCGTACTTATAACCCACTTACAAGCCTCTTAAGTGCCCTAATATGGCTAGAAGTACAGTTATAAGTGCAGTTATACTTGGTTAGTAAGTACCATGAACCTCCAAGTACGACATAAGGAATCTATCTCTGCAGTTAGCGGAGTTTGGGTGGCTCTCCTTGTTTGGTACACGCAGGGCATGGTAAGGTTCTGGGGCATAGAGGCCATTTAGTGTTTAGGGTTTGGGGCTTTAGGGCTTGAGGTTGGGGTGTTCCCCCTTATACTAACAGACCTTTAGTAGGGAATAGAGTACCCCCCCCCCTCCCCGCCCCCGTTATAGTCCCTATTAAGGACTGTTAGTATACTTCGTAGTCGAGTAAGTTGCGCTTTAACCGTTTTGGGGCAATATAATTCCCTTCCCCCAGGATTCTGGACAATTAAGTATAAGGGGGAACTTCCCAAGCTTAAGGGTCTACACAGCTTCAAGGCTTTGTGTGGTTTTGGCTCAGGAGTTCAGTGCTTTTTGAACCCCAAGGCCTCGAAGCTCCAAACCTCACAGGGTCGGACAGAGGGTTTAGGGTTTAGGGTTTAGGACTTAGGGCTTATGGGCGCCCATTGCAAGCTCGACCCACAGACTAACCTCAAGCAAAGCACAACACCCGAAGAACTAAAACGACATAGGAGGCCAGAGGCTTCGTGACGTGTGGTAGGCTTAGGGTTGCAGGAACTTGGCTAAAACCCAAACCCCAAACCCCAAACCCCAAACCTCAATCCCTATACCCTAAACCCTAGGCCCTAAACCCCAAACCCCAAACCCTCCCTAAACCCTAAACCCCAAACCTCAAACCCTATACCCTAAACCCCGAACCCTAAACCCCAAAACCCCAAACCTCAAACCCTAAACCCTAAACCCTAAACCCTAAACCCTAAACCCTAAACCCTAAACCCTAAACCCTAAAAGTCCTAGACCTGCAGCCTTCGAGGCCAACTCCCTCACGTGCGTGTGCGCCAAGCCAGCCACCAAGGCTCTCTGACTCCAGATACTTTGGGTTTAGGGTTTAGGGTTTAGGGTTCAGGGTTTAGGGTTTAGGGTTTAGGGTTTAGGGTTTAGGGTTTAGGGTTTAGGGTTTAGGGTTTAGGGTTTAGGTTCAGAGCTTAGGGTTTCGGGTGCAGGGTAGTTCCGGGTTCCCATATGACGTAACCAGCCCCCAAAATGGGTACCCTTACTATAGTATGGTTCCGAGGCTGCCTAGATATCAGCATACCAGTTCTGCAACTTTGGTTTCCTTTTTGGGGTGGCCACATGCAGGACAGCACCTTATTTGAACGGAACCCCCCTAAAAGGGGTCCGAATTTAGAGAACTACCCATACAGGCGGTCTAAACCCTAAATTAGTTCCGCAACCCTAAACCACCCTAAGCTACCCTAAACTACCCTGACCTACCCTAAACTACCCTTAACTACCCCAACCCCCTAAACCCCTAAAACGATGGTGTCCCAGAGCCCTTGTCCTGTGAGTTCGGGCATTGGGCGTGGAGCGCACACTCACGAAAGTGACCCAAAGCCTCTGGGTTTAGGGTTTAGGAGTTTTATTGCACTGCAATGAAAACTTCTGAAAGGAGCGAGTGCTGGAACTCCTCCGGGTGCAGCTTCGCGAGTTCAGCAAGGTTGGAGCGACGAGTTTGGGTTTAGCCCTACACCCTAAATCCTAAGCCCTAAACCCTGAGCCCTTAACCTTAAACTAGGCTTCGGGGGTCTCAGGGCTGTTTAAGGCTTATAGGGTTATAGGGCTTTCGGGGTACAAGCTATGAAATTCATGGTGATGGGCCTCACGGCTTCTTAGGGGTCATGGGTTTCCTTTGGGGTATAGGGTTTCGGGTTTAGGGTAAGTTTCAGGGCATAGGGTTCAGAGGTTCGGGGTTTTCAGGGTTCTTTTAGGGTCATAGGGTTTGGGAGGGATATACAGTTCAGGGTATAGGAATCAGGGGTTCAGGGTTTGTAAGCGGGGTGTGCAGGTTCTGCAGGCCTCTGAGGATGATTGCAAAGCGAAGTGTGGAGTAGATTTAGGGTTGAGGGAGTAGGGTTTATTCCATGGTGTACCTAAGGTTGTGCACCTTACGACTTGGTTGCTGCTTGCAAGGTTTGGGCCCCCACCCCCCCCCCCCCCCTCCCCCCCCTCCCCCCCCCCCCCCCCCCCCCCCCAAAAAAAAAAAAAAAAAAACCTACCCTTTGAAACAACCCCAAAGGCCACGGTTCGGGGCCTTTGGGGTTTAGGCTTTGGGGCTTGGGGTTGAGGGTCATAATCTTTGATGCCAGTCAAGGCTCTAGCTAGAGAATGCGAGTAACTAAACCCTAAACCCTGAACCCTAAACCCGAAGGCGTCTTTTGGCGTCTTTTCTGTTCGAGGTTGTAGTGGTCTAGCGTTCAAATCTTAAGGGCTTAGGGGTTCAACTGCGTATCCAAGGGCCCAGGCCGGGCCTTTCTTCCGGAATGGGCTCCATTTCTCGCCTTAAATCTTAAACCCTACACCCTGAACCCTAAACCACAAGCCCCCAACACCAAACTCTAACCCTAAACCCTACACCCTAAACCCTGGTGCTTGGCCGGAACCACCGGCCCTTACTGGGACTTCTGGGCTTCGTGAACCTACCTTCATCTCTGCAGTGCTGATGCGGCTTGGGGTTTAGGGTCAGGGTTTAGGGTTTAGGGTTTCGGGCTTAGGGCTTAGGCTTGAGAATTCAGGCTTCAGGAGCTTTTGGGGCACATAGCGGAGTCCTTCTTTCCAAGGTTGCAGCACCCTAAGACACCTTAAAACTTAAAGTCCTAAAGCCTGGATGATGAGCTTGCTGGTCTCCACAGACGTTGCGTGGGACAGGTTGCCCGACATTTGCTGGGCATTGGACGAGTTGCGCGTGGATTCCGTCCACTGGCAGAACTTCTGTGCCCTTGCTTGCTGGTCGGCCTGTTGGCCTCTTGGCTGGTGCCATGGTCGACGAAAAGTAAGCTGCTAATGTCACGAAGAACATGGGTGAACGCAGGTGCTTCCAATATCTCCTTAGGAGTCGAGGGTGCGTCGGGGCTTGCGTAGCAGGTTGCTTGCGCGATTTTTCCAGCTGTAGCCAACCTTCACTCAGAACCCATACTCCAGCCGCAGGCAGCCAACGGAACTCTTTCGAAGCCTCTGTAAGCCTTAAACACAAAACCCTGAACTTCGCAAACGCAGACACCATGGGCATTTGAAGCATCATCTGCCTTCAACAAGAGGTAAATGTACCTCAGGCGCAGTTCCTTCTTTAGAGATTCAAATAACTTTCGAAGCCCGAAGCCCGAAGCCCTAAACCTTAACCCTAAATCCTAAACCCTCAAACCTAAACCCTAAACCCTAGACCCTAAACCCTAGACCCTAGACCCTAAACCCTAAACCCTAAACCACTACCTCTGCTTTGGTACGTTCAGGGCCTCCATTTAGGGCTGGGCGGAACCTGCCTTAGTATTGCCCCAGGAGCTTGCTAAGGTGTTCAGCTTCAGGGAGGAACCTAGGGGTCCTTTAGGGTTTAGGGTTTAGGGTGTAGGGTTGAGTCCTAAGCCCTATAAGCCCTTAGGTATCCATAGGCTCCCTGAATAAGGCCTTGAAACGGCAGGCCGTCTTCCAGCAAAAGCTCAACGACCTGAAGCAGAGCTATGACACCGCATCAGGTGCGCCTGGCTTTGCGGCTCACTACCCTAAACCCGAACCCCCAAACTCTAAACCCTAAACCGTAAACCCTATTCCCTAGATCCGGCACCCTAAACCTGGCTACGGGGCTGCTTTCAGTTGTAAGTTAAGGGTTCAAGGTCGTAGGGTTTCTCGGGGTTTTGGGGATTTGCGAACAAAAAAACCCTAAGCCGCAAACCGTAAACCTCGAAGGGCAAAAGAATTCACGATTTAGTGTTCAGGTTTTGGATTACGCTTAAGGTAGTTTCATGGGCCCTTTGTATAGGCCTTTTAGAGGGGGGCCCTTTAAAGGAGGTAAGGGACCGCAGTAATGGCCCATAAGACTACCCTCAGGGTTACGCTCATGGTTCGACAAGGCTTCCTCCTCGGCATCTGCCAGGGTCCCTAAACCCTAAACCCTAAACCCTAAACCCTAAAACCCTAAACCCTAAACCCTAAACCCCCAAACCCTAAACCCTAAACCCTAAACTTTGGTTTAGGGCTCAGGGTGTATATATGCTCACTTTTCTAAATGATAGTGTCCCTTTTGGTGTCATTGCTATAAGGCGGTCCCAAAGTTTTAGGGTACCCAAAAAGGGGAAAGTAGTCTTGGACCGGGAGCCCCGTTCCGGCCGAACATTATATACTCCCGAGGTTAACATTAGGCTTAGGGTTTAGGGTTTAGGGTTTAGGGTTTAGAGTTTAGGTTTAGGGTTTAGGGTGTAGGGTTTAGGATTTAGGGTTTAGGGTCCAGGGTTTAGGGATTAGGGGCTCAAGCAGTTGTGCTGAGGCTGTTGGTTCCGGCGACCGCTATTTAGTATCCCTGACCTGCAACCTAACAAGCGTAGTCAAGATGCCTACATGTCACTTGGCCAGGTTCATGTGCACTCCAAAGACCCTAAACCCTAAACCCTAAACCCTAAACAGATGAACCTGTATGCCTCTGCCTATATGCCAAATACAGGTGTTTGTCAGATTTTTTTGTAAATCAAGTAGGTTGCATTCAGACGGACGGCCAAAGGGCAGCACGCGCTGCTAAATGGGTTCGGTGGTCTGACCTACCTAAACCCTAAACCCTAAACCCTAAACCCTAAACCCTAAACCCTAAACCCCTAAACCCCAGCTACCTTATCTGAACGCAAACTTCGAGACCCTTTCTACCTCTGGCAATGTCTTGGGCTCTCAAGAGGCTTGGGGACTGGACGAACCCCAGAAAGGGCTTGTGGCCCATATACCTCCATTGAGGTCATCGTAGCATAGGGGATATGATCCAAATTCTGAAGCGCTTGGCGCCCGGGGCTTGGGTATCTACAGCCAATCATTGCTCAATGTTCTGAGCCCATGAAAATCGAACAAATTTTGTTGCAGCCTGTGTAGTTCGGGTTCAGGGTTTGGGGGTTTCCGGCTCTAAATGCCACAGCTGCTGGTGCTTTCCTTGTGTCAACTTCAAGCACCCTGTCAATCTTATGACGTCTTGCCAGATTTGATGGAGCTATAGGCTATAGCTCTAAGAGGGTCGAACGCTGTGACTGTTTTTATTTTTATCGTATCAGTACGCGGTAGTATTTATTACCCTGTTCAACTTGACCTCCAACCAGTCTTTAGGAGAAAGCGAACTAAGCCCAGTCGCGAAGGCCGCATCTGGAAGAAAAGCTTCGTGGATCCGGAGCTAACATCGGAGGACCCAGACGGCTATTATCACCTTCCAGGCGGCAACGTAACGTAGGGTGTATAACAGGGTTCAGGGTGTAGGGTTTAGTGTTTAGGGTTTAGGGTTTAGGGTTTAGGGTTTAGGGTTTAGGGTTTGGGGGCTTCAAGATGCTTTTGCTATGATGCGTTTGTAGGCGATACCCAAAGCCATGCCCGGAAGTTTTATGTGCAGTGCTAGTATGGAACTGGGTACCCAAACACTCTAAGGTACCCAAACACTCTAGGTGGTATGATAGCCCTAAAGTAACCCTAAACCCTAAACGGACCCTCTGCGGTAATTGCATAATCGTACTACAGATGAACCCTCTTGGATGCCTAGAAGAAGCAACCTTTCTACCCCTGCACGGAATGGAGGCAGGAAGCAAACGTCTAAGGCTTCGGGGCCCAGAGAGCTTACCCTAAACCCTAAACCCTAAACCCTAAACCCTAAACCCTAAACCCTAAACCCTAAACCCTAAACCCTAAACCCTAAACCCTAAACCCTAAACCCTAAACCCAAGTAGAGCTGTACTGAGAAGCCCCCCCGAAGTCCCCAAAGTAGGTTAGAAGTAGACTTCTCATTGGAGGTTATAAGTACCCATGCAGCTCCAAGCAAGCCCTGGGGCGTTTATTCCCCGAACCCTAAACCCTAAACCCTAAACCCTAAACCCTAAACCCTAAACCCTAAACCCTAAACCCTAAACCCTAAACCCTGAACCCAATTTTGTTTACCCGGTTGACTCGAGGCAGACCCGAGACCCTGTCTTCCCACCGTCTCTGAACCTTATGCCGAAGACTGAAGTCGACCTTCTGGGGGGCTTAGGGTTTAGGGTTTAGGGTTTCGGGTTTAGGGTTCAGGGTTTAGGGTTTCAGGGTTTAGGGTTCAGGGTTTAGGGTTTGGGGTTTAAGGTTTAGGGGTAGCCGAGGGGCTATTCAAGACACTGCCCTCGTACAGAAGGCTATAACGGTTCATGAACTACGACGACATGAAGACACGGATCCTATAAACCCGAAACCCTTGCCCCTCCCCCCAAAAAAATAATATAGAAAAAGAGAAACAAAAAACATCTAAACTGCAAACGGGCTTAGGGTTTAGGATTTAGAGTTTCGGGTTTCGGGTGCCCTGGGTCATTGTTGAGAATCATTATACATGTTTATGTGAATCCTTGACCCCCTTTCAGGAACAACAATGATCATTCTTAAATGGTACCCCCGCCCCCCCAACAATGGTGACTAGTATGGGGCTAGGGGGTACCCAAAAGGTGGTATGATAGCCCCAAATCCAAGACCTAAACCCTAAACCCTAAGTCCTAATGGTGTAGTCTCCATGTCTCCATGCACCTCGCCAACTGTGTGGCAACCTTGCCTTGAATCAGCCTTCGGAGCCTTTTTGGGTTCCGGCTGTGGGGTTTGCCTCGGGTTTAGGGGTTTAGGGGTTTAGGGGTTTAGGGGTTTAGGGGTTTAGGGGTTTAGGGGTTTAGGGGTTTAGGGGTTTAGGGGTTTAGGGGTTTAGGGTTTAGGATTCAAGGTTTAGGGTTCATTCATAGCGTCCAAGAGGCGAAGTCTTGACGTTTGCAACCCTCCACACGTGCGAGCCTCAAGCCTAGGTAGTGTCCCTGAACCCTAAACCCTGAACCCTAAACCCTAAACCTGAAACCCTAAACCCTAAACCCTAAACCCTAAACCCAACAATCAGTGAGATGATCTTGAGCTTACAACAAATGTTTAGGGAGTTGGCATCCCATCGTTCCACAGGGAGAGCCGAACTCGCTCTTCGCGTACAGAAGAGGACCAGCTCGGGCCAGTGAATGGCAGGGTTTGGGGTTTGGGGTAAAGGGTTTAGGGTTCAGGGCTTAAGGCTTATGGTCTCTACTTGCTGGGATGTTGGAAAAAAAGTTGAGTCTTTGGGAGGTCAAGCCTGTGTAGGCTCGCCCACCAGAAACCCTCAACCCTAAACCCTAAACCCCAAACCCCTATAAACCCTAAACCCACCGGCCTCTCTCGCTTTCCAAGCGCTTTCTTGCTGGAAGTTTGGACCTTCAGAGGTTTCCGATGTGGTCCGTACCATAAGTTTAGGGTTTAGGGTTTAGGGTTTAGGTTTTAGGGTTTAGCGTAAAGGTGGGATCCCTTTGTGGAGGTTCAGGGCTACGGGTGTTTGGCTTCTGAAGTTTATGGCAAAGGGGTTTAGGGGTTTTAGAGGGCTTTTAGTGGGGGTTTAGGGGGGTTAAGGGGGTTTAGGGTTTTTTTTCAGGAGGTTTTAGGGGTTTTTAGGGGTTAAAGGGCCAGGGCGTATCGAGGGGTACTGAGGTTTGGGGTCTCGGGGGTTTAGGGTTTAGGGTCGGGCCTGATCCTCCCAAAACCCCCACTAAACCCCTCACAACCCCCTAGACCTCCTTAGACCGACCCCTGGGCCTGAACCCCCCCCCATTCCCCCGCAAAAGCCGCTAAACCCCCTTAGACCCCCTTAGACCCCCTTAGACCCCTAAACCTTAAACCCTGAGAGGATTCTCCCTCGCTTCGGCTTCGACGGAAGTAAGGATGGGGTCTGGGACTCGAGCTCGCCTGTGGCAGGGTTTAGGGTTGAGGGTTGAGGGTTGAGGGTTTGTGGTTGGGGGTATAGGGTTCTTAGGGGAGGGGGGTTCAAGTTCGGGTGGGGTATGTAGCCCAAGGTTCCCGAATACTCCCGACAACTCCCTAAGGCTCCCTAAGGTTGCCTGAGGTCCCCCCCTAAGGTTCCCAAGGTACCTAACCTTAGAAGTAGAAGGCTGCTTCTTCAGCTGGTGTGGGATAACCCCTAAACCCTGAACCCTAAACCCTAAACCCTAAACCCTAAACCCTAAACCCTAAACCCTAAACTCTAACCCTAAACCCTAAACCCTAAACCCTAAACCCTAAACCCTAAACCCTAAACCCTAAACCCCTGCCCTGCAAAGACTCGGCGATCTCCAGTCCCCTGGCATAGAGCCTCGAACCCTCCCCTGATTCCCTACCCTAAACCCTAAAAACCCAACACACTAAACCCTAAACCCTAAACCCTCACAGCCACCTTGCACCTCCCTCCATTAGAAACCCTATCATCTATGGTTCGCATAGGGGGGCTGAACACATATGGCAGCCTCTTCGAGGGCGGAATCTGTCGGTCCCTAGCAGCCCAAGATGGAGGAAGAGTCGGCTTACCCGACGCTGCTCCATGGGAGGGTTTAGGGTTCAGGGTTTAGGGTTTAGGGTTTAGCGTTTAGGGTTTAGGGTTTAGGGTTTTAGGGCCCTAAGCCTAAGGGATCACAGAGTCCACATGTGCAGCGAGTGTTCTGCCGGCAGAGCGGAAAGTAACGCCGCAAACGCATAGAGCCGGATAAATGGTCTGATGGCTGGGCGGATCTGTGGAAGGAGCAACGGCTGTGAGCCCGAACACCAACAATATGTTTTCTTAGTTCAGGTTTGCGTGGGGGGGGGGGGGGGGGGGTTTAGGGTTTAGGGTTCAGGGTTTGGGCATCTTGGTTTACAGTTTAGTTTCGGGTTGAGGTGCTTTTTTAAGTTGAGTTGGGGAGGGGCGCAGAGGGCTGGGGAATACGCGGAGGGCAGGGCGGGGCGGACAGGGGCGGAGATCCTAGATTGAAAAAGGTGTCTATATTCCTGTTGAGCAACCTCTCATGTGAAGTCCCTTACCTGGGTTTTCGAGTACTATACTGGAATACTTTTGTGTTTCTGGATAGCTACTTATATTATCTGAAGAAGTATAACATACCTTTTTCCAGGGTCTACCCCGAAGTAGGGTTACCCTAAACCCTAAACCCTAAACCCTAAAACCTAAAACCCTAAACCCTCTCATGATGTGTCCGAGGTGAAGGACATGATTTGCTGCGCCCTTAGCTTCCAGCCCCAAGCCCTAAATAGCCCCAAGTAGGGTTTAGGGTTTAGGGTTTAGGGTCTAGGGTTTAGGGTTTAGGGTTTAGGGTTCAGCGTTTAGGGTTTAGGGTTTAGGACCCTAAGCCCGAAGCCCTAAACCCGAAGCCCTAAACTCAACCGGCAGCCTAAAAACGCCTCAAAGATCGAGAAACTCTGAGTTTAGGGTTCATTGGGGTTCTAGCAGAAGCCCTACCTAGAACCTCTTGCACCTGTCTTAGTTAAATGCTTTCAGCCGTGCTATCCGGGTCTCGATGCCTAAACCCTAAACGTTACGGGCGACCCCTGGCTTGGCAGAGTCGAGCATGGGGAGGGCCGGCTAAGGTCTGTAGGGGGCTTGGTTTTAGGGTTGCAGTTTCATTTATTCCGGGTTCAAGGTCCACCCGAGGCATTGATTCTAAGCACTGACCCTAAGGGTTCATGTGCCTCATGATTATCTGCTTGGGCCCCAAAGTCCCTATATAGGAAGCACGTTAAGGCCCAAGTTTTCCCCCCATTTTAGGTACATGGACCCTGAGGGCGCCATCCGAAGCTTCGGGGCACGAAATCCTGGATTCCGGGTTTGGAGTTAGAAATCAACACATGTTTTTTTTTCAGGAGCTGCAACTGAACCTACCGTGAATCATGATCCTCCCTGGCGGTTTCCCAATTCCCAAAGTGGGGGTGCATATGTTGGCGGTTCTTATACGGAATAAAATCTTTTGGGGGTGTATTGGGGGGGGAGGGGGTATCCCTACTTGGGGAAGTGCACCATTTGTCCTTCTTGTCTGAGCTGCCCTCTTGGGCCTTCTGTTTGGGGCATCCTGGCAAGCATACCCCATGGAGCTCTCCCTGAGCTGCTTACTTCCGGCCCGAGTCCTGAATCCCCGTCCTCAGACCCCATAGGGTTTAGGGTTTAGGGTTTAGGGTTTAGGGTTTACGGACCCTAATCCCTAAACCCTAAACCCTCAGTTGGCCAAGGCCATTGTGCCAGCTACCTGGGAGAGTCGGACGTTGCACACCTTTTCGATAGCCTGAACATGAAGTCACCGCCTCAGCACCAAGCCTCCTAGAGATGAAGCTATAATTATCCCGAATCTCCAGACCCTAACCCCTAAACCCTAAACCCTAAACCCTAAACCCTAAACCCTAAACCCTAAACCCTAAACCCATCATCAGACCGGCTCCTTGGCACAGGGCCTAGGAATCATTAGCCTCTAGGACCCACAAGTGAGCCCGTAGTTCCTCTGGTTATACATGGGGCCCCAGTTACCTTGGGGTTTCAAGGCCCATCCTAGCCCTGTGTTTGGGTAGGTTTAGGGTTTAGGGTTTAGGGTTCAGGGTTAGGGTTTAGGGTTAGGGTTTAGGGTTTAGGGTTTAGGGTTTAGAGGGTTTTGGGTTTTGGGTTTTGGGTTTCAAGGCTGACCCATCATTGATGGAGCGCCTTGCTGGTAGTACAGCCAGAAACTACCGAGAGCGACAAAGGTTGTAGTACAGACCTGCATAGGTTCGCAACCAGGGAAACCCAAATCCCTAAACCCTAAACCGTCCTGAATGTTACTTTGTTTGAATCTCCCCTTCCGACACCTCACACAACCAACCCCCTTCCCTGTCCTCGGCCCTAAAGAAGCTGCAAGCCTTCTCTGCAACCAGCCTTTTAAGAGCTCTACATTCTACCCCACCCCCCACTTCGAGTTTTGCAAGAAGCCCTCAACCCTAAACCCCAAACCCTAAACCCTGCCCAGGTTGGGCATGTCTCCTGATGCCTGCCAGCGTTTCCGAAAGCTGGCGTCCCAACTACCAGGTTGATCTTGCATCGCGGGAATAGGGTTTAGGTTTAGGGTTAAGGGTTACGGGTTTCGGGTTTAGGGTCTTGGGTTTAGGGTTTAGGGTTCATGTAAGGTTTGGGGTTTAGGGTTTGGGGGTTAGGGGTTAGGGTTAACTTAGTTTTGCCTATATGACACGGGGTCTCGTGGCGAGCGTCTTTAGGGATTATAAATATTGGCGAGTGCATGGTTGGTGTCCTACTTCTATAACCCTGAATCCCAAACAGCTCGAAACCCTCACCAAGTGGCTGACCTTCAGGAGGGTTGCTGCTAGTTACAGCTCGTGGGTTTTACCGGGACATTTGGTCACCGGGTGCATGTGTAGTAAAGTCCACAAGACTCCGCATTAGGGTGCAGGGTTTGGAGTTTGGGTTGAGGGTTTAGGGTTTAGGGCGAGGTTTGGGGTGCAGGGTTTTCACAGTTCCTTTGGAGCCATGTACACCTCAAAACCCTAAACCGCACACACCAAACCCTAAACCCCAAAACATAATAATGCCTCCTCAAACATGCGAAATCTATCAAGACTTATTGCGCCCCAGGACCCAGAGGGGGCCCTTACTCCCCTAAACCCTAAACCCTAAACCCCTATATTATTTTTATACATATTTATTCTGATATTTGTTCGTCTTAATAAAATAGGATCATCCTTTTGTCTATTGATTTATACAGATACTGTTTAAAGTTTACTCAAACTGCATGTCGGGCTCCCTCCTCAACCCCTTCAAGCAAAAAAGGGTACCCGGTTTATTTAGGGTTTAGGGTTTGGGATTTATTCTCAACTGTGGGATCTCGGTGGTCAGTTCCCAAAATGATGGTTCCGTTTTGAGTACCCTAATGAAATGATAGGGGCCGCCATAGAATAGGGACCCCCCGAAAAGGGACCATCTTTTAGCCGAGTGACCAGGTGAATTCGGTGAGTGTAAGACTAGATGTGTTACTGGGGTTTAGTACGATCGGCAACGGCACATGAAAGTTTGGACGTTTGTTTTCCAATCGATTCCGACGCCAATTTGAACAGGCTTGAAATTCTGAATGCTTGAATCGTGTGTTTCGGCATGGCCCAGACACTAGAGCTGAGCCGACCGCCGGACACGCCGCTGCCCCAGGGGGCCCATATACTTACTTAAGAACCCTGCTTCACACATACTTCATGTACTCCTCCTACTGTCACGATGGGCTGTTAGACCTCTAAACCCTAAACCCTCAAGCCTAAACCCTAAACCCTAAAAACGAAAACCCTAAACCCTAAACCCTAAACCCTAAACCCTAAACCCTAAACCCTAAACCCTAAACCCTAAACCCTAAACCCTAAACCCTAAACCCTAAACCCTAAACCCTAAACCCTAAACCCTAAACCTACATACCTCTACGTACTCCACCTGTAGCTGCATATGGGCTCTTTGCGAGCGTCACCGGTCCCTTTGAGAGCGGCTGCGCGAGCGCTGCCAGGCCCAAAGACCACTCAAAACCCCGTAATTCCTCTGGTCTTCTAGGGCTAGGGTTTAGGGTTTAGGATTTAGGGTTTAGGGTTTAGGATTCAGGGTTTAGGCTTTAAGGTTGAGGGTTCAGGGTTGAGGGTTGAGGGTTGAGGGTTGAGGGTGTAGGGTTCAAATCCCAAGCCACCCCCCCAAGCCCCAAACGGCCAAAGCCTCGCGGTGTCGCAGCACCACGCATCCTCGGCACAGTATCGCGCGTGGCAGCCTGTACACCTGCAGGGGAGGCCTTGAGTCAGCTTAGGGTTTAGGGTTTAGGGTTTAGGGTTTAGGGTTTAGGGTTTAGGGTTTAGGGGCTTAAGGACTGTGGCGTCCGGGTTTAGAGGTTGGAGGTGGCAATACCCCTTAAGTGCCCAATGTACGATAGTCCTTGTGTCGCCTACTTTGGGAAATGCCCCAACGTTTTTTGTCACATTTGCTCAAGTTTGTGTTTTTTGAACCCTAAACCCTAAACCCTAAACCCGAAACCTTAAACCTAAACCCTAAACCGACAGCTGATGGGCAGCTGAGGGCTTGTCTTTGTTGGTTAGGCGTTCTTTTTTGCAATGCCCCGAAGTGTCAGGCGTGGTGGGTTCAGGTACGTAGTTCAGGTTGTGATTCAGGGACCACGTTCCGTAATAGTGGCTATAGTTGTGGGTGTAGTGTAGGCTCTTCGTGTTTTGGCCTCGCCGTAAGGGGTCAGGCAAGGTTACCAGTTTGTGCGACCACTCTTCCAGTCTACGGCCGCTACTTAGATGGAGCTTGCCACGACCCACTGGAGAGGTGGACGTGGGACCCTTGTCTCCGTTTGTTCCCAGCCGCTTCTCACCACGATATAGCTGCGAGCAGTTGACAGGCTCAGTGCTCTAAAGAGTCCTTCTTTTCGAGGACTCTATTTCAGAGTACTGGCCTCATGATGCAGGTCATGCATCACAGACTGGATGCCGGTATCAATACAGGTGGCCATTCGTGCTTTGGCACCCTGAAGTCTAAACCCAAACCTTACCACAACCTCGACATCGTGTGCTAGCGGCTTCCTTTTCAAAAGCACTTGGTATACCAGCGAGTCTGAGGTTCAGTTCCTTGGTAGCCCAGTGGTACCCTTGTCCCGCTTTTGGTTCAAGGTTCCCTTATGCAAAGCAACCCACCCCAAAACAGGGTGCCCTTATCATAATGTGGTTTTTGGGCTACCCAGGTTCTTGCGTGTTCACTGAGTCTTAGGGACCCCAAAACCGATAGCCAACGCGAGGGGTTCTCAGCTCGGCAAGCCGGCCTTGGCTGGGCCTGTTCCTTGGGGATCAAATGAACCCTAAAAGGGTTTATGGCTCATTTTACCTTAATGGGTATTAGAAAAGTATCGGGTATATGACCCCAATTTTAGGGTTCATGTGGTCCCCAAGGTCAAATCCCGAAACTGCGAAGAGCCCCACACAAATGAGGAAAACCAAGGAAACGCCTCTCGCTCTCTTGCTCTCTCGCTCTCTCTCCCTCTCTCTCTCCCTCCCTCTCTCCTTCGTGCGACGTTCTTTGCTGGCTGGGTCCTGGTGGCCTTTCATTTTAGCCTTCCCATGGCGCCAAACCCCCCACGAACCGAACCCCAAACCCCAGGGTTGAGGCCTGGGGTTTAGGGTTTAGGATTTAGGGGGATTTCACGGGCATCTCTTGACCTCCACAAAAAAAACCCTGCAGTTTAGGGACCCTCATGGTCCTGAGTTCACGCGGCGCAGGCTCCAGGTCCTCCACGGAAAAGGCTTCCTTAATTTCCCCCACCCTAAACCCAAAACGCTAAACCCTAAACCCAAACCCCAAACCCAACCCCCCCACGGACCCGGTGACAGTCCCTGTGAGGACGAGACCCTTTAGCATAATTAGGAACTGTGCCTTCCTTATTTACCATAGTAAACCCTAAACCCTATAAACCCTATTCCGACAGCTTCTGCTTGGTAGAGCCAAAACCACAGAAGCTACGATGCCGTGCTCCAGTCTATTTGATTAGGCGGCTGTCTCCGAGGCAGGGTGGATGCTTCTTCCCCACAGTCCCAAAAAACTTTGTCGGGTTCGTTTAAAACTAAAGTAAATGCCTGTAAAGAAGGGGCTTTAGAGCCTCAGCGTCGAGCTCACTGACAGTGTCCCGTGGAGAATTTGGGACAGACTAAAGGCCGTAAACCAAACCTCTTGACCAAGCCCTAAACCCTAAACCCTAAACCCTAGACCCTAAAGCCCTAAGCCCTAAGCCTCCTTAACAAAACCTTTAAAACCCTGTTGCATTCCTGGGTTTGCATCGCAGCTAGTTTTGGGTCTGGGCTTAGGCGATCTCGGCATTGGCTTCCGAGAGGGAGGTCCAGCGAAGAGGAAGTTTCGGGATGCTTGTGCTGCAGCAAGGGTTTAGGGTTTAGGATTTAGGGTTTAGGGTTTAGGGTTTAGGGTTTGGGGTATCGGGTGTAGGGTTTAGGGTTTAGGGTTTAGGGTTGTTATGCAGGCCGCGGCCTGTTTCGACAGCCGCCGCGTGAGTGTAAGGCTTGGTATTTCATGTTGGTTTCTCATTTTCTCCCTTTATGAAGTGCTAATGGCTTAGGAAGCCTGAAAGCAATTAAGAACAGTCTTCCTAACAAAGGGTATTTTAGCGACTATCTCACCCTTTTTACATCCGAGACCCCAACAGTTCAGGTGCTTTTTGGCTTCAGGCCCCTACATGACATGGGTTTATAGGGTTTAGGATTTAGGGTTTCGGGCTTAGGCTTGTATCCCTTGGGCAAGCAGCAACGTTCTCCTGTCGGAAGGCAGGCAAGCAAAGACTTTTGGCAATGGCACTTATTTGGCTCGGCTTAGGAACTTAGGGTTGGGGACTCCTGTTATGTGCGTTTAACTTAGTCGTCCCCAACCCCTACACCCCAAATCGATGACCGTAAACCCCACACAGCAGCAGACCCAATCCCTAAGCCCGACCTCCGATACCCCAAAATCCTAAACCCTAAGCCCGAGTCCCCAAACAAAACCCTATCTACAACTCCTCAACCCCGGAAAAAGCAACGTCTCGGAGCTATCTCACATCGCGACCGCCACGCTCCGCACCTGACTTTCCGGCCCCACCATCCTTGCAAGACACCTCTGCTGCTTCTTCTTCTTCTTGGTATAGTTGAAATACTAGGTATCGATTTGGGATATTTTTTAATTTCCCTTATTGTTTAATATGGAGCGCTAATCATAAACAATTTTGGGACTGTTGAAATAGACACCTAGAGTAGAAGTAGCCCGGCGTTAAAGCAAAAAGGGTTTACGTACTCTTTTCACTCCTAGCTTGCCGGACATATTATGTAATGATTAGGTAAACCTATCGCTGGACCTTTGAATCTGGTTCACAGAACATGTACAGGACTGTAGGGTTTAGGGTCGAGTATAACTCCCTGCTATTCAGAGGGATATGTAGCGCACGGCAGCGCACACCGCACGACTTAAGCACAAGTAGGATGAGGACTTATGAACCTTGCTCCCGAAAGGTTTTGCTTCAGAGTTTAGGGTTGGCACGTGTTTTTGAGGGTGGCTATGTGTGACCCTGAACCCTAAACCCTAAACCCTAAACCCTAAACCCTAAACCCTAAACCCTAAACCCTAAACCCTAAACCCTAAACCCTAAACCCTAAACCCTAAACCTAAACCCTAAACCCTAAACCTAATTCGGAAACCCTAAACCCTAACCCTAATTCCTAATCTTTGAACAACCCGAAGGCACAACTTCCACCGCCTGTTCGCCAACATAGAGAGACAGCCTAGAAAGCTGTCTGCTCCTAACACAGCCCTTGAGCGCAGCAAACTACAGGTTTAGGGTTAGGGTTTAGGGTTAGGGTTTAGGTTTAGGGTTTAGGGTTTGAAGACCCTTCATCCTTGTGGCCTCAACCCTATGGGCTTTCAGTCTGTCGGTGTGTGTTCCACATCACGCCAGCAGGATGTGAACAGGGGGGCCGGAATCAGCCAGGTGGATCGGGTGGCCTTCAAAACGTCTACACTCCCAAGCTCGTAGGCTTTACCCAAAGGCCTTTTTGGTTTAGGGTTTAGGGCTTATATAGGGTTTAGGGTTTCGGGTTTAGGGTGGGATACTAGAATTCCCTGTGTCAAACCCAAAAAGGAACTACATTGGAGCCTGCAGGTAGGCATGCAGTCGACTTTGGCATGTTTCGTGGCAGAGCGCGTGAAAGGTTTGCTTCCGGGTTCATACGTGTCTGTAGGGGTGAGTATATTAGGGTTAAGGGTTTAGGGTGTAGGGTTTAGGGTTTAGGGTACATAGTCCCAAACTGTTGGGCCCAGTTCGTCTCTAAAGCGAAAGGACGGTGACAAAGAAGTCTTCATGTTTGCGCAGGGAGTGTACCTTTGCAAAGTGAGCCACCCGATTCTGTGGCGGGTAACTCGTGCTGTGCCGCGACCCAGATCACAAAGACCAGAACCCCAACGCTACATCGGAAACCCCACACCCTGAACCCTAAACCAGCTTTATCATTCCTGAATCCTAGAACGAGGGCTTAGGCGGCTGAGAACTCAGCTTGCCCGTTCAGGGTTTGAGTTTAGGGTTGGGCGGGGGAGATTTGGTACCTTGTATGCCCCCGGAATAATCCTTTCACCTAGTTGGAAGCAGGTACCTAGAATAGCCTGGTAGTTTCCGGCTCGCCCAGAAATTTGTAGGGTTAAGGGCTTTGAGGGAGATAAGAGTTGTTAGGTAATTAAGGTTTTGCTTGCAGCTTAAGTGTGTAGGTTTGACCTTTTGGAGGATTTATCGGGCGTAGGCTATTTGTTTCGGATGAAAAGACCCTGTTCTTAGGGTTTCGGGGCTTTTCAGGGATTAGTACACGACTTCGCCTGTAAAGCTACCTGCCCTAATTCTCCCATCAGCACTGCACAGAACCCGAACAAAAGTGCGCCAACACCCTCCAAGCACCAGGCTGTTTACGTGGCCGCATACAACCCCTGCCCAAAGTAAACATCTTAGGGTTTAGGGTTTAGGGTTTAGGGTTTAGGGTTTAGGGCTTAGGGTTTAGGGTAGGGTTTAGGGTTTAGGGAGTTCAAACCAACCCAGCTCTAGGAAGCCCACGTGTGCCCTTTTTGTTCTGAACCCTAAACCCTAAAGCCTAAACCCTAAACCCTAAACCCTGATTTTAAGGGCGACGACCAGGACTCCTTGCAAACTCCAGTCAACCAACAGAAGGGTACCCTCTTCACCGGGTGTACTGAGTAAGCTACGACTCCTTGACCTTGCATCGAATTCTAAACGTTTAGGGTTTGGGGTTTAAGGTTTAGGGCTTAACCCCGCTAACCTTAAGCCCTACACCCCAAGCCCTACCCTGAATTGACCAAAAACCTTAAAGCCCTAAACCCTACAACCTGAAACCCTAAAACCCCCATACCCGAAATAAACCCTAAAAGCCCTAAACCCTAGACAAACCCGAAACCCTAACTAATCCCGAAGCCCCCTCATCCCCCCTTCATCATCGCGGACTCTTGCCACGAACCGTCTCCAACCAGCCAAGACTTTCTTGAAGCCCTGGTCATGTGGCCTTTCACTAGGACCCAGAGTGAGCCCTTATGTCCTTTGTTTATGGTTTGGTAATAGTAAGTGCCCTGATAAACCGGTTTAACCCAAAAAGGGCACCCCTTTTTGTTCCTAGGTTACAAGGAGGGGCCCCTCGTTATAAGTAGAGTTATCAGGGCCCTAAATAGGGTTATAAGGATCCTAACTCAGGTTATAATTTTATTTCCCTTAACTGTAGTTAGTATAGTAAGGGGGCCCCTCCCTGTACACTTGGGTCTAGTTCATCATCTCCTGCGCAGCGCTGCAGGTTTTCGGGCGTTCGAGGGTGTAGGGACACTTGGGGGCACCGTCGGCCCGTAAAGCCTGCCGTAGAATATAGCCCGGCCCCTGAACAACTCCCAAATCCCAAGAGGTCATAGTTCTGATCCTTATGGCTTTCTTCTGATAGGCTTTGCAGGCTTAGGGCCTTTCGGGGCGCAGGGTTCAGTGCGCAACTGTGTGAAGCGCCAGCGTGATTTATTAGACCCTATAATAGCCCTAAACCCGAAACCCTAAACCCTAAACCCGTGTTGCTTCCTTCACGGCTACACTGGCCATCTGACTGTGGCGTCAAGTAGCATATGGGGGGATCCTCAAAATTCTGGGCCCCCCTTTTGGGGTCCCGAATATATACATACATATATATATATATAATATTCGTATAAGGCTAGGGTTTAGGGTTTAGGGTTTAGGGGTATTCGAGTAGGAGCCAACCAAAAGGGACCATACTGCAGGGAGCTTCCCTCCATCTCCCCCATATGCTGAAGAGTCTCGCTGGTCGACGCGGCCGCCAGTGGAGGATGCGTGTGGCGACCCTACAGCCCGGGCTCGCACTGAACCCAACCCTCGAAACAGGGTTTAGGGTTTAGGGTTTAGGGTTTAGGGTTTAGGGTTTAGGGTTTAGGGTTTAGGGTTTAGGGTTTAGGGTAGCTTGGGATGTTCCCCCTTTTACTGTTAGTCCTTAATAGGGATTGTAATCATGGGTACTATAATCCCTGTTAAGGACCATTTGTATAAGGGGGAACATCCCAACTTGTAACCTTTACAATGATTCTTACCCTAAACCCTAAACCCCCCAAAAAGGCCTACCCCACAACCCGGAAGTCTTGACAGGTGGATGTGACCTCTTCTGATTGCAAACGAGGATGCACAGTAGAGCCCTTCTCTCGCTTATTTATGGGTAGTTCTCCAAGTTTGTGTCTAATGGAGTTTATAGAATTCGGCACCCGAGTAATATAGGGGCCAAAAAGGACCCAACATTCCCATCTAAGGGTTTTGTTCCCTGTGTGCGCCCCGATGAAAATACCAACATGCGAGCCCTAAACCCTAAACTCTAAACCCTAAACCTAAACCCTAAACCCCAAACCCTAAACCCTAAACCCTAAACCCTAAACCCTAAACCTAAACCCTGAACCCTGAACCCTGAAGTCGCTGCAGCCTCCTCACAGGTGGCCTTTATAAGAGGGCCGGTTCTGGACCAGACCAAGGTCACTGACTCTGTGAGGTTTCGGTCGCACGTTTGGCCCTCTTCGGCTTTTAGAGGGTTTTGAGACGTAGGGTTTAGGGTTTAGGGTTTAGTGTTTAGGGTTGAGGGTTTAGGGTTTAGGGCCTGAGGGTTCATAGGTGCAAAATGGTGTATAATCCGAACGCTTGCGCTCCGCTCGAAGGCCAAGCCACTACGACGAAGATGCCGGGCGCAGTCACAGCCATGCCTGCAGACTCCCCAACGACAGCCCTTAAAGCCTGAACCCCCCCCCCAACTAGAGTATACTCGTGCGCTTATGTTACATTTAGGCTTAAACCCTAAACCTAACCCTAAACCCTAAACCCTAAACCCTAAACCCTAAACCCTAAACCCTAAACCCTAAACCCTAAACCCTAAACCCTAAACCCTAAACCCTAAACCCTAAACCCTAAACCCTAGCCCTTCACCCTAAACCCTGAACAACAAACTCAGTTTGAGTGACCTTGGAGGCTCCTAGAGCAGATTTCCGAGCGGGCTTTCGACCCATCTTCGGCTCCTCGTGTTGGCTTAAGGGTTCATGGTTGGGGTTCAGAGTGTTTAGGGTTTTGGGGTTTGGGGTTTGGGTCTGTGTGTTTCTTGGGGTAGTTTAGGGTTGAGGCGTGTAGGGTCAGGGCTTCAGGGCTTCAGGGTTGAGGGTGTAAGGTTCAAGGGTGCAGGGTTAAGGGTGCAAGGTTTCGTTGGGATTTACGGGGCCCTCGTTCTGGGGTCCGCTTCTTCCTTCGCATCCCCTTGCAGCAACAAGGAAGGAACTGCAATTTTGGGGTTTGGGGATGCCTGGTTTTTGGAGTCAGAGTCTCAAAGTCATGAGCCACCTCGCACGCGCGGGCACGGTCGAGATGGATGTCGGACCATATGCTGCGAAGCTAGATGGCCTAGCTCTGCTGATCATGATCGGCGCCGTTCATTGCACCTGTTTAAGCGGTGCTTTGTTCTCTCGTGAGCCACAAGTGCGCCGTTACGTAACGGCACCGTCTCGCTTGCCGTCGCACGCGAGAAGTTTCAAGTGCCTCGGTCAGTCAAAGCTATGAGCTGGCCGCAGCGACTGTGCTGCATTTATTATAGGGGTTGGTATCACCGGGTTGAATACTTGCGAATGGTATTTCCTTATGGTCCCTTTGTAAGTATACTACAATTATAGCCCCCAAGACCCTATTCTAATTATTAAGGCCCCTATTTTTCTCAGGCAGAATGATGTATAGGTGAATCCCTGCACACCCCCGCACACGGCCTGCTATTATCAGGCACAAACCCAACAAACTATAAAAAAGAGAATAGTTAGTAAGTTTCAGGTAGTTGCGAACATTTTGGTGCAAAACAATGGATGATGAAGTATTAGCAGAGGAAGTTGATAATTGCATTAAGATTGCTTAGTAGGCCATAAATGTGACAAACAAATTATCAGATGAACAAGGATAAGTAACGTATTAAGAGGGTAAGGATATGCAGATGGATATGGTTTTATATATGGAGACGAGTGCAAAATGTCCTACACACATAATGATATGTTTTATAAAGATAACAAGGCTGTGGGTGACAAGGTGCAATAGGGTTTACTCATCCCCGGTAGGGTTGACTACATCCTCAAATCCCAAACCCTGTGCCCTTCAGGCTTAGGTCTTGTTCGCCGTCATTGCTTCATTACCTGGCCTAAAAGGCTCAACTGATTGGGGCCTTGCAGCCATGAATGTGGATGACAGTTTGCATCTCCTCTCGTTAGGGCTTTCCGGTTTAGGGTTTAGGGCTAAACCCTAAACCCTATACCCTAAACCCCCAAACCCTAAACCCCAAACCCTAGTTGCGCAGCCGAACTGGGAACCCTCGGCGCTTCTCTACTTTTGTAGGGGTTAAGTTTTCTTATTCGACAAAATGAACGCGAGGGTTTCGGGTTTAGGGTTTAGGGTTTAGGGCTGAGGTTGTCTATCCCTGGCACCTCAATTCTGGGGCCCGAACTTCGTAGTTGTCGGTGGTTTTGTGAAGGGCTCCCAGCTGAGCCCTTCTGTCACCTTCAAAGCGCTGAGTCCGTTTAGGGTTTAGGGTTTAGGGCTTAGGGCTTAGGGCTTAGGGTTTAGCGTTTAGGGTTTAGGGTTTCGGGGCTCTATCTTGGCTTTCACATTTGTAAGGGTTGGATGGAGGTCCCCGGAGACCTTTGACTTTCCCGAACCCTAAACCCTAAACCCTGGACCCTGAGGATCCTTATTCCGTGAGTCTGTTTCCAAAAACAAGCCCTAGAACCCGAACCCCAAACCCCAAACCCTACACCCCGAGCCCCAAACCCTAAGCCCTAAGCCCTACACCCTAGCTGGAAGAGTGTCTGTATCTGACACTGTGCCACTTAAACCCGACGTCCCGACGTCTGAAGCCTCAAAACCTTGAACTCTAAACCCTAAACCCTAAACCCTAAACCCTAAACCCTAAACCCTAAACAACTCAGTTTCGGGATTGGGGCGCTGGGGACTCGAGGGCTGAAGCTTTGGGAGGGTTAGTGTTTTGGGTTTGGGGTTTAGGGTTTAGGGTTTGGGGTTTAGGGTTTGGGGTTTAGGGTTTGGGGTTTGGGGTCTAGGGTTTGGGGTTTAGGACTTGGGGTTTAGGTTTCCTTCGTAAACTCAATAATTAGGGATTCTACTGGCACAGGGCATCCGATCCCAATGTTTAGATGGGGTTGCTTCCTGGGTGCTCTCCAAACAGCCTCAATTCACGGGGGGAACCTAGGGGGGGGGGGGTCAGACCCCTGCTCCAAGCAGACATGCTACGTAGTTGCAGGGATAATGGATACTGTTGTCAAGGCACCTACCCAGACCCCTGTAAGAATCCAAAAACATGATCCCCCAAATAGTACCCTCTAGTACTATTGGGTCATTCGTAGCAACCCTTAAGGGGATCTTTTTTTGGATCCTCCCAGGGGTCTGGGTACCAGCCACTTACGTTTTTTGAGCTTGTAGCCTCGTGCTCGTGGTTTGTAAGAGAGGAGGGCTCATGATGACAACATGCTGAAGTTTGCAGAGTGTTGCATGTTGCCGGCAAGAGACCGCAAGGACCTTCTTAGGATCTGCACTCCAGTGCAAGAAAGGAGCGAAAGGAGCCGTGATGCCTCGTGCCCGGGTGACCTTCTAAACCCCAGACCCTCAACGGCTCTGAATAAGGGGGCCGTCTGCAAGATTACTTGCAGCTCGTGAGGGCTTTAGGATTCAAAACATTTTGGCCTACCCAGAGAGTCCTTTTCCCCTGAACCACGGAATGTCCTGCAAGTAAAATTTCATTGTGGTCTTGTTCTCAACTGAGGTGCTTTTGCTCGGTTAATGGGTAATTATTGGTCTCTCTAGACAAGCCTCTCTGTATTGCATCGAGGTCTAGACAAGGCGCTGGCCATTGTTTTTCCACGCACATGCAGATTCCGTTGTTGACTGCTTAGCGTCGAGTCTTGGCATCGAGCTTCAAACCCTAAACCCTAAAGAGCCCAAGATGTGCAGAAAAAACGGGTCAAACCTCAGCCTCATAGCGTCCCATGACCCATGCATTGCCCTAAAACCCCATGAACTCTTAACCCACACAGGGTACATGAACATCTTGTTCGGCAAACAACGACAGAACAAAAAAAAAAAAAAAACAACTACGCCTAAAGCCCTTCTTGCAATCCAAGCCTGCGCAGGAAGCGATACAAGCTCACTCGTGTCATCCAGCGGCTCATTCTCTGCCTTTTGGGCACTACTGCCCTGCTTGCCTTTCTTAAAAGGTCCGCGAAGAGGGGTGGTAAAGGCACCCCTAAGTCCTAAGTCCTAAGTCCTAAACCCCAAGCCCAAAACCCTAAACCCTAAACCCTAAACCCTAAACCCTAAACCCTAAACCCTAAACCCTAAACCCTAAACCGAAACCCCAAACCCTAAACTAAACCTTAAACCCTAAACCCTAAACCCTAAACCCTAAACCCTAAACCCTAAACCCTAAACCGAAACCCCAAACCCTAAACTAAACCTTAAACCCTAAACCTTAAACCCTAAACTCTAAGAGGGGTGGTTAGGTTGGGGCGAGGCTATTGGCCATCATTGTCTTCGCCTCTGCAAAGCCACGAAAACAACACCCAAGAAGATCTATTCAGGGTACTTATATCCCCAATTTTAGCTGCACTTATGAGCTTCCCACGTCATCTAAGTAGGCTATAAGTAGGCTGTTTTTAGTTAATAAAATAACGTCTCAAGCCAACCCTGGTAAGAAAACGCACGTGTGGTTTTGTTCTTAAGTATGACATGGGACAGAGCACGGGTCGTTTCACGGCGCGTTGTTTTGTTTGTGGATACTGTAGCATATTCTGTCGTAGGATAACTTGGGGAACAGTTAGAGTTTACCCTAAACCCTAAACCCTAAACCCTAAACCCTAAACCCTAAACCCTAAACCCTAAACCCTAAACCCTAAACCCTAAACCCTAAACCCTAAACCCTAAACCTAAACCCTAAACCCTAACAGCCAGGGCATGTCCGCACCCTAAACCGCCAGGCGCCTTGCAGATCTGCCTCTTTGCCATGAGTGAGCTGAATGCGTCAAACGCCCCGCCCTTGGGGCGCAGGGCGAAGAGGCTTAGAGGGACTCGGGCTTAGGGTTTAGGGTTTAGGGTTTAGGGTTTAGGGTTTAGGGTTTAGGGTTTAGGGTTTAGGGTTTAGGGTTCAGGGTTTAGGGTTTTAGGGGTTTAGGGGTTTAGGGTTTAGGGGTTTAGGGTTATATAAGGGGTAAGGCTTTAAGGGTTTAGGGTTCAGAGGCTCGAGGTTAAGTGGCTTTGGGGCTTCGAGGCCTCAGGGCTTAAAGCAAGGTTTCGATGTTTCACCCGGGTTCAGGGTTTAGGGTTTAGGGTTTGGGGTTTAGGGTTTAGGGTTTAGGGTTTAGGGGTAGGGTTTGGGGTTTAGGGCTGAGGGTTGGGGCAAGCAGGCTGTGGGCTTGAGTACTGTAGCTTCCAGAGGATGGTCTTTTTTTCGTCTATAGAACATTCAGGGGAACATTGACATTATTTCCCTAAATCCTAAACCCTAAACCTGATGTTTTTTATGTTTGGGGAGTATGGAGTCATGTTCGAGGCTGAGGCTGGAAGTCTTGACCCAGGTTCCGGCGGGCAGTTTCACCCATACGCCCCTTACGTGCGTCATAGGGTTCCCTAAACCCTAAACCCTAAACCCTAAACCCAAAACCTTAGGGTTAGGGTTCTAGTCCTTCTGGGAATCGGCCGCTTTCTTCCCAGCACATGCCTGCTTACCAGGTGAACGCCCCCCTCCTGAAACAATCAGAGCTCCCCCCCCCCCGCCCCGAGGTCGTGCCCCTTGACGCGGGGACTTGCCCCTATACCCTAAAATCTATAAACCCTAAACCTTGAACCGTGAACCCTCAACCCTGAACTGTCTTTGGAGCAGGTGCACTGAGGGACTCAGGTGTTTCTCAGCGCATACTTAGGGTTTAGGGCTTTAGGGTTGAGATTTTTGGGCTGATCAAGGCAGTCCAACTTGGACCCCTAAGGATGTGCCTCTGTGGCCCTTACATTCCTTTACAGTTTCTTCGAAAGGGTCCCCAAACCCCAAACCCCAAACCCCAAACCCTAAACCCTAAACCCTAAACCCTAAACCCAAGGGTGCTTCCTCAGGGGGCCCAGGGCAAGATCTCGTGAGTTGAGGATGTCGAGGTTAGCGTGGACAGGTTCAGGTTCCTATATACAAAGTAGGGTTTAGGGTTTAGGGTTTAGGGTAGGGCTCCCAATCTACAGCCTTAAATGACAAACTCGCTGCCCCTCCCCCAAAAATCCCAAAAATTAGGGTTACGCCAAAGAGGAAAGGGTTCCGTTTTCCGCCATCAAAGCAATGCATGGCTCTGCATACGCCCGAATCCTTACGCCTTCGAGGTCTAGGTCATAGGGTAAAAACCCAAAACCCTAAACCCCAACTCCCGAAACATGGGATTTGCACACCCCGCACCGCCCAGGGAGCCCTCATCAACTACTGGTTGGCGATGCTGTTCGGGTGTGCTGGCGAGTCGCTCCTGAGCACGTGGAGAGCTGAGCTCGGGCTCCAGGGTTTACGGGGGTTTGGGGTTTAGGGTTTAGGGTTGTAAACCCTTAGGGTTTAGGATTCAGGGGTCTCAGGGTTTCGGGGCTTAGGCGCTGCAGGGCTTAGGCGTTAAGGTTGTTAGGGCTCAGGGTTCGGGATTTTGGGGCTTAGGCGTTTGGGGCCTTAGGGTTTAGGCTGCAGGGTTCGGGGTTTTAGCACAACCCTAAACCCTAAACCCTAAACCCTAAACCCTAAACCCTAAACCCTAAACCCTAAACCCTAAACCTGCTTGTCGTGGTTTTAGGAACTAGGCCTTCGGGGTTTCAGGGCAATGTTAGGTGCTAGGACCGGACTTCGCTTCTGTGTACTTCGGCCACTGGACCAGTCCCCCCAGATTGAGCGGTTTAGGGTTTCGGGTTTAGGGTTTAGGGTTTAGGGCTCCCCCCCCCCCCCCCCCCTCGCCCCACTCCTCTTTCCTCAGCTGCGCCGGGTTTGAGGGTGTTGGGCGTCGGGCTTTAATCCCTAAACAGCGCAGCTTTCAAAACCCTAAACCCCTAAACCCTCAACCCCTACACCCCTCAACCCTAAACCCTTTGGATCCTGGCAGGTTCGACATCCGGGGTCCCGTCCGACAGATTGTGTTCCTCCTGCTGTTCGTGATGATGTGAGTGCTGGCAATCCCGGTCTCTATGCATTAACCTTGGGGCTTACTTGCCAGTGCTGCGGACGACTACGCCCAATGAATCCCTAAGCCGCCGTAGGCACATGTGCAAAGTGCCTAGGGCACCTCGAAGTACTCACTCCCTCCTTAGACAGAAGAACCCCTAAACCGCCGAGACCCTAAACCCTAAACCCTCAACCCGATGAAACCCTTTTCGCCACGCGGTGAGTGTCGGTCCTCGCGCTTGAAGCCAGACGCATGCGCTCGCTGCACTAGCTAAGACTCTGCACGCTGCGGAGCAGAAAGGCGGGAAGTGCCCAGTGTTTATCTTCTTTTGTGGGTCCATGTACCTATATAGTACATACCCAAGGCCCGAAAGCTACTATATAGAAACCCCTGTAAGGCCCAAGTATCTACTATATATGCAAAAGGAAACTTTAGGTTCTACTAATTGCTTAAGAACCCTGTCAAAAAAATAAGAAGATTCTGCCTGACTAGGGTACTACAGGGATTACTTTCGTTTCTTCTTTTTGGGGTTCTTAAGCAACTAGTAGTCTCAGCTTTGGTGCTTGTAGGGTCCTCAAAGGGTTTAGAAGGTCTCTGTGGCCTACAAAGGGTTCATAGAGTGTAGGGTTTAGGGTTTAGGGTTTAGGGTTTAGGGTTTAGGGTTTAGGGTTTAGGGTTTAGGGTTAGGGGAGAGGGGTTTATAGGTCTCATAGGGCTTATAGGTTTCTGAGTAGGGCTTAGAGGCTTCAGGGCTTAGGCGTTTAGGTTTTAGGGGTTCAGGGCTACAGGTTTAGGGTTAGGGTGAGGGTTTAGTGTACTCTATCGAGCGATGCCCCACGTTTGCTTTCCAATTCATCAGCTTCCCAGCATAAACCCTGCCTAAACCCTAAACCCTAAACCTAAACCCTCAACCCTCAACCCTAAACCCATAAACCCCCCCCCCCCCCTCCCCCCCTGGACCCGAAAATTGATCTGCCCCGCTGTGAACTTTGTGCCCGGACTGCTCCCGGGCGCGCTAGCGCATCTCGCTTCGGCTGGCTGAAGGCGTCTCTCGCTTTGTGGCTCAAGAAGTCAACGGCATGAAGGGTTCAGGGTTTAGGGCTAGTAGATCCCAAGCCCGTCTCGGCCCAGCGCAGCTTTAGCCTCTGAGGCTGTCATACCACCCCTTCCCAGAGTCTAGAAGTATAAGCTTAGTGCTCCGAGCTATACTATCAAGGAAGGTGCAAAGTTTCTTGAGGGAGAGCGGGGTCTATATAGGGGTCTCAGCAAGTGCACCCGAAACCGTGAAGCCTAGACCCGAAAAAGGAAGTTTGGGCGAAGCCCTGAACCTGAAACCCGAAACCCGAAACCCAAAGCCCAAAGCCCCTAATTAAACCCTATAAACCCTATAAACCCTATGAACCCTATGAACCCTATAAACCCTATAAACCCTAGAAACCCTAGAAACCCTACAAACCCTACAAACCCTCGAAACCCTCGAAGCACTAGAAGCCCTAAACCCTAGAAGCCCTAAACCCTAAACCCTAAACCCTAAACCCTAAACCCTAAACCCTAAACCCTAAACCCTAAACCCTAAACCCTAAACCCCAACCCCCTAGACCCCCCAAACCCGCACCTCAACCTCCAAGCAGCCATGCGCCGCCCAGCGCCGGCACCATGCCCGTGAGCTTTGACTTTGGAGAGGCGCCTTTCCTCAGGTTTAGAACGTTTAGGGTTTAGGGTTTAGGGTTTAGGGTTTAGGGTTTAGGGTGCATTTTGGGTTTAGGGTTTAGGGCTTCATGTTTAGGGTTTCGGGAATGCTGTGATATGGGAAGAAGCTGTGAAGGTTGGGATGCAGACTAGCCTGGAACGGCGGAGCGCAGCCATGGCCCGATTGTGGAGGGCCGTTTAAGGTTTAGGGTTTAGGGTTTAGGGTTTAGGGTTTAGGGCATGGGGTTTAGGAATTAAGGTACCCGTTTGTATAAGACAAAGAAAAGTGGCCTCTATGACGTCCCTAAAAAGCCATAGAGCCCAGAGCCCGAAAAAGCACCAGCGATACTGAACACACAACCTGAGAACCCACAACTCTCACGCGCCACAGCCCCAACGACCCCCACAAAGGTCAGGGTTTAGGTTTTTTTTCCGGTTATAGGGTTAGAGGGGTATAGGGCTTAAAGGGTTTACTGTATATTATACGGTTTATAGGGTTTAGGGTTTAGGTTTCATAAGTTTCAGAACTGAACAAAAAGCAAAACCCGAAACCCCAGACCCTAAACGAACTCCGCCACCATGGTCTCGTGAGCTGGAGTGTTTTAGTCCTCCGGGTCAAGCTCTGCCTTGGGGACCAAATGAACCCTAAAACGCCGATGCTATTAGAATTCCTACTTGGGTTTAGGGTTTAGGGGTTTAGGGTTTAGGGTTTAGGGTTTAGGGTTTAGGGTTTAGGGTTTAGGGTTTAGGGTTTAGGGTTTAGGGTTTAGGGTATATGAACCATAAACCAGGGTTCGTTTGGTCCCCAAGGTATAGAGCGTCCTCGCCCACACAGTTGCTCAGGTTGTGCCGTCGAGGTTGTAGGATGCGGGGCCTCTTGCAAGGGTTTGGGGTTTAGGGTTTAGGGTTTAGGGTTTAGGGTTTAGGGTTTAGGGTTTAGGGTTCCAATGGTGTGTGCCCTTTGCGTTCTCCCTATGGCCCCCCCCCCCCCCCCCCGCAATAAGTGAACCCTAAACCTTGGAGCCCTAAACCTTATAGCCCAAAGCCCTGAGCCTTAGAACCATAACCTTGGAACTCTGAAACCCTAAACCTTCGAACCGATAACCCCCAAGCCAATAGAACCTTGCACCCTCAAACCCTGAACCCTGAACCCTGCCCCACGTGGTTGGTTTAGGGTTTAGGGTTTAGGGTTTAGGGTTTAGGGTTTAGGGTTTAGGGTTTAGGGTTTAGGGTTTAGGGTTTAGGGTTTAGGGTTTAGGGTTTAGGAACCCTCCAATGCCAAAGAAGGCCCCCCCAAACATGGACGAAAACCCCACCAACCCCAAAACCCTCAACCAACTGAAGCCTCAAGCCTAAACCCTGGACCATAAAATCTTCAATCCCTAATCCCCATGAGGTTTAGGGTTAAGGGTTTGGGGGTTCAGGGCTTAGGGACACCAACACCGTGGACCCCGAGGAGAACCGGCCAGAGCACCTAGCGGGACGGCCGAAGACGCCCATCACGCTCTTGGGCGGCTTCCTGGGCTCAGGGAAGCCTTGGACGCAAGGGGGATTTGTGGGTTTAGGGTTTAGGGAGTTTAGGGAGTTTATGGGGGCTTGGAGAGTTTAGGGTTGCAGGGTTCAATTAAGCAGGGGCTGCAAAGGGGTTTAGGGGGTTTAGGGTTGCAGGGTTCAGGGTTTTTTGGGGTCGTTGGGATCTCAAGGTGGTTTGGGGCTTGAAAGTGTTCAGACCTTTCGACCGCAAGGGTTTAAACCGCATTCGGTTCTTGGGTTTGCTCGAGGACTGTTTTTTTTGGGTTTGGGGTTTTCTGGTTTTGCGTTGAAGCTAACTAAGATGTGCTTTGAATGCTTTGGGGGTTTAGAGGGGTTCAGGGTTCCGGTTCTCGGGGCTTTAAATTTGTATCCCGTTAAGGACATAAAGTTTATTGGGCTTAAAGGGTTGGGGACTGGGGGTGTAAAATTAGATATGGTCAGTTCTCAAAATTTTGGTCCTTTTCTGGGTACCGGTACCCCAAATACTAGGGGCCGCCTGACAACAGTAAGCCCAAAAGGGACCCGAATGTAGAGAATCTCGCATATAGCGTGCTTCCTTCCTCAACATGACGATGTTCGAGAGCGAGTGTATTTGCTTGTGTTCTAGAACTCCTTTTCTGGGGTTCAAGGGGCAGGGTTTTAGGGTTTAGGGTTCAGGACGTAGGACGTGGGGCTGATCAAATGTATGGGGCTTTATGGGCGTCTGAACCTTCAGGAAGTATGCAACCGACATGAATCGATCCCCAAATTGTACCCTAATTAAATGTCCCATGAAGGGAGGTTCCTTAAACTATGGAGCCCTCTTCAGCGGGTGCCACAACAAGGGTCGAGCTGTTAGAGGACCCCCCCTAAACCCTAAACCCTAAACCCTAAACCCTAAACCCTAAACCCTAAACCCTAAACCCTAAACCCTAAACCCCCCTCTCGTGGAATTCTACCTTGGGACCCCTAAGGTTGCGCCCTTGGGTTTGGGGGACCGCTTTAAGGAGTATGTGAAGGGAACCCTTTGTGGCCTTATGGGTACATCCTGAGGGGTCCGAGTACTAGGATTCCGGAGTAGGTCCTTATTTCCTTTTTTTAGGTTTTGGGTTCCCAAAAAATCCCCTTAAAACCCAAAAAAGGGGCACTCGTTTATTCCTAGGTTGCTCCTGGGTCTAGAGCATGACTCCCTTGAAGCTCAGGAAAACCACCCTTCTGAAGCATCTCCTGGAAAATCAGAGTGGCGTCCGGATCGGCGTCGTGGGGCACCCAGCAGTTCAATTTAGGGCTTGCCCGCCCAACAAGGCCTCCTCATCCCGATAAACCCGAACCCCTAAGCCCTACATAAACCCTAAACTGATCAGGTATTCCTGGTCCTTCAGCATTCTCTTGGTCCTCAGCATACCCTACATGACCCCACATAATCTTACCCTGCCATGGGCCCTTTGATCTCCTGAACCCTCGTCAGCAGCCCAGATTTTAGATCTCAGTTGGAGAAGTAGCCCGAAACTCTACACCCTTGGGAACCCTGAAAAAAATGAGGCGCCCAGAGCCCTCGCCAGGATGTATCAGTCCCGAAATGGTGTTTTGGTCTTTTACTTGTTCCATTGTTTTTGGGGTTTTGGGCTTAGGGTTTAGGGTTTAGGGTTAGCCTGTTCGAGGCAGCCAGGTGACAAGGTCACCAGACTCTTCTTGCAGCTCACCCTCTTCAAGCCGAAATCCACACGCCATGGGATATGCCTCTTCTTTTGCATGGATGCACGAATGATACACGAGAACCTGAAGACCTTGATCCCAGTTCTACGACACATAGCGTGGTCCTGCAACGTTGCCTTTTAAGGGCCGGTATCCCCGTTGCAGCTCCAATGAGGCGCCCTTGTCCCACGCCAAGCAGCACAAAGCTGGCCCAACCACCCGGCGGAAGCCTGCGCTATGCCTGTGCAGAGCTCAAGGGCGACTGGAAGTGGCACGAGCGGGTGGGTTTGGCTAACAGAATACTCCAGTTTCTCGAAACTGTTGCTTCCTGTGCAAGGCACAGGCTAGTGACTCGAGGCTCAGGTACTACGACAGCCCCGAAGTGGCGTTTTTTCTTGTTAATCGAAGTTGGGTACCTAGTTGGGGGGGAATCCTACTTTTAACAAGGGAAACCTCCTAATTGGGTCCTTTTTTTCAGAGGGAATCCTACTAATTGGGGCCCCATATACAAGGGGAATGCTACTAATTGGGTGTAATTTGGAGGGTCTCCTATTTTAAACCCCCCAAGTCGGAGCCTGAGAGGCTTCGGGCACATCTAAAATACTCAGACTTAGGGTTTAGGGTTTAGGGTTTAGGGTTTAGGGTTTAGGGTTTAGGGTTTAGGGGTTTATAGGGTTAACCCGAACCCTAAACCCTGAACCCTAAGTCATGCTGCTGGGCTTGCGCTCTCACACCACTCTGCCTCGAGGTTCAACCCCCTGTAGGCCCCTGTAGGCCCCTGTGTTAGGGTTTAGGGTGTAGGGTTCTTCTTATAAGGCGCGGTACTCGATTGCTAAGGGCCGAAAAAAGGACCCATAATTTCGAGAACTACCTGGGCAGTTCTCTAGATTCAGATGATGATGGGTCCTTTTCTTTGTGCTCTTAATACCAAGCTCCGCATCCTGCTGTAGAATCCCGCCCCTCACATGCCAGGTTCGGATTTTGGGTGCCTTCTGCCTCACCTGGAAACACTAGCACCCAAAACAAAGCCCCAAAGAAACCCTGCAGTTCCCTGGACGTCCTAAGCCATGGTCGATCATCCCTCCCGAAGCTGATTCACACCCTAAACCCTAAACCCTAAACCCTAAACCCTAAACCCTAAACCCTAAACCCTAAACCCTAAACCCTAAACCCTAAACCCTAAACCCTAAACCCTAAACCCTAAACCCTAAACCCTAAACCCTAAACCCTAAACCCTAAACCCTAAACCCTAAACCCTAAACCCTAAACCCTAAACCCTAAACCCTAAACCCTAAACCCTAACCCTAAACCCTAAACCCTAAACCGACACCCAGAATAAGCGAACCGCCAGACAACTGACCTAGAGGAAAGGGCCATTTACCTTCTTTTACATCAGGATCAGTAGCCTTGGAACCTTTGTAACTTCCTTATCTTAGTGGTTCTTAGTAGGCAATGAGGGAATTAGGCACCTCATACCCCCAAAAGGGGTTCTAGTTTAGAGAACTCACTCTGTACCCTTTAGGGGAACAGAAAGTGCCCGAAACGCTGAACCCTGAGTCTTAGGGTTTAGGGTTTAGGGTTAAGGGTTTAGGGTTTAGGGTTCAGGGTTTAGGGTTTAGGGAGTTTAGGGTTTAGGGTTTAGGGGCACTAAAGCAGGTGGTGAATGATGTGGCTTCCATCAACATCGACTCACAGCTCGTCCGACGGTATGAGCCTCTTCGACGCAAGGGCAGGAGCCCTACCCGAAGCCCTAAGCCCTAAACCCTAAACCCTAAACCCTAAGCTCTAACAAGTGTAGCATCGGATCCCGAGAGTTTGGGAACGGGAAGTCGGAAGGGCACCTTTCTAAGGGACTTTACAGGGGTGTAGGGTTTAGGGTTTAGGGCTACAGGGCCTAGAGTCAGGGTTTGTGGGTTAGAATTTAGTACTTTGAATCTAGGGTTTGGGTTTAGGGTTTGGGTTTGAAGTTCCCTGCCTCCCGACTAGGAGCCCGGAAGGAACCCGTGCAGGTGCACCAAGATCCACATCCGACACGCCCTTTTAGGGTTTAGGGTTTAGGGTTTAAGCTCTCAACTCGAGGCTACTAGCACCCTCAGTCCTATAATTACTTGGAAATAATTTCGAATTGTTTAGTTACCACATCCCTAAGGAACAGCTAAAATTGCGTCTTTTGCTAGGGTGCCAAGTTCAGTATAGCAGCAGGAGCCCCCAAACAGTTCAAGGTCTGCAAGAGGGGGCCTTAAGGCCAGCACTGAGAGGCGTAACCCTGGTGCTTCTGGACGCATCAACCCATGAATCCCGAACACCCTAAACCCCAAAACCTGAACCCTGCCCCCAAGTAAAACCCTACATCCCCAAAACTCTAAACCTCATCATCATCACCCATCACTCTTAAACCCTAAACCCCAAATCCCAAACCCAAAAACCCAAACCCAAGGTTCTAAACACAAAGTCGCTGGAAAGGTCCGGTCTCGTGGAAGTCAGCGAGCTGCAGAACGGCCGCGGAGCTGGCTTTGGGGTTTAGGCTTTATAGTTTAGGGTCTAGAGGTTTAGGGTTTAGGGCTCTGGGGTTGTAGGCTTAAGTTAGGGCTTAGTGTTGTGCTTTTGCAACAGCTAACTAGAAAGAACTGGGCGCACGTTCATTGCATTTGTGAATGAGTAAGCCAAGCGAGTGAGGGCTCAACAGTTTCATCAGTTTTCACTTGGGGGTTCATGCGGTCACAACCCCGCGAGAGGCGCCCAGGGGCATTGCTCCTGCTACTACGTTGCGCACACGATTTAGGGTCAACATCCATCCTCCCCCCCAAACCACAATACCCCGCGCGTGCTTTCGACGAGAGATGCCAGAAGTCTTGATGCACAATTGCAAGGTCCGGAAGGCTCAAGAGAAGCTTAAACAGAAGTGTAGCCGATTCCGAAAGCACGCTCTGCCGTCATCTCTCTTTCTCTACGCGTGATTCAGAGTGCGAAATTTCATGCGTGCGAAATAGTGGAAGCCAAGAGCACAAAGTAGATTGTATGGTTACATGGGCCATCGGCAAAATGTAATAAGCCCGTGTGTGAATAATGCAGAACACTGTGGAAGAAAGATACGATAAAGTTCCCCCGAATTCACAGCAAGACCGAATCCGGAATTCAGGAGTCCATTTGTAGTACGATTGTGGCAGCAGGTACCCAAAAGCCATCCCGAATAGGGTTTTGGGTGCCTACTTCTGTGATAGTACTACAAATTCAAACCTCCGGGTTGTGAGTCTCATGAACCCGACGTAAGCTTTACAAAACCTAAACCGCCCGGAGCCCTGGGCTGCTCCAAGACCCCGAACGCGCTTTGGCAGAATCTTCATAAACTTAAAGAGCCTCAATACCCCTAAGTCCCAATTTCCACCACCACCCCAAGCCCTCCCTAAACCCTGAACCCCAAACCCTGAACCCTAAACCCTCAACCCTAAACCCTGAACCCTAAACCCTAAACCCTTAAGACTCCGCGCAGAGGGTGCGTCTGCTGCTCCTCTGCCGACGACCTCTTCGCAGCGGTCCAGGCCATTGTCATGCGGTCGAAGGACGTGGGGGTTTGGGGTGCGGTTAGGGTTTAGGGTCTGGGGTTGAGGGTTTAGTGTTCAGGGTTTAGGGTTTGGGGTTTAGGGTTTAGGGTTTGGGGTTTAAGGTTTAGGGTTTAGGGTTCAGGGTGTAGGGTTTGGTCTCTACCAGAAGGCTAAATGGCCATTTCTTGCTCAAAATGACGGTCCCTGTTTGGGTATCCTGCACATGAGGTCATTTCTCAGAATTACGGTCCCCGTTTGGCTATCCTCCTTAGAATAGCAACCCCACAGGGACCCTAATTTAGAGAATCCCCCCCAAATCCGGAGGGTCTGGGGTTTAGGGTTTGAACCCTAAGCCCTTGCCAAATCCTAAGCCGTACAAACCCTGTCAACCCTATCAACCTTTCAACCAAACTCTATAAATCCAATACGCCCCAAAAACCTTTAAACCCTATGAACCCTCTAAAACCCTAAACCGTAAACCCTCAACCCTTAACCCTCAACGCTCAACCCTCAACGCTCAACCCACAACCCTCAACCATAACAACCCCCCCCCCCCCCCCCGAAAAAAAACCCTAAACCCTGGAGGACCATCCCTTTGAGCATGTGCGGTGGAGTTGAGCGGTGTCCGGCGAGCCGGAGGTGTGCCCCCCCCGCAAGCGGACTTTGTATAACGCCTGATGAAGATCCCGAATTCCCCAAACCCTTAACAAAAACATAAACCCTAGACCCTAAACCCTAAACGCTAAACCCTCCACAACCCCGCCCAGACCACAAAGGTAAAGGTCCCTCCCCTCGAAAGATCAGCCAGTGAACAAAACTGCATACCAAATATTTTCAACCGCACTCCAAAGTTCGGATCACATACCCATGCTAACAATAAGCCCTGTATTCAGGCAGATGCACGATAAAACACCACAACCCTGTAAGCCCTGAACCACAGCTGCCTGCAGGTATCGTAGCCAAGCCCTTCAGCTCGGATTGAAGCCTATACTTCTGTGCGCTTACACGTCTTGGACTCTTAGGGACCCTGGTAATCCCTTCGTAGCCCGGGAGACTTATAGGGAGCTTTCGGCAACCCAAACCCCGTAACCCAAAGTTCGAAGCCCTAACGCCCAAAACCCTCACCCTAGGCCCTAAAATCTAATCCTAAACCCTAAACCTGAACCCTAAACCCTAACCCTAAGTCCTGGGCAGTCCGTGCGCCGGAACTGGCGTTGCACTGGACTGCCAGCTCCCAGTCGCCTTGCGCTCCGAGGCCCTTTCTGGGTAATGGTAGGGTTGAAGTGTTTTGGGTTGGGTTTAGGGTTTCGGGTTTAGGGTTTAGGGTTTAGGGTTTAGGTTTAGGGTTTGGGGTCGGAAGAATTACTCATAGTCTTTGTCATAGTGGGGTAACATTTTACATCTCTAGGGCACTTGAACTCAACAAGGAAAAAAGAATTTTGGTTTTTTTGACTATCCCAACCATGACTGCAAATATTCCCTTATGGTCCCTTGTACTTTTCTATAATCACCCCGAAAACCCTATTGATAGTTGCTCAGGCCCTTTGTGGGTAGCAGGTTTAGGTTTTGTAGGGTCATTACGATTGGGGGTGTGCGCACCAGAGCATTCGGCTTTTAAGCTTAGGCTTTGTGATGCCATGTTGCCTACAGGGGTAGGGATTCATCGCGTTCAAGGTGCAGGGCTTGTAGTGTGGGTGGGGGGGGTGTAGGGTTGGAAATTGGGAAGCTCACCTTAAACCCTAAGTCCTAACGCAAAACCCTAAAACCCTAAACCAGCCCTTGTGCTTGAGGTTTGAGGGTGCGGGTGTGCCAGAAGAGGCCCCGGTCCAGAGTTCACAGCCCAATTTTTGGGTTTATTTGGTCCCCAAGGCATCTTGGCTTGACTAACCTTCTGGTTTGGGGTTTTTTGGTTTATATAATCCTAGTATACACAGAAAAAGGTCAACCTTTTTTGGGCTAGGGTGTTCAGCGCTAAGAAGACCAAAGCCCCGATCCGAACAGAGTTGCGCGCATCCTGCTTCAGGTGGCGCGCGTGGTGACCGTGGTTGACGCTTCTTGGCAGCATCATGCAACCCTAAACCCTTTATAAACCCTAAACCCTAAACCCTAAACCCTAAACGAAGGGACTGGAACTGCCGGAATATGGAAGTTGGAGGAGGGTCGGGGCCCCCTCTTTGCAACTCCTACCTCGATCCTTTGTTGGAATCCCTTTGCAGGGCTTTGCGTCCGTTTGCTTATGGTTAGGTTTTGGGCTTGGGTCGTTTTTTCGTTTAGGGTCTAGGGTGTAGGGTTTAGGGTTTAGGGATAGGGCTTGCAAGCTCAGCGTTTGTGGTGTTGCAAGGTTCCTAGAAATTTTTCCTTTGCCCCTTTGCCTGCATCTTATGCAGAGGGGTTGCGAGCCCATGTGGGCCTTGCTTTCCATTAGGCTTAAACATTTAGGAAACGGCAAAGAGGCCAGAAAGATGGGTCGTCTAGAGGAAGCCCAGGGGGTACCCGTTCGTACCCTGGTTGGGTTTAGGGTTTAGGGTTTAGGGTTAGGTTTAGGGTTTAGGGTTGTGGGTTTTGGGTTTAGGGTTGAGGGTTAGGGCTGACCCCCCACTTGGGGCATTCGGCTTCAGGTTTCGGTGCAGGGTTTTGGCGGATCTGTGATGTGGGCTGTGGGATTTATAGGGGAATGAGGGAACCCATACCCAGGATCAAAGCGAAACCCTGTACGAACCCCTAACCCTAGGTTTTAGGGTTTAGGGTTTAGAGTTTCGGGTTTAGACCCAAAAAGACCCTTCTGAGGCGAGCACGTTTTCTCGCGATTGGCTCGACTCTCGCCAGGCGCGCTCCCAGCCAGAAGCGATGTGCCAGAAGCGATGTGCTTGAAATTCAGGGTTTTGGGTTTCAAGGACCTGCTTTGTAAGGGGTTCCAAGACAACAAGTACAGAATTCGGCCGTGCTTTAGAACAGCACCCATGCGCGCGCACATCGTTCTCGGGATCAAAGGTGGCTCGATGCAACTAAACCCTACAAACCCTCAGAGGTTTAGGGTTTAGGGTTTAGGGTTTAGGGTTTAGGGTTTAGGGTTTAGGGTTTAGGGTTTCTGGTTTAACGAAGGGTGCCCTGCAGGGGTTCCAGTGTACAGGTTAGGGTTGATGTTTCTGCTCGGTTGAACCCAAAAAACCCTCAACTCCACGCACGAAAGCCCTCAGCCCTAAAACCCTCAAACCCACCCAGCCAATATTTCCACTAACTTCGGGTTTAGGCCGAAAGTTTCGGGGTTTAGGGTTTTAGGGGGGGCCTAGGGCCTCAGCTCTTAAAGATATGGACCCGGTAGAGGCGCTGGAGCGAAATCGACTGGAGGAAGTGCGCTCGCACGCGCCATCGAAGATGCTCGTCTGCAGTGCTTGTAATACAGGGATGACCGCAGTCTAGGTTCTTAAAGGGTCCATGTACATATATAGTTCCTTTTACCTATATAGTAGATACTTGGGCCTTAAAGGGGGTCCTATATAGTAGCTTTAGGTTCCAAGTATATACTATAAAGGTACATGGACCCTTAGGGGTTGTTCAAGGGCCCCCCTCGAGTTTAAGAACCTTCTTGAAGCACGCAGCAGCTACGGGCCCTTCTGCCAAGTTTGTGTTCAGGGGTTTTCGCGTTTAGGGCTTTATGGGTTTCTAGGGTTTTTAGGGTTTAGGGTTTAGGGTTTAGGGTTTAGGGTTTAGGGTTTAGGGTTTAGGGGGTTTAGGATTAGGTTGCAGCACGTTCGGGGGGCGTTTGGGGTTTTTTTTGAGTTGAGGACTTAGGCCATCAAGGCTCTCAGGGCTCATCTTCGCAGTTGTGTTCAGGGTTTAAGGGAACCGCAGACTATGCTCGATGTGACGTCCACAGGTTCAGGGGCATTTGGGTCTGAGTTTTTTGGTGACTTCGGTATCAGGTAAGGTGCTTGTCTGCGCCTGCTTTGTGCTCAGCTGGGCTTCATGACCAGCAGGAGCAACAGAAAAGTACTATTGTTTCCGCTACCAGCGACAGACACAGCACGGGCAAGGGGAACATGGATATGGCCCCTAACCTCAAAACCTGCCCGAGCCTTGAGTTTGCGGGATCCTCTTGCCCTCATAATCCGAACCCTGAACCTTAGGTCAGGTCTCTTATGCAAAAGCCCTCGTTCGTAGGTAAGCAGTGCCCATGCACCCTAAACCCTAAACCCTAAACCCTAAACCCTAAACCCTAAACCCTGAACCCTGAACCCTAAACCCTAAACCCTAAACCCTAAACCCTCAACCCTCAACCCTAAACCCTAAACCCTGAACCCTAAACCCTAAACCCTAAACCCTAAACCCTAGGTCAGGTCTCTTGTGCACAAGTTCGTAGGTAAGCAGTGCCCATGCACGGTCCTCATGTCCTCTGCGCTTACTTCGACGGCTGACGTGCGGACACACGATGACTTCCCTGACTGCTTTGCATGCACACTGGGGAGAGCAGTCTTCAGGCGGCTGCATATCCCTAAACCCTAAACCCTAAACCCTAAACGCCCCAAACCCCAAACCCCTGGGGTACCAAAATCCGAGCCCCATGCAACCCAGCGTTATCGTCGGCGGTCTGTCCGTCCGTGCATCTGCCTCCCTCTCTCTCTTTCTCTTCCTCTGCTCTCTTGCTCGTTGCATTCGTTGCTACTTAATGCGTTTTTGTTCTTCTCTCTGCTCTCTCACGTCTCTACCTCTCTCTTTGTCTCTTTCTCTACACGCTTCGGGTTTGATCTCGAACGCTCTCCCCTAGGTGCCTTGCGCAGTTCAAATCGCGATGACCTTCTAGATTCTCGATCCCTAAGGGTCCATGTACCTAAATATGGAATACTTCGGCCGTAAAGTACTTCCTATTTAGGGACTTTAGGGCCCAAGTACACAATAATGAGGTACATGGACCAGCACTGTAGGGGATTCTAGATTGGCTTCCTATAGAGGTCCCGTGCACGTTCCGTATAGTGGATCCTGTGCTCCCAAACCGGCGGAGTCTGTCGTGTTCCACTATGTTCTTCTCGCACGCGAACTTCAAAGCGACGTACACACACACACACACACACACGCACACACACACACACACACACACACACACACACACACACACACACACACACACACACACACACACACACACACACACACACACACACGCACACGCACACACGCACACTCGCACACACGCACACACGCACGCACGCACACACCCGCATGCACACACCCGCACGCACACACCCGCACGCACACACACACACACACACACACACACACACACACACACACACACACACACACACACACACACACACACACACACACACACACACACACACACAGATGTGCAACGCCTACCCCAGTTTTAAAGAGGTGGACGTGCCAAAGCGCGGCTTGTGCTCGCCTTCCCCGCGGGGCGATATTCCTCTGCCGCAACTGTGCTGCACCTTGCCCTCGATGTGGAGAGCTTCCAGGCAGGTTGCACGTTTCTCCGGTGCCAGAAGATTTCATAGGATGTATAGTGAGAGGGAATTTATCGACCTCGACCCCTAAACCCTAAATCTCCCTAAACCCTAAACCCTAGACCTTAACATTCAGTGGTTGTCTGTGACAGGTGTTTGGGCTTCTGGAGCACAGTTTTGCTTTTTGACCTCTTGCTTCAAGCGCTTCGAAGTTGATACGCCCTCATACTATAACTGAACATCAGACCTCATGGTTAGCCCTAAGGAAGGCTCCAAATAGCCAAAGTAGGTACTATTTGCAGACTGTCGACCCCAAACTGCTGTTTGTACACTTGGAGGTTTACCCTAAGGGTCCATGTACCTCATAAATTGTGTACTTGGGCCCTAAAGTCCCTAAACAGGACATATTTAGGTACATGGACCCTTAGGGTTAGGGTTGAGGCGTCTAAGGACAGGTGGCTTGTTCTGGCCTCCATTTCTTCCAGTTTGATGGGGTTCAACTCGAGACTTAAGCCCTGCAAGCTTGGACCTGCAATCAGCAATCTTTTGGGGCTTTGGCTCCTTTCTTTGCTCATACTAGCTTAGCCCCACGCCCTAAAGCCAAGCCCTCCCCCCCCCCCAGAGATGATAGCAAAAATGCACTGGGAGGCGATGAGGGCTGGGATTTGGTTAGCAGCTTGCCCTCCTCCGCCACAGATACTTTCTCAGCAACTGGATTTATTGTTTTTGGCTGTGGGGTCTGTGTGGTTTCGGGTTTAAACCCTTAACGGGATCCATTTTTTGGATCCTCCCAGGGGTCTGGGTTGTCGCAGAAGTGAGGACAGCTTGAGCTGCTTTGCAGAGACCAGCCGAAGCTCCTCGGATCTTTCCCGCCAAGCTCCTTGGTCTCGACTTGTATCACAAGGACATCTTTTCTTGCGCAGGGGGTGAGGGTTAGGGTTCAGGGTTGTCTTGGTGGGTGGTTTCGGGTTTGGGGTTCTTGTTGAAGATGTGTGAACTGTGGGGTCCTCTTAGCTCGAAAGTCCCGAAAGTTGCCCTTGCGCTGCAGCCGTGCACTGGTTGAGGGTTTGGGTGTTTTTAGTGGTTAGGCTTCATGCCTTCCCTGCTCTTCCCCCCGCCTTTGAGCCCTAAATAAGAAGACTTGAATAGCAGACCTTTGTGATCATCGGAAGTTATAATAGTAGTTCACTGATATAGCGATGCTCTCATTTGTGGTAGGGTTTGCAGCCACAGGTTTTGGCAGTGCTCGACCGAGCAGCTCAGCCCCTCACGTCTATCGCAGTTGCGCGACAGTGTGGTCTAGAGAAGGCGGCGGAGGTGAACCCCACGCTGTATCTAGACAGTTTATGAAAGCTGGGTTTCATCAACCTTTGCTGGGTTATACATCAATATTGTATTCATATAATTCTAACATGTTATACAAGGCTCATGTTCGAAGAGCAGTTCAGGTATGCTTTGCATTCGGCCGGGAGTATTTCTCTGAGCCGAAATGGTCAGCAGCCGCTGTGGCATCTACCAGGTCGGCAGGCAGAGACGGCGCCGAGATCACAAGCGTATCCTGTCGCCACACTTCCAAGTGTGCGAGAGGATGCACTCCATAGTCACTCTGGGTTTTGGAGTACTGTACTTTAATACTTTTTTTTGGTTCTGGGTTCCTACGATAGCTACTTATTACCTAAAATGTATATACTTTTTTTCCAGGGCCTACTCCAAAGGTAGGCACTCTGTGAGCCACTCTGTGAGCCCTTTTGATCTTTTTATATTTTCCCTTCTTGGGTCTCAGAGGGTTAGATTGAGGAATATTGTTTTCAGGGTTTCAAGGGTCATCCTAGGTCCTTTGGGAGCTACCATTCTGCGTGCCCTCAGGGAAGAAGGCTCGCCTCTGACAGCTATTTGCATTGCCCGGCGCTGTGGCTTGCAGAAAGCGGCCGAAGTCAATCCGACCCTTTACAAGATGCGGGACATGGGTGCGGTGGTTCACACCCAGGGAGGCGGAAAGCCTGCATGGTCCGTCCCCAACTGACGTGAGCAGGCATGAAGGCCCTTGCCACAAATGGTCGTATGTCGTGCTGCATTGATGTTGCTTCGACACACGAAAAGAGGTGATCTGAAATGGATGCCTCAAGCATCGTGGAGTCAAAGAAGTTCGATGCAGCCCCCTAGAATTGCAGTATGCTTTCGTGCTTCGTGGTTTTAATGACGAGTGTGATCGGGGGTTAGAGAGAAGTTTAGGGGTTAAGGGCTTGAACCCACAACCCCAAGCCCTAAATAAAGTTTCAGCACTTGAGCTCCGGGATTATAGGCCTCAGGTCCTCCAGTTACATTCGAAGTCCCGCGTTTGGGAGCCTGCGCCGTAAGTTTTTTTGGGGTGCCCTAAAGCCTGAACCTTAACCCACCAACCCTATGAGTCTAATAGACCGTAAACAGTAGCAGCGACGGGCCCTTCTGCCAAGTTTGGGTTTAGGGTTTAGGGTTTAGGGTTTAGGCTTTAGGCTTTAGGCTTTAGGCTTTAGGCTTTAGGCTTTAGGCTTTAGGCTTTAGGCTTTAGGCTTTAGGGTTTAGGGTTTAGGGTTCAGGTTTAGGTTGTTTGGGGTTGAGGGTTGAGGGTTGAGGTTGCAGGACTTGTGGGGCGTTTGAGGTTTATGGGTTCGGGATGCGGTTGTGCTCAGGGTTTCGGGTTTAGGGTTTATAGGGTTTAGGGTTTAGGGTTCAGGGTTCAGGGACCCACAGACTTTGCTCGGCAGGACGTCCACAGGCTTAGGGGTTTTGGATCTGAGTTTTTTTGTGACTTCGGTTTGAGGAAAGGTGCTTGTTTACGCCTTCTTTGTGCTTAGCAGCCTTTTGTGACCAGCAGGAGCCCAAGCTCTAAACCCTAAACCCTAAACCCTAAACCCTAAACCCTAAACCCTAAACCCTAAACCCTAAACCCTAAACCCTAAACCCTAAACCCTAAACCCTAAACCCTTACCCCCTAACCCTAAAGTACTGCTGTTCCACTACCAGCGACAGACGCGGCCTCAACCTTAACCTGCCTGAGACTTGAGTTCGCAGGATCCTCTTTCGCTGCCCTCACACTACGGGTCCATGTACTTAAATATGGAAAACTTGGGCCTTAGGGTTTAGGGTTTAGGGTTTAGGGTTTAGGGTTTAGGGTTTAGGGTTTAGGGTTTAGGGTTTAGGGTTTACTTAAAGTACCTCCTATTTCGGGACTTTAGGGCCCAAGTACACAAGAATGAGGTACATGGACCCTTAGGGTTATACAATCCCGCACCCTAAACCTTAGGTCTCTTATGCACAAGCCCGCGTTCGTAGGGAAGCAGTGCCCATGCACAACAGTCCCCATGTCTTCTGCGCCCACTTCGACGGCTGACGTGCGGACCCACGATGGCTTCCCTGACTGCTTCGTATGTACAACGGGGAGAGCAGTCTTCAGGCGGCTGCATACCCAAATCCGAGCTCCATGCAATGCAGTGTTAGCTTCGGCTGTCTGTCCGCCCGTGTATTTGTCTCCCTCTCTCTTTCTCGCTCTCTGCTCTCTTGTTCGTTGCATTCCTTGCTACTTAAATGTTTTTTGTTCTCCCTCCTCTCTCACACGGTCTCTATCTCTCCCCCTCTCTGTCTATGTCATTTGTCTAAACCCTAAACCCAAAACCCAAAACCCTAAACCCTAAACCCTAAACCCGTTCAGGGTTTAGGGTTTAGGGTTTAGGGTTATAGGCGCCTCGCGCCGTTCAAATCGCGACATATGACCTTCTGTGTGTTTCCGCATGCCCGTGCCCCTCTCCCCTCGCCTTAATAGAGAGTCCAAGTCGCTCTCCCGCCTTTGGAGCCCTAAGGGTCCATGTACCTAAATATGGAATACTTGGGCCTTAAAGTACCTCCTATTTAGGGACTTTAGGGCCCAAGTACACAAGAATGAGGTACATGGACCCTTAGGGTAGTGGTCCTGTGCACCTGTTTTGAGGCTTGCGCCGCTCCCCTCTTTGGGGTCTTTCCCGGCGTAGTCTGTCGCACTACAGACACGGAGGTTGCATTCTTCTCTCACGCGAATTCAAAGCCATGCGAATTCAACGTTCACACGCAGATGTGCACGCCTACCCATGCAGTTTTTAAGAGGTGGACGTGCCAAAGCGCGGCTTGTGCTCGCCTTCCCTGCGGGGCGATATTCCTCTGCCGCGACTGTGCTGAACCCTGCCCTCGATGTGGAGAGCTTCCAGGCAGGTTGCACGTCTCTCCGGTTCCAGAGGATTTCATAGGACGTAGTGAAAGGGAATATATCGACCTCGAGAAGTCCTCACCCTAAACCTTGGTATAAGCCCCGCAATTTCCCTATAAACCCTAAACCCTCAAGAACATTTGAGGGTCTGGAGCGCACTTTGCTTTTTGACCTATTGCTTCCAGCGACTCTAAAGTTGCAGATTACCCTATAAATCCTTTAAACACTAGACCATCCACATGCCCCTCGCTCCCCACGCCCGCCACCCGGTTTAGGGTTTAGGGTTTAGGGTTTAGGGTTTAGGGTTTAGGGTTTAGGGTTTAGGGTTCAGCGTTTAGGGTTTCACCCCCCTCCCCCCCCCCCCCCCCCCCCCCAGAAGCAAAGCAGAACACACTGCACCGAGAGGCGATGAGGGCTGGGATTTGGTGAGCAGCCTGCCCTCAGATGCTTGTTCAGCAACTCGAATTTGTTGGACCTTGGGTTTGTGTGGTTTCGGGCTTAGGGTGCAGGAAGTGAAAGATGTTTTGAGTCCTTGGCTGTTGCAAAGAACCCTACACCACAAATCCTAGACCAACCCTGCCGGCGGGAGCCCCCTCAGTTATAAGTAGAGGCATACGGACCCTAAATTATGTTATAAGGATCCTAACTCAGGTCATAAAAGTCCCTAAACTACAGTAAGTATAGTAAGGGGGCCCCTTGTGGTCGTGGCAGAAGTGAGGACAGCTTGGGCCGCTTTGCAGAGCCCGGCCGAAGCTCCTCGGATCTTTCCCGACAAGCACCTTGGGCTCCATCGCAGGGGCATCTTTGTTGTAGGGTGGATTGTTGTGTAGGGGGCTATATAGCTATACATACATATATATATAGGTGTATCTATATATATATATATAACTATTTTGTTTTTAGGTTTAGGGTTCAGGGTTGTCTTGGTAGGCGGTTTCGGGTTTAGGGCCTCTTGGTTGGGTTTGTTGAAGATTTGTTGACAGTGGGGCCCTTCTTAGCTCGAAACTTCCTTGCGCTGCAGCTCCAGGCTTCTTTTGAGCATTGTGCCTTAGGGTTTAGGGTTTAGGGTTTAAGGTTTAGGGTTTAGGGTTTAGGGTTTAGGGTTTAGGGTTTAGGGCCACACCAAACCACACCCAATTGAATCTGAGCGCTGTGCCTTGCACACCAAATGCTACCCTATACTGCTATTGGGTCATTTTTAGGAACCCTTAAGGGGATCGATTTTTTTGGATATGTTAAGGGTTCCGGGTGGCCGGAAAGGAGAAAAAAAAAACGAGCTATAAAGCCACAAAAGCCAATCCAAGACCTTTAAAGCCTTTCAAGGCCCTACAAGCCAGCAGCTTGCGACATTCAGACGATAGAGCCCCGAAAAGGGAGCCCAACTCAGTTTCGCCCAGCCCTACCAACGGCACCAAATCCAAAACCCTCCTGCAGCAAAGCCCAAGCCCCCAACGCCAAACCCGACATCCGATCAACAACCCTAGACCTGAGGCCCTAAACCCTAGATCCTGAACCCTAAACCCTAAACCCTAAACCGATAACCCTAAACCCTAAACCCTAAACCCTAAACCCTAAACCCTAAACCCTAAACCCTAAACCCTAAACCCTAAACCCTAAACCCTAAACCCTAAACCCTAAACCCTAAACCCTACCGAGAGCAAAGCTCCACGCCCTTAGCATGTTTATAAGGCAGGCACCCAACCCAAGCCGAAGAAGAGGCGGCGAAGGAGAGCCATGGGTCGCGACTTTGTTTTCGGTTTAGGGTTTAGGGTTTTGGGGTTTAGGGTTTAGGCTTTAGGCTTTAGGCTTTATAGGGTTTATAGGGTTTTGGGGTTAGGGTTTTGGGTTTTGGGTTTGGGGGGGGGGGGGGGGGGGGGGGGGGGGTTTGGGGGTTTAGGGGTCCCGAGTGTTTGGTTTCAAAGATCCTGTTTCACGGTGTGGCGAAGCCACTCTTTGCTTGAACATACAAGACATAGCAGGCGGAGGAGTGTTGTTTTGGTTGCAAGTGCTGGGGCGGAGGAGTTTTTGTTTCTCAACAGTCCAGCCAGACATGCTTTTGGAGGTATGGCGAAGCTACCGTTTGCATGAAAGCCTGTAAAAGAAAGTGCGGCGGGATTTGTTTCTTCCTGGTCCTGTGGTCACGTGTACCTCTGGCCTTATGGTCCCCTGGTCCTGGTCCTGTATCTGCCCGCTCTTCTGAGCTGTACAAGTTTGCTTCAAAGCAAAAGCATCCTGCCCAACCCCTATCACGCGAGCATTGTGTTTGCAAATCGGGGGCTACGCGTGTTTTATGAACTCCGTGCAGTGCTTGCTTCAAAGCATATGACTTCTTTCATCTTCTTTCTAAATCATGCGAGCACTGTCTTTGCAAACGGGGGGAGCTGTGCCCCCACCCCCCGCTTGTTTTGGGATGTAAGCTGTGCAAGGCTTGCTTCAAAGGCAGATGGATCCTTTCGAAACAGCATGGCCAGTAGGGTTTGGGTTGAGGGCAGTGCGAACTGCCCCAAGTACCCTCGACCCTAACCCTTAACCCTTAACCCTAAACCCTAAACCCTAAACCCTAAGCCCTCTCTTCGAGCCCTTCTACAAACCTTTCCTAACGGAACCTAAGCCCGGAGCCTCCCTCAACCATTCAGAGGCAGGCGCCTGGCGAGGAGGCCCTTGGCCACGAGACGCAAGGCGGGCAGAGTCAGGGTTTAGGGCTTCTAGGGTTTAGGGTTTAGGGTTTAGGGTTTAGGGTTTTTAGGGTTTTTCAGGGTTTATAGGGTTTATAGGGTTTAGGGTTAGGGGTTTAGGGTTTAGGCTTCTGGGTTTATAGGGTTTTGGGTTCAGGGTTTTGAGGGATTTGGGCAAGGCGAGCGCGGCTCACAGAGCTTGGGAGTTTGAGGGTTTGCGGGATGCTCGTGGTAGACAGAGCCCGGTAATGACCCTAAACCCTAAACCCTAAACCCTAAACCCTAAACCCTAAATGGCTCTCAAGGGAGATTCTGGGTTTTAGGCAGCCTTCGAGTCTGTAGGGACTCCATTGTTTGGTTTGGAGGCGTCGGGGATTTGTAGGGACTGTAGGGGGGTTGTTTGGAGTACTGGGTCTCTCTAAACCCTAAACCCTAAACCCTAAACCCTAAACCCTAAGCCCTAAACCCTAAACCCTAAACCCTACACCCTAAACCCTAAACCCTAAACCCGAACCCCAGGGTGGACTGCTCCCAGGGCTGGGTGGGGAACCGGCGACGACAGCTCAGGCCCCGGAAGAGGAGAGCATGGCTCTAGGGCTTTGGGGGCTTAAGGGCTTTGGGCTGCTTTATTTTATTTCACTAATATTATTGTTATTATTTTTTCTATTTATATATTTCTTTATATATATATATATTTTTTTTTTTTTTTTTTTGGGGGGGGGGGGTTGTAGGGGTTTGGGGATTTGCGTTTATGGTCTTGGGGTTTAGAGCTCTTGGCGAGATTGAGGGTGTTGTGGGTCATGCATGCCTTCATTGTGGGAAGCTTTCCCTGTGCTTCCGCTGCGAGCTCCAATGCAATGACATATGGTGGTTTCGTTCACCCCCCAAATATAGTAGAACCCCCTTTCGAAAGAAATTCTAGGACCTAGGAGGGTACCCCGATTCTCGGAAACCTCCATATATATATATATATATATATATATATATGGTACCCCCCCCCCCCCCCAAAGATCTAGGTATTTTCGTGGTTTTGGGATCTGTTTTAGGGTTTTAGGGTTGGGGGTGGGGGGCTAGCTAAACATGTAAATCTCAATATGGACATGTCAATCTTGATATGTGCGAGTCTTCATATGTGCGTAGTCGTATTTTCAAATTGTGAGCCCGATTGAAAACGATTGAAACGATTGAAATTCAATCGGGGGCCCGATTGAAAAACGATTGAAACGATTGAAATTCAATCGGAGACCGGATTGAAGATTGAAGATTGAAGATTCCCGGAAAGCTTTTTTCTGGGAATCTTCAATCTTCAATCTTCAATCCGGCCCCCGATTGAACTTCAATCGTTTCAATCGTTTTTCAATCGGGCCCCCGATTGAATTTCAATCGTTTCAATCGTTTTTCAATCGGGTTCACGTCTTGTAAAGTCTCAGTTTTAGCTTTCGTGACGTCGCTATAAAGTCTCAGAAGTAAATTTCGTGACGTCGCTCAAGGTCATGTGTCACAAGCCCATAGATTTCGGGATCGTGGGCTAAACCTTTAAGATTCAATCGGGGGCCCGATTGAAAAACGATTGAAACGATTGAAATTCAATCGGAGACCGGATTGAACATTGAAGATTGAAGATCCCGGAAAGCTTTTTTCTGGGAATCTTCAATCTTCAATCTTCAATCCGGCCCCCGATTGAATTTCAATCGTTTCAATCGTTTTTCAATCGGGTCCCCGATTGAATTTCAATCGTTTCAATCGTTTTTCAATCGGGTTCACGTCTTGTAAAGTCTCAGTTTTAGCTTTCGTGACGTCGCTATAAAGTCTCAGAAGTAAATTTCGTGACGTCGCTCAAGGTCATGTGTCACAAGCCCATAGATTTCGGGATCGTGGGCTAAACCTTTAAGCCCTGTAGGCTATACGGTTAAGGTTTAAAGGTTTAGGGTTGAAAAGTTCAACAGTAAGCCCATAGAGTTTAAACCTTAAGGGTCCTAAACGCTTAACCTTTGAACCTTAACCCTATAGCCTATAGGGCTTACAGGTTAAGTGTTTAGGCACGGTTAAGGTTTAGAGGTTTAGGGTTGAAAAGTTCAACAGTAAGCCCATAGAGTTTAAACCTTAAGGGCCCTAAACGCTCAACCTTTAAACCCTATAGGCCATAGGGTTAAGGTTGAAAGGCTTAGGGTTTAAGATTTGGCATTAAAACACAAGCCCATAGAGCTTAAACCTTAAGGGTTTAAGGTTTAAGCATGTAAACGAGAACCCTAAGCCCTTTAGGGTCAGAACCCTGAAGCCCTGTAGGGCTCTAAAACGTTAAAAGGGTTTAACCCTATAGGCGTTGAAAGTATAAATGCCCAGACATTAGGCTCTCTTTAACCTTTCAGCCCTATAGGGTCTAAAGGCTTAGGGTTTTTCTTAAGCCTTGAGGGTTTAAAACCTTAAACCCTTAAGGTGGGCTTGGGTTTAAATGCCTAAATCTTGAATCCGAAAGCTTTAAACCTTCCCTATAGCCTATAGGGTTTAAAGGTTAAGCGTTTAGGCCCCTTGGTGTCTGAACTCTATGGGCTTACTTTTAAAACCTAAACCCTCAAACCTTAACCCTATAGCCTATAGGGTTTAAAGGTGAAGCGTTTAGGCCCCTTAAGGCGTAAACTCTATGGGCTTACTATTGAACTTTTAAACCCTAATCCTTTAAACCTTAACCCTATAGCCTATAGGGCTTAAAGGTTAAGTGTTTAGGCCCGTTAAGATTTACACTCGATGGGCTTAGGTTTAAATGCCTAAATCTTAAGGCCTAAACCTTTTAAGCCTTAACCCAAAAGGGTTTTACGGTTAAGAGTTCAGGTTTAAATGGCGGTTGAGGTTTAGATGCCTAAATGTTAAACCCTAAGCCTTTCAACCTTACACCCAAGAGGGTTTAAAGTTCAAATGTTTCGGTCGAATTGACGGCTTAGGTTTAAATGCCTATATAAACCTTAAACCCTAAACCTTTAAGACGCATAAATCTTGGAATAGGGTCTGACCCTACTTCTTAATCGAATTAATCTGAACCTTAATCGAGTAGGGTTTATTGAGCTGTTTACTTGTAAGTGAGGATAGTGTATAAATGAGTCTTATCTTTGAGAAATGATAACTCTTTTTGGGGGTCCTTTGGGAATGATGAGATGAACACCCACATACTTGAGAGTAAGTCGGGCTTTTGGAAGGTCCAGAACCCGTAACATAGTGAAAGGAGATTTGCTCACAGTATTCTCGCGTCTTCAGGAATACAGTGTTTCTGCACATCACCTTATGCACTTGAATACTTCCTGGGCTTATGGTATCTTGCTTATCTTTCCAATCAACGTCCTATACTCATCTGCACCTATCCGGGCCCATGCAAATCTTCAACTTCACATTGCCTCCGGGCCCACGCAAATCTTCAACCTGACATCGCCAAATCATGAAAATACCTAGATCTTTGGGGTGGGGGGGTAGCATATATATATATATATGTGTATATGTATATATACATACATATATAAAGAGACATAGATATTACACTACGTGGAACCTGATGCTGACTATGCTGATCATTAATGCCATTAGTATTGCCATGTATTTACAAGTACTCGCATGTTTTTTTCTTTATACATTTCTTGTGAAGCCTCCGCTGGCTCGTACTTTGAACCTGCATCACATCTCAAGGAAAGTCCAGGGCAGCGCACCCCCGACACCTAGGTTGGGTTTAGGGTTTAGGGTTTAGGCGTCTAGGCGTCTAGGCGTCTAGGCGTTTAGGGTTTAGGGTTTAGGGTATTGCATCAGCATTGGGGCTATCCTGAGCTGTCTGTCAGGGTCGGACTGGCTCGCGTGGAACCAAATACGTATGCCACCGCCCCTCCACACTGCTTTCAACCCCAGTTGCGAAACCCAAGGGTCGTTTAGATGTCTCCCCCGCCCTACACTCTGAACTCTTGAGCCCACGAACCCTGAACGAAGACCCTGCCTTCAGCTCCGTAAAACCTAAACCCTAAAACCCAAGTGTACTTGTCTACCAACCCAAAGGGTCCATATGCCTAGGTGGTATATACTTGGGCCCTAAAGCTACTACAAAAATACGGGGGCACCCCTTCTGTACCCCAAATAGAATAGAGAAACCCCTTATATAAAGGGACCCCCAGGAAGGGTATCCCTATTTTCGGAAAGCCCCACAGGGACCCTTTGGGCACTGGGGTGAGACATGCATTCTCGGAGCCGATCGGAGGAGGAGCACCTGGAGCCGGAGCTTCCGGATACCGGCGACGAGGTGGCGCAGGAGACAGGGGTTCAGGGTTCAGGGGTTAGGGTTTAGGGTTTAGGGTTTAGGGTTTAGGGTTTAGGGTTTAGGGTTTAGGGTTTAGGGTTCAGGGGGCTCTCTTCAGCCCTAAACCCTAAAGTCCTGAACCCGGTTAAGGGGGTGTTCGATTTTCAGACGTAGGCTCCTGGTTTGTGGCTTTTTGAGGCTTAGAGCTGAGGGCTAAGCTCTCAAGAGCTTTACATGGGGGACCCCGAGGAGCACCCCGACATCTCCGAGCCAGCCGCAGAGAGGATGGAGAAGGAGCCCGCTGTCATACAGCCCGTCTCCAAACCCCTCAGCTCTGAATAGGGTTTGGGGTTTAGGGTTTAGGGTTAAGGGTTAAGGGTTAAGGGTTAAGGGAAGTTACATGATGCCTCAATATGATCCCTTGCCTGCTTTAAAGGGTTCTGAAGTATGGGCCCTTGGGTTTTAATTTCAGGGTATAAGGGGTACTGTATATAAGGGTTCCCCTTTCTAAGGGGCCCATATGAAGGGACCATGAAACTATCCTAAGATAAGCCATGAAACGCGGCCTTTACAGAAGCAACGCGTGTCGGCACACGAAGATGAGCAATTGGACTCTAAACCCTAAAGACCCGACCCTAAACATTAACCCCAAATCCGAAATATAGACCCTACCGACCCCACATGGTCTACCGACCCCGCCGTAAACCGTAAGCACCCTAGGAAAGCCAGTGTGGGGGTGGCCGGGGTTGGGTTGACAAGCGACGCACGCGCCAGGAGGCGCTTGCGAGTGCTCACCGTCGTGCGACACCTATAGGCCTAAACCCTAAATCTTGCGGGTGTAGGGTTTAGGGTTTAGGGTTTAGGGTTTAGGGTTTAGGGTTTAGGGTTTAGGGTTTAGGGTTTTTTGTTGGTGTTAAGGGGGTAGGGTTTAGAGGTTCAGGGGTTCTAGGGTTTAGGGTTCAGCTCTTAACTCCCCTGACCCCTAAACCCTAAGCCCTAGAACCTCTTAACTACAAAAAGAGAGGAGGCGGGGGCCCCCGAAACTGGGGATCTGCAGATGGACGAGGCCACTCAGGAGGACTGGCTTAGGGGTTGCGGGCTTCAGGGCTTCGGGCGGTTTTGTATTTAGGGTCTACTTGGAGGTCATGGTACTTATAAATTGACCTTTTACAACTGTACTTATAGCCATATTAGGGCACTTTAGGGGCTGATAAGTGGGTTATAAGTGCAGTTAGAATTGGTTAACAAGTACCATGAACCTCCAAGCAGGGTGTTATAAAGTGCAGGGTAGATGGCACCAAGTATACGGTGTAGGGTAACCCTAAACCCTACACCCTAAACCCTCAACCCCGCCGACTTCTATGGCCCCATGCAAGACGGAGGACCACGAGGAGGCGGGGCCCGAGAATCCAAAAGCTGGGGAGCCGCAGATGGGAGAGGTCGCTGAAAAGGACTGCTTTAGGATCCCTAAGGGTCCATTTAGGATCCCTAAGGGTCCATGTACCTAAACTTGGGCCTTAACGTACCTCCTATTTAGGGACTTTAGGGCCCAAGTACACAATAATGAGGTGCATGGACCCTTAGGGGATTATATGCTTTAGGGTTTCGGGTGGTGCCGGGTATTGGGATTAGTTTGGAGGAGCGCATAGGGTTCAAGGGTGGTCGAGGGTGGAGGGTAGATAGGAGTGCAGGGCTATTTGCGGTGAACTTTAGTCCTTTTGCAGTCATCCTTTGCGTTGCTGGCCTGCAAGCCTGTAACGCAAAGGCGCGAAGGGCGTAAGGTTTCGGATTATCCTGAAGCTAAACCCCTAAACCCTAAACCCCTGCACCCGACGTGTACCGTCTCTAGGGTTTGGGGTTTAGGGGTTTAGGGTCTAAGGCTTAGCCCTAGAGCCCTGAACCCGGCGTACCTCACGACTCGAAAACCTCCCTCCCACAAACCCTATAGACCCGGCGTGGTCTAGGATGGTTAGACTCAGTAGTAGAGTAGGTAACCTTTAACCTTTTTGGGGTATTCTAATCCCAATAAAATCCCAAAGGTTAACCTCCAATTCCCCCAGATTCCTGGACAACTAAGTAGAGGGGCCCTAAGGGTCCATGTACCTCATTATTGTGTACTTGGGCCCTAGAGTCCCTAAATAGGAAGTACTTTAAGGCCCAAGTATTCCACATTTAGGTACATGGACCCTTAGGGTAAGTAGAGGGGTGCATACTGTGAACAGCAAGCCCTTCGATGTAGCAGTGCTTGGAAAGGGATCCTGATGTAGAGCCCAGGCCATGGCCGAAACCTTGCAACTCCTGACTGTAAACCCAAAGCCCTGAACCCTAAGCCCTAAACCCTAAACCCTAAACCCTAGCCCTAAACCCTAAACCCTAAAACCTAAACCCTAACCATAAACCCCAAACCTATTTTCTTTTCAAACCGCGAAGGACGGCGACGAGGTGGCAGCAGGCCCCGAGCAAGTCAGTCAAGCTGCTTGGGTGCAATATTGACTTTCCCTAAGTTTTACGGTTTAGGGTTAGGGTTTAGGGTTTTGGGTTTTGGGTTTTGGGTTTAGGTTTTAGGGTTTAGGGTTCAGGGTTCAGGGTTTAGGGAGGGCCCATGTCCCTAAACAGGAAACGCTTGGGCCTTAAAGTACTTGCTATAGGGAGATTGGGACCCAAGTATATAATATTCAGGTACATGGACCCTTAGGGTTTGGAACCTTCCCTCACCTCAAACCGTGTTTACGTCTTTATCCCCAAGACCAATGGGCCTTTAAGGGTTGTTTTTTTGGTTTCCCTTATAGGGTTTAGGGTTTAGGGTTTAGGATTTAGGGTTTAGGGCTTAGGAAAATATTTTCAGGAGGGTGGTTCAGGGCCATCCTAGAAGAAAGCCACACAAGAAGGCTGGCTCACCTTCACCTTCGATATCGCCGCTGTCGTGGGGCTCTTCCTCCTCCAGCTCATCCTCCGACTCTTCGGAGAGCTCATCGGAGGACGGAGAGGGTTTTTAGGGTTTAGGGTTTAGGTTTAGGGTTTAGGGTTTAGGGTTTAGGGTTTAGGGTTTAGGGTTTAGAGCTCATCGGAGGACGGAGGGTAGCTAAGTTTGAGGTTTTGGGCTCGGGGCGTACCCTAGTTAGGGCCGAGGGCTTAGGTCTTAGGGCTTAGGGCTTAGGGTTTAGGGCTACAGAGCCCAAACTTCACCCCAAGACCCAACTCAACACCCGAACCTTTCCCCACAATCCCCAAACCCTAAACCCTAGCCCTAAACCCTAAACTCCTAAACCCCAAACTCCTAAACCCTAAACTTCTAAACCCTGAATTCTTAGCAACTTCCCAAAAGCCCATGCCCAGGAGCCGCGAGCCGCGCCCAAGCGGCGTCCCAGGCGCGAGCGGCCGGCCGCGGGCAAGGCCGGTTGTTGCTGCGTTGAAGCTCTTGTTTAGTAGGGTTTTGGGGGTTTTTGGGGTTCAGGGTTTAGGGTCTAGGGTTTGGGGTTTAGGGTTTAGGGTTTAGGGGGTTTAGGATTCAGGGCTAGGACTCAGAGTTGGCACTTGTGCCCATTTTTAAGTCTCTGGGATTCCCTTCTATATGATTCGTGCTACTCCCACAACTTCGGACCTGGGTTATGAGTACGATGCTGGCCGTTAGAAGAAAGGTGGGATGATCCCCCTCATACTAACAGTCCTGAATTGGGATTCTGGTGCCCCCCAATAAAATCTCCTTAAGGACTGTTAGTGTCAGGGAGAACGTCCCAACCTTACCCCCTCACACTCCTATTAACAACCCTATGCAGCCCCATAAGAAACCTTGTTTGAGAACAGCTCGAGCACCCCTGAGTTCTCCCAAACCCTGTAGGGACCTTAAGAACGCCCCTAAACCCTAACTCCTAAACCCTGCAGGAACCTGAAAATACCCCTAAACCCTAAACCCCAAGCCCTAAACCCTAAACCCTAAACCCCAAACCCTAAACCCTAAACCCTAAACCCTCAAGACAAGGCCAAGAGAAAGGCGACCCCGAAGGCAAAGAGGAAGCCTGCAGCAGCCCGAGGTGCCACCGAAGGGGCGTTTAGGGTTTAGGGTTTAAAGTAGTTTATAGTTTAGGTTTAGGGTTTAGGGTTTAGGGTTTAGGGTTTAGGGTTTAGGGTTTAGGGTTTAAGTTTTAGGGTTTAGTGTTTACGGGAGCAAGTGGGGGAAATGTGGGGTGATTGTAAGTACTTAGGTATTTCGTGGGGCTTTGGAACGCACCTTTCACGCCAGCCCACCCCCACCCCAAGATCCGAAACCCTTCTGAAACCCTAACCCCTACGCCCTAACCCCAAGGGCCCAAGACCCCATTATGTAAGGCATTTTTTTATCTGTTTTGGTGCACAACGACCTGATTATTTTGGGTCTTGGGCCCTTAGGGTAAGCCACAACCTGAGCCAGGCGTCCGGGATCTCACTCCACCACCGCCGGCGCGGAAGCCAAAGCCCAAGCCTACCCTGGAGAAGGACGGCGGAGCCACATTGCGACATGGGAGGCTTTCTAAATCATAGTCCTGTTTGAGGATCCTGTTGGAATACGAAACAACATATACATACTTAGGAGCCTCCGGCTCAGGCGACCCAAAAGGTCCGCCCAAAGTTCAAATCCACGTGTGGGGGGGGGGGGGGGGGGGGGGAGGGTGCCGGGGGGGGGGGGGGGGTGGGGGAGGGGGGGGGTGGGGGGGGGGGGGGGGGTGGGGGGTGGGGGGTGGGGGGGGGGGGGTGGGGGAGGGAGGTGGGGGGTGTCACTGCACTGACAAAGGCGCCGCTTCGGAAGCGGGTGAAGGGTGAGGGACGTGCTGAGCAGGTTGCTTTCCGCCCTTCGAGCGGGGGTGGTGGGGGGTGGGGGGTCAGAAGCGGGGGTTTTGTGAACCGCCTATGGTCGGTGCGTTTACGCCGTGCGGGTGGCGCGGTCCTCCATGAAAAAGTTGTGCACCGACCCTCCCCCCACCACATTTTAGGGTTTCTTGGTCTGCGAGGGAGGGGAGGGGGAGGGTTCCCTCCCCCAAAACCAGCCAACACGCCGCCAGGGTCGGCGGATATAAGTACCAACAGGCCCATAGTTCACATCGCCGCTAAAAGTTCAAGTAAGGGCTGCCTGCCCTACTCGTCCCCGCCCACGGCCTTTACTATAAAAGGATGCTAGTCGGAGCCCCAAACAGGGAACCCCAAGAACATAGTTGATATATAAAAGGAATAAAAGGACCCCGGCAGGTATATTCCTTTTACAATGCTTGGGGTTCCCTGTTTGGGGTTCCTTTTTTGCTAGGGTCCCTCGAGCATGTTTCGATGTAGGCCTGCGGGATTCAGTGCTTTGTGACATTACATGCCAGCTAGTGCGCTCCTACATAATAATGGTTTAACGATATGGTAATATAGAGTATTATCGTACAGTACTATTCATATTTCATAATATAGTGCAGTGTTAGAATAATACTTTCCTTTGTAACAGGGTTTGCCGCCCGAGGTTTTGGCAGTGCTCGAGCGAGCAGCTGAGCCCCTCACGGCTATCGCAGTTGCGCGACAGTGTGGCCTAGAGAAGGCGGCGGAGGTGAACCCCACGCTGTATCTAGACCGCTTACGAAAGCTTTGTCTCATCAACCTTTGCTGGCTATTAATATATCTCTAAGATATACAAACAATTAAGGCTCATGGTCGAAGAGCAGTTCAGGTATGCTTTGCTTTCGGCCGGGAGTATATGTCTGAGCCGGAATGGTCAGCAGCCTCTATGGCATCTACCAGGTCGGGAGACAGAGCCGGCGCCGCGACCGGAGCCTCCGAGTGTGCGAGAGGAAGCACGCCATAGTCACCCCGTGGGCCCTTGGAATATTTTATATGTTGAGGGTTTAGGGTTTAGGGTTTAGGGTTGTTTCCCTCATTGCCAGGATTCAGAGAAGGCTCTTCTTCCCTTGTTCTTTGGCTTTGGTTCCCTTATGTGGCCCTTTTAAACCAGCTTCTACCTTTGTCATTCCCACCTTCCTCTTGGGGTTCCAGCTTCTTCTTGGGTTTAGATTGGGTTTGAGAGGATAGTGTTTTTAAAGATTTCTTGTTCCGGGTTTTCAGGGCCATCCGAGGTCAGTTGGGAGATACCATTCTGCGTGCCCTGAGGGAAGAAGCCTCGCCTCTGACAGCTGTTTGCATTGCCCAGCGCTGTGGCTTGCAGAAAGCGGCCGAAGTCAATCCGACCCTCTACAAGATGCTTTCTTGGCCAATAGTTGAACTTTTAAACTTTTTGGGTTTCCTCACTTAGTAGGAATATTAAAGTTTAACCTTTTTTCCCCGTGGTTATTGGAGAAGCCAGGATGCGGGGCATGGGCACGGTGGTCCACACCGAGGGAGGCGGAAAGCCTGCCTGGTCCTTGCCCAACTGACCTGAGCAGGCATGAGGGCCCTTGCCACCAGCTTGCGAAAAGAGGTGATCTAACATGGATGCCTCAGACATCATGGATTCAAACAAGAAGCCCGATATAGCCCAGAGATGTTGAGGGACAAGGCTTTGCATTAGGGTTTAGTGCTTCGTTGGCTGAATTCCGAGTTTGAGAGGCGACCTTGCAGCCTCTCAGCGAGGGTTGCCGGGCGCGTGGTGGACAATTCTAGGGCATCCAATTCTCAGTGGTCACAATCTGTTGGAGTGGGTGATTGCAACCAAGGCATCCGAACAGTATTCCCTACTACTAAGCAGTAGGTACCAGGATGGGCCATAATGGCCTGTAATCCCTTTAAAGAAAACCTGTTATGGGGTTGATTATGGCGATTTTAAGGCCTAATCGCCCATCCTAAACCCTAAACCTAAACCCTAAACCCTAAACCATGCAAGGAACCAGTAGGTAATCACCCCCCAAATCTTTGCCGCCCATGGCGCGCAGGCACCCTCAGCCCGTGTAGTTAGAAGAGCATCCAGCTAGCCCAGGGTTGAAAGGCCCTTTAGTTTCCCAGCTACATTAGGGTTTGGGGTTTGGGGTTTAGGGTTTAGGGTTTAGGGTTGAGCGTGGTTTCCGAAAGCCCCAAGGTCGAAGCAACGTTCTCCAGTCCTTCCCAAGGAGTAGCCAGAACCTGGGGCATGTGGGCCAACTCCTTGCAGAGCAAGTCGAGCTAGCGGATGTGCTCCGGACTGCACTTTTTTTTGACGGGCTACTTTTTTTTTTTTTTTTGGGGGGGGGTCCCATGTTAAGGGGATTCTATGATTCTATCTGGGGTATAAAAGGGGTGCCCCTCTTTTGGGAAAGACCCATTTGAGTGTTTTAGCAGTGCAGGAATGGGTAGACCTTGGGAACCAAACGAGCAGCTAAACGGGTTTATGGTTTCATATACCCAATAGGAATTATCGTAGTACACCCCCCCCCCCCCACATTTTAGGGATCACCTCACCTCGTCCCAAGCCAAGGGTAAGGTTTAGGGCTGAGTGCTCAGAGTTACAGTTTAGGTTCCCACCCTTAACCCTAAACTCTAAACCCTAAACCCTGAACCCTAAACCCTAAACCCTTAACCCTAAACTCTACACCCTAAACCCTGAACCCTAAACCCTAACCCTTGCAGGGCTCCTGCTTCGAGATTGACGCTGTCGTCCTGTTTATGAAACCCTTATAGAGACCCCGAAGCCCTCGTTGAACACTGAGAAACCCCTTAATTCTATTAGGGTTCAGGGTTTAGGGTTTGGGCTTAGGGTTAAAAACCCTTGAAGCCCTTATACAGCACTGACAAACTTTAAGAACACCCTAAGCTGCTTGTAGGTGGTGGTGGTGAACAAAGTGGACCTGGCCAGCCAGGACGAGCTCAGCACAACGCTGCAGGTGACCCTAAACACTAAACCCTAAACCCTAAGCCCTAAACCCTAAATGCTTGGGGAGCTGGGGGTTATGAAGCTTTTTCGCGAATCGTGCCTAGGTTCTGAGCTTTTGTTGGTGTCCTTAAACTCTACACCCTAATACCTAGGGGTAGGGCCATCTAGCATGTACGCATGTATGCCTATAAACCCTTTAAACCCTAAAGACCTTTAAACCCTATAAACCCGAAGCCCTCAACCACTTGACAACAGTTCTGCAAAAGTACAGCCACCGAAGACGCACAAGGGTTCTCAAAATTGGGGTCCTTTTGAGGTCCTTCTTTGGCCTTATGCCCTTGAACTTCTGCCTAAACCCTATAAACACTATAAACCCTAAACCCCACACCCCGAAACCCTAAACCACCCCATAGACCCAAAAAGCGACCTAAACCCTACACCACCCTATTAAACCTGAGAAGGGACTCTAAACCCTAAGCCCACCCTGTAAACCCACAACGGGCCCCCTAATCTCCAGAACTACTCGTACCCTAAACCCTGAACCCTAAACCCTAAACCCTAAACCCTGAACCCTAAACCCTAAACCCTAAACCCACAAGGTGGTGCAAGCGCTGAACCCCAAGGCTGAGGTCTGCCAGCTGCTTGGTCTATGTGAGGGTCTGGAGTTTAGGGTTTAAGGTTTAGGGTTTAGGGTTTACTGTTTGGGTTTAGGATTTAGGGTGTTTAGGGTGTTTAGGAGGTTTAGGAGGTTTAGGAGGTTTAGGGGGTTTAGGAGGTTTAGGGTGTTTAGGGGGTTTAGGGGGTTTAGGGGGTTTAGGGGGTTTAGGGCGTTTAGGGGGTTTAGGGGGTTTAGGGGGTTTAGGGGGTTTAGGGGGTTTAGGGCGTTTAGGGGGTTTAGGGGAGTTGGGGTGTTTAGGGTTGATTCAGAGTTTGGGGTCGGAGACTTTGCGGCTCAGGAACTGTAAGGGGGCGCGGGGGGTCCCTTGCAGAGAAGGGGGGGTCCATAAGGTTTAGGGTTTAGGGTTTAGGGTTTAGGGTTTAGGGTTTAGGGTTTGGGGGGTCCATGGACACCCTTTGGCCCTTGTTGACTGTAGGGTTTTAGGTGTAGGGTTTAGGGGTGAAGGCGTAGGCTTTATAAAGTCGCCATGCCATAAAAGGGTACGCTTGTGATTATGCTGTTACTGGGCGACCAGGCACCACAAACACCCTTCCTGCCAAAGCCGTGAGCACGGCCCAACTCCTGAAACTCCCGTAGGACCCGGAGTAGGCCCTTCCCTAAGGGTCCATGTACCTAAATATGGAATACTTGGGCCTTAAAGTACCTCCTATTTAGGGACTTTAGGGCCCAAGTACACAATAATGAGGTACATGGACCCTTAGGGCTTACTTCCGTTTTTTAGCGTTGGAGTTCCCTTAAAACCCCCTGAACACCAAAAGGGTGCCCCTGTTTATTCCCAGGCTACTCCTGGGCCACCCTAAACCCGGAAACCTTAAACCCGAAACCCGAAACCCTAAACCCTAAACCCTAAACCCCAAACCCCAAACCCCAAACCCTAAACCCTAAACCTTTGGGTGCAGGCTCCCCTGCACGCGCACGCAAGGACGAAGTTTGGGCAGGTTGCCGTGTCGACAATTCTCCCGCCGGTGCCGGCGGGGCTTCGTGTGCAGCTGGAGGGGGGCGGAGCTGGATGCTTGGGCGGCATGTTATTTGGTCCTGACAGTTTGGGGTTTAGGGTTTAGGGTGTAGGGTTTAGGGTTTAGGGTTTAGGGCCCTACGCCCCATCCCGAAACCCTAGTGTCAACTCCAAGTATCCTAAACCCTTAGAGCCCTTAAACCCTAACAACCCTCAATGCCCTAGAGCCCTAGACCCTCCCCTAAGGCTCCATGTACCTAAATGTGAAATGCTTGGGCCTGAAATGTACCTCCTATTCTGGCCCAAGTACACAATAGTGAGGTACATGGACCCTTAGGGTAGTTTTACGTTACCCAAAACCCTAAACCCTAAACCCCAAACCCCAAACCCCAAGCCCGTGCTTCAGGACTAAAGCACCACAGATCCCTCCTCCAAGCTCTCGGCCCCCAAAACATAAAGCTTTGGGTTTCAGGGTTTTAGGGTTTTAGGATTTCAGGGATGTAGGGTGTTAGGGTTTGAGGGTCTTAGGGTTTTAGGGTTTAGAGTTTACAGGTTCGGGGTTCGTATGGATTTCGGGCTTAGGGTCGGGACGTTTTGGTGTTAGATTTGGGGTCTCAGGGGCTTTCTTTTTTCTTCGGCGATTATTATTATTACTATTATTAGTATTATTATTATGATTATTATTATATATATATATATTATTTTCTATTCGTTTTTTTTGGGGGGGGGGGTCGGAGATTTGCCCTCAATGGTAACCCGAAGCCCTAGAGTTCCTCGGCGTTTGAGAGTGAAGCGAGGACCCAGAGTAGGACCTTGTTTCACTCTTTTTAGGGTTTAGGGTTTAGGGTTTAGGGTTTAGGGTTTAGGGTTTGGGTTGCCTGAACAAAAAACCCTTGCAAAGCCAACAATGGGCACTTTTTTATTCCTAGGTGACATTGTTTCTAGGTTGCATTTGGGCCACCTTAAGCTCTATACGCCTTAAACTAAAACCCCCCCAAAAAAACCTAAACTCTAAAACCTGAAACCCTTTGCCACCCCTAGGTTCCTCCCAAGTCTCGCAAGGATATTGTTCCTAGGTTACCTTCGGGCCACCTTAAACCCTAAGCCCTAAACCCTACAAACCCTATAAGCCCGAAACCCTAAACCCTTTGCTATCCCTTGGTTCCTACCCAAGTCTCGCAAGGATACTCCTGGACGCAGACGGCATCGGAAATCCACCTCCGCATGCCCATCCCGGAGTCACGCGCCACGGTTTAGGGGTTTAGGAGTTTAGGGGTTTAGGGTTTAGGGTTTGGGGTTCAGGGTTTAGGGGTTTAGGGTTTAGGGCTTAGGACTTCGGGTTTAGGGGTTTAGGGGTTGAGGGGTCTTGGAGTGCAGGGGTTTAGGGGTATAGGGTTGAAGGTTTAGGGTTGAGGGGTCTAGGGATTTAGGGCTCAGGGGATTTTAGGGCTTTAGGTTGAAGGTTGCAGGTCTCCAAAGGCTCTGAGACGTAAGCCCTCTCTTGGAATTTCACTCCGAAACCCAGACTTCCAGGCGCTAGGGTTCAGGGTTCAGGGGTTCAGGGTTCAGGGGTTCAGGGTTCAGGGGTTCAGGGGTTCAGGGGGGTTCAGGGGTTCAGGGGTTCAGGGGTTCAGGGGTGCAGGGGTGCAGGGGTGCAGGGGTTCAGGGAAGACCCTGCCGCGGCGTGGCATGTGGTTTTGGCTTCGGGTTTCTAGAACTTAGTAGTAGAGTAAGTATCCTTTCACCATTTGGGGCTCTCATATTCCTTTCATAATCCCAAAGGTTAACCTTTAGTTCCCCAAGAATACTGGACAACTATGCTTAGGTTGTAGGGTCGAGCGCTGAGAGCCCAGATGCGCAAGCAAGTTGTCAAGGCGAGAGAATACCCTAAGGGTCCATGTACCTAAATATTAAATACTTGGGCCTTAAAGTACCTCCTATTTCGGGACTTTAGGGCCCAAGTACACAATAATGAGGTACATGGACCCTTAGGGATAGGTTTGTTTGGTACTGAGGACCCTGGACTCGTATGTCGTATGATGCAGACCCTATCACCTTTCCTAAACCTTGGACCCTGAACGCTTTCCCCTGCACCTCGACCCTAGACTTCTTATGTCTCGCTAGGTGCGCTGGCACCTGATTTTTTTCGCGGGCGCCTAATTCTCGAATTTAGGATTTAGGTTCTCTTTGTGATCCCTCATGTAGATATGGTATAAACTGGCAAAACCATACTCTTGGACTATTGGTTTGGGTT
>CAJNDS010000340.1:145000-161212 GCA_905221605.1 Symbiodinium natans
CCTTCAACCCTAAACCCCTAAACCCTAACCCTAAGCCCTAAACCCTAAACCCTAAACCCTTAAAAGAGCCCAAGTAGGCGACCTCAAGAATGTCGGTGAGACGGTCTTCGAGATCGAGGGGCGCGGCGCAGAGACTCAGTGAGAGGGTTTCGGGTTTATGGCTTAGGGTTGAGGGCGTTTAGGGGTCGGGGTCTCCCCTGAGGATCCATGCATCCTACATTCTGTGGGATTAAGACCTGTATAGCCTCCGTAAGTGCTTGTTCAACGTTCCAATCCACACAAGACACGCTTGAAGGTGCTTGTAGGTTTCAGCAGGTTAGCATGTTGTAGGTCGTGTGGAGATATGCTGTGTTTGTTGGTGCCCATGCGCGTGGCAGTTTGTGTGTGTGTGCAACATCAGAAACGTCACCAGGATGCCCAGTAATTAGTACCTTATATGTAAACCTTATAAACCCTAAATCCTACCCCAAACCCGCAGGCCCAGTAATTAGTACCTTGTATGTAAACCTTATAAACCCTAAATCCTACCCCAAACCCGCAGGTTTTTTTGTGGGAACCTATATTGTCCAATAAGGTCACACAACAGACATCGTCATGTTGTGCACAGTGGGTCCCAGGATTTAGGCTCTTTAGGGTTTGGGATTTATGTTATGTAGGTTTTATGGGGCTTATAGGGTTTAGGACCTATGGTTTTCGGGGCTTCTAGGGTTTAGGATTTATCTTAATGCATAGGGTTTGAAATGGGACGCTCTCGAAAAGATTTTGGAGGCTGAGAGTGTTTGGAGCTTTCAGGTGATAGTTATTGGTTCTATATGTGGGCCGCTGAGGGAACAGAGCAGCTCTTATGGATGTAAGTTCATGTCCACCCTAAACCCTAAACCCTCAACCCTAAGCCCGAAAGCCCTAAAGCCCTAAAACCCCAAAGCCCTGAAGCCACCGCCGATCTCTGAGGAACGCGCGGTGCTGCTTTGCTTGGAGAAGAAGCTGCCGGGCGTGTGGGCTGGGCTTTGGAAAGGCTGGGACTGACAGCTCTTTAGGGTTTAGGGTTTAGGGTTTAGGGTTTAGGGTTTAGGGTTTAGGGTTTAGGGTTTAGGGCCCCCCGGGGGACTATTTTTGTTGAATAAGGGTAAGGCCTCCTAGTGTTAAGGATACCTGAGACAGCCTTCGCCGAAGCAATGTTAAACGGAAAGGCGACCTCCGCCCTTGGTGTGACTTTGAAACATGTACTGGTGCTGCAGGCCCTGCGAAGCTTCCATGCGCACCATAGCACACCCTAAACCCTACACCCTAAACCCTAAACCCTAAACACAAGGCACTTGCGACCCAAGGGCTTATATCAAGGGATTCAAGCTCGTACCCCTAAGGTTGTACCCCTAAAGGTTCGCCCTTAGACAGATGCCCTTGCAAATCCTTAAAAGGACCCCCCCCCCCCCCCAAAACACAAGGGTACAACCTTAAGGGTCCAAGGTAGAGCCCCTAGATCATAGTTGATAACCAGTCAATGGCACGATGCGGCGGCCGATCCAATAGCAAGACGTCTGCTCGCGTGCATGGCAGCTTGCATGGAGCGCGGCTGGTAGTAGTAGTAGTAGTAGTAGTAGTAGTAGTAGTAGTAGTAGTAGTAGTAGTAGTAGTAGTAGTAGTAGTAGTAGTAGTAGTAGTAGTAGTAGTAATAGCAATAATTGGCAATAATTGGCAATAATGGTAATAATAGGCAATAATAGGTAATGATAGGTAATAATAGGTAGTAACGGTGGGTAAAATGCCGAAGCAGAAACTGTCGGTGCAGCAGTGAGCAACACTTTCTCATACTTTTTGCGTCGTTCAGACCCGATTCACGGTCTTTCCGCTGACACCTTGCAGACACGATGCCTGCGTGTGGACATCCCACGTGCAGCGAGCACTGTGCGCGCGCTGGCCAAGCGAGCCTTGGCTGCACTTACCCGCGACCGGGAGCTTAGAGTCCAAAGGTTCGAAGTTCGGGTTAAGGTTTAGGGTGTACAAGGAGGGGCCCCCTTACTATACTAACTATATAGTCAAGGGACTTATAACTTGAGTTAGGGTCCTTATCACTCTACTTATGACTAGGGGGGGGGCCCCTCCTTGGAGGGCTTGGGGTTTAGGGTTGAGGGGTTCGTTGAATAGGCATCTTTGGAAGCGTGCATCCATGCGCTAGGTTGGCGTCTGGGTTTGTTCTATAGATTGGTCCCGGCCATATTATTTGGGGGTTTACGAAAATAGGGACCCCTAAAATAGACCCCCTGACAATAGGATTCCCTGATAAGAAGGACCCCCAAACGGGACCCCTAATATCGGGAACCCCCATTTAGGAATCATTATCCGAAGGGCTTTGTGGCTATCCTTGTGCAAGATCCACCTGGCCAGTACTGTCAGGGATTTAGATTCAGGCTTTCGCTTCAGGAGTTGGGTTTAGGGTTTAGGGTTTACGGTTTTGGGTCCCGTTAGGCACAGTAGCCTCTCCGATCAAGGTTGTTCAATACCCCAGCAAGCAAAACCCCGTCTTGGCTTGGAACTTGCTGACAAAGGGCACCCAACTCAAAAACTTGAAAGAGTTGTGTGTACAACATCGGGTTGCAGTCTGGGCACTCCTAGGAGTTTGCATGGTGGGCTTAGACGTATCAATGTGCGCTTTAACACAGTTTCTTTGCTTGTGTATGCCTTATCAGTTTCGATCCCGACGGGCCCATGTACCTATAGAGTAGGTGCTTGGGCCTTCAAGGGGTTCCTATATATAGTAACCTTAGGGGCCAAGTATATACTATATAGGCACCTGGACCCTTTTAGGGGATCTGAAGCACGGCATGTTTTTCGCCGAGTGGTCAAAGCTCCTTCGACGTGCATGGGTTTCTGGCGACTTGTAGGATATGGAGTGTTTGCCTTGCACTAGTAGTAGTAGTAGTAGTAGTAGTAGTAGTAGTAGTAGTAGTAGTAGTAGTAGTAGTAGTAGTAGTAGTAGTAGTACCCTAAACCCTAAACCCTAAACCCTAAATCCTAAACCCTAAGCCCTAAGCCCTAAACCCTGACCCTGAACCCTGAACCCTGAGCCCTGCTTAATGTTTCCACATGCTCATGCTTGCGCGGAGCAGAGGCCACCTGTGATAGATCGACCAGCTATGAGAGGCAGTGTTCGGAACGGAAACTAATACCCCTGATCCCTAAACCCTGAATTTAGGGTTTAGGGTTTAGGGTTTATGGTTTAGGGTTTAGGGTTTAGGGTTCCTGAACCCTAAGCCCTATAAACCCTAAACCCTTCACATAGCAACAAGTTCGAAGATGGTTAAAAAGTCTCAATGGTTCCTGCCCCACACTCACTAAACCCTAAACCCTAAACCCTGCAACCTCAACCCAAAACAACCTGAAGCCTGAACCCAAAACCCTAAACCGCACAGCCAAAACATGTGGTATTGTGGGATTCTGGGGCAGAGGAATTGGACCCTGAACCCTAAACCCTAAGTAAGCCTTAAGCCCTAAACCCTAACCCCCAGGCCATGAGACTGTGGGCTCCTTTGAGCCCTGAAGCCCTGAAGCCCCGAATGGAGTCTCACAAGAGTTCACGAAACTCTACACCCAACTTAGAGTTCAGGGTTTAGGGTTTAGGGTTTAGGGATTAGGGTACCCCCCCCCCCAAAAAAAAAAAAAAAAAAAAAGTCCGAAACCCACACCCACCAAAAAAAGATCCCTCTAAACCCTAGAAGCCCTGAAAACCCTCAAAGCCCTCCACCCCAAATCCCCTCACCTTGGTAGCCCAGTGGTACCCTTTACTCTTTTCTTGCTTCTGGGTTCCCTTGTAAAGTCATCCCCTCCCCCAAACCCCCCCCCCCTACCCCCTAACATTAAACACCCCAATTATGGTTATATTATAGTATACGGGGGGGGGGGGGTGTAATATTAGGGAGCAGATGAGGGTTCAATATTAGGGGAGGGGAATGACCAACCCAAAAATATGGGTACCCTTACTATCAGAAATTTCTGGGCTACCACCTCGGAGACCAAAGGAACCCGAAGATTGGGGCCATATACCCTGTACTATAACTCCTTTTGAGGTATATGAACCCTAAACCCTAAACCCTAAACTTTTTTAGAGTTCATTGGGTCCCTAAGGCAAGAGTCCCCCTCCCCCAGCCACCCACGCAAGGAACGGGCACGACCCCACGAAAGTGCCGAAGGACTACTGGCTTGGCGGTGCACATGAGGGTTTAGGGTTTAGGGTTTGGAGTTTAGGGGTTAGGGTTTAGGGTTAGGGTTTGGGGAGTTTAGGGGCTTAGTGGCCCCAGGGTGGGTTTTGTTCCGAGATGGGGGACTTGTTGGGGCCAAAGGGCAAAGTGTTAAAGTTGTGAGCGAGTTTCTTGGAAGTGGTTGTGGTTCCTGTTTACCCCTTGGGGCTTTTCGGGATGTGTTTCATGTTAAACTCCTGAGCCCAAAAAACAGGCACTTTAGCCAGTGCCTGAAATCCCGCCAAAAAGCGTCAACGATTGAAAACGCCAAGCATAAGCGGCTACCAAGTTTTCCAGGTAGGGTTTAGGGTCCCTGAACCCTTATAAACCCTGAACCCTAAATCCACCTGTACAAGTCCTCTGACGCGAAGCATCCTTGGGGCTTCGGGTTAGAAAACCCCCTCCTAAACCATAAACCCAGAGCCCTATTCCCTAATCCGCAACATCCACAACAACTTGCAAACCGAGATAGGTTAGGGTTTCAGCGGGTTAGGGCTTAGGGGTTAGGGTTTAGGGTTTTAGGGTTTTGGGGTCTAGGGGTTAGGGTTTTCGGGTTTTAGGGTGCAGGGGCGTAAGGGTTGAGCATGAGCATGTAGGGTTTTGGGAACGCAAACCCAAACATTGCAGCAAAAGCCTGAATTCATCTTGAACCTGTCAGGAAGGAACCCCAACCATACACCCTGGAAGAAGCCTACGCGTTTCTCAACGCCCTAAACCCCAGATCCGAAACCCTAAATCCTAAACCCTAAACCCCAAACCCCCAAACCCTAAACCCGAAACCCTAAACCCTAAACCCTAAACCCTAAGTAAGCCTTATGAAACACCCTAAACCCCAGACCCTTAAGGAACCTGCGAACCCAGGACCTCGCGCGGGATCGCTTCGGATTCGGAAGCTTCAGCTTCCAGGATGCCCACTTAGCAGACCATGAGTTTCCCTAAACCCTAAACCCTAAACCCTAAACCCTAAACCCTAAACCCTAAACCCTAAACCCTAAACCCTCCATATATACCCTCCAAAACCAAAAGGGTGCCCTGGTTATTCCTAGGATACTCTTGGGTCTAGATAGCTTCTGCTTGCTTAAGACCCCCCGAAGACCATGGGTCTACTACCCCTTCTCTACACCCCCCTCCCCCTGGTTCCCCTCTAAAATACCCTAAACCCTAAACCCAGGCTTAATTCTCCCTAACTAAATAGCCTTCACCATGGGGGGGATTCCCAGGTAGTAGACTTAAGCCCTTAAGGGGTTTAGGGGTTTAGGGTTTAGGGCTAGGGTTGAGGATAGGGCTTAAGGTTCAGGGTCATAATCATAAGGGTTTAGGGGTTGTGGGGCTTGGGTTTGGGAGTTTGGCATCGTTTTGTATGCGTTCTATTTCAACCTGTTTAGGGTCAGGACAGTATGGAGAACCTGCCTTTGTAAGCCTAAACCCTAGACCCTAGACCCTAAACCCTAAACCCTAAACCCTAAACCCTAAACCCTAAACCCTAAACCCTAACCCCAATTCGGAAAATAGCGTCAACCAAGGCTTCGCCCGTCGTCGGCCCTTCAGCGCAGCGCCTTGGTGCCAACATACACAGACCCCCCGGCTCTTTGTAGGGAATACGGAATGAGGGCCCTAGTAGGGAATTAGGATTCAGGGTTCAAGGTTTAGGGTTTAGGGTTTAGGGCTTAGGGTTCAGGGTTTGGGGTCCCACATATAACCTTTAAGGTATGATATAGGGCCCTCATTCCCTCGTTCCCTACTAAGAACCAGCCAGAAGAAGTGGTCAGGGCGTAGGGGTTTAGGGTTTAGGGTTTAGGGTTGTTTGGTTTAGAGTTTAGGGCTGTAGGATCTAGCGGTTTAGGGTTTAGGGCTTAGGGGTTGAGGGCTTGGTAGTTTATGGGGTTTAGGGCTCAAAGGTTACGAGTGTAAGAGATTTTGGGTTCCAGGGCTTGAGGGGCTTTAGGGTTTTAGTTCAAGGTGTGATGGTTTAGGGTCTGGGGTGAAATTTCACGGTGGTGAAGAATTTCAGGGCTTTAGGGTTTTGTTTCTTTGCCCTAGGGCGCATGTGCTGTGTTTTCGAATCGACGTCTGCTTCTGGGTTTACGTTCGGGTTGATTTGTTGTTTATTCTTGTTGCGTGTAAACCCACGTAGCGGTGAAGTTTCTACATCACGCTGAAACTGCACCGCTACGTGGTTGCAATGCAATGCAAAATGCGTGTAAACCCTAAGCCCTAAACCCTAATTCTTATTCTTAGGGCGGCTTTTGCTTGTGCATATGAGTCACTTCATATTGAGGTACAAAACCGTAGTGCCACGAAATTTCAGGCGCAGGTCCTCGTGATCGTGTTAAACGCCCACCACACCATCGCTGTCTAAGGTCAGCTACTGAGGTAGGTCGAAGTTGGACACCTCATCCCCTGGGACCAGTTGAACCCTATAATTGGGGTCATAGACCCTTGTACTACGATAATTCAGTTCAGGTTTACTACTATAATTCCTATGAAGGTCTACTTCGACTATTCCCATTAAGGTATAATACAATATTTCCTATTTTGTTGCACTACTATATTTCCCATAAATGTATACTACTATCATTCTTATCAAGGTATACTACTATAACTCCTATCAGGGTATATGAACCCTAAACCCTGAACCCTGAACCCTACACCCTAAACCCGAAACCCTTTACTCCCCTGCCCCCCGGGATGCATCTTCAGCCACCTCCGGAGGGAGTCGCCCTTGCCCTTGCCCAAGTAACCCCCTTGCTAGCCCAGGGGCACCCCTTTGGGGGTTTTAGGGTTTAGGGTTTTGGGTTTTGAGGTTTAGGGTAGCCCAGTGGTCTTTACCCTTTTTTGGGGTTCTGGGCTCACCGGAAAAAATGGCCTAATAATCCCTTTATTGTCCTTATGAGGAAGAATATTTCTACTTTATTGGAGGGGTTCTTAGGCACCGAGCAGTTACAGTTCCGAAACCCTCAACCCCTCAAGCCTGAACCCCAAACCCTTATTCACCACCTGAGTCCCCTGAAGGACGGATGGAAACCTTCAACCAATTTTGGAGAGCCGAAGCCTTCACCCTATACCCTAAACCCCAAACCCTAAACCCCAAACCCTAAACCCGAAACCCTAGACCCAAGGTCCGCCTTCGCAAGCTTCTCGACGCGTGGCCCCTTCCGGAAACACAGGTCCCGGACTCTGTGGGTTGGGTGTTTTCGGGTTTCGGGTTAGGCCCGAGACTTCCATCATAAGGATACCAGGATCCTAAAGGACCCGAATGACCCTTTTAAACAAATTGAACACCCTAAACCCTAAACCTTGGAAGGATAGGGCATAACATAAGATTTAGAGAATGGGTTCGCTGTGCAAAGGTTTTCAACGGCGCTGAGGTGCTTGCAGCATCCTAAGATCTAGCGGTTGCGGTAGCACCCTAAACCCTAAACCCTGAACCCTAACCCTAAACCCTAAACCCTAAACCCTAAACCCTAAACCCTAAACCCTAAACCCTAAACCCTAAACCCTAAACCTTAAGGACTAAATGAGCCCCAAAAGGCGTATGGTCCATGTACTCTAATAATCGGGACTATAGTAGTATAGCGTATATGGCCCCAATTCAGGGTTCATTTGGTCCTCAAAGAACTCGAAACCCTGAACACCCTGCAGCCGCCGAAAACGTCCGGAGCCTCTAAACCCCAGGCAGTTTAGGGTTTAAGGTTTCGAGCGAAGGGCAGCCGGTGGAACTTGGCCCCCAAGTCTTTGCGCAGAAAGATCTTTGTTGATTCAGCTTCCAGCGTGTACCCCAGAAGAGGGGTTTAGGATTTGGGGTCCAAGGCTTTGTGAACATCGTAAACCCAAAGCCCTCTAAACCCTTATAACCCTAAGGGTCCATGTACCCATCTCGTACATTCTTGGGCCCTAAAGCTACTGGATAGGAACCCCTTTAAGGCCCAAGTACATCCTATATGGGTACATGGACCCTTGGGGTAAGAACCCCTCAACCCTCAACCTTGATCCTCGGCCACAGATCCATCCTTTTTGAAATCCCAGGACCTGCGCTTGCGAAGCGATGGCTGCCCTGATGAAGAGGTGCTTGGAGATTCCAGTGGAAGTGATTTGGTCATGGCCTAAACCCTAAACCTTAAACCCTTAACGCTAAACCCTAAACCCCAATGGTTCTGGGGTTTAGGTGCGTCCCTCCGCCGCGTGCATGTGACAGCGATGCCCCTGCCTTGCCTTACCCACCATGGCGTCGCTATTCCGGCTGACATGCCAGATCCCATGAGAGCCCCCTGTAAATCGCCCGACGGCAATTTCGTACGCGACCTAACCAAGACCTACAAGACAAAGGAGTCCCCGACCTCCCAGGTATATGAAGGCAACACCACGATGCACGAAGGGGCGGTTCTCGCTAGACATTGGCTGGCCCTAAATTAAAAAACCGAAGTCCTGAACCCTAAGTTCCCTGTAAACTGTTGTAAACCCGAAAGACCTTCAACCCCAAACCGTAAACCCTAAACTCTACACCTCAAACTCAAACCCCAAACCCCAAACCCTAATCCCTAAACCCTAAACCCTAAACCCTAAACCCTAAAGCCAAACCCTACCCTAAAAACCACAACCACCACCCTAAAACGATAAACGCCCTAAATCCTCAGGTCCTGGCATTCCAGCCCAGTCTTGGCTGCACCCAGCGGCGTGTTCTCCGTGCCGTGCTGCGCTCGAAAGGTGGCCAAGCGTGAGACAGGGGCTTCTGTTTTTGTGTATAAGGTTTATAAGGGTGTAGGTTTAGGGTTTAGGGTCCAGGGTCTAGGGTTCAGGGTTTTTCGTTTTGGCTCCGCTTCAACACCCCCCCCTTCTCCTTGCTCCGGTATGATGGCAGAATATGCCAGGGGACGAATCTCAATGAGTCTATGAACCCTGGATCCCAACAAGTCCTGAATCTCCTACACCCTAAACCCTCAAACCACTAAACCGCTAAACCCCAAACCCGAAACCCCAAACCCCAAACCCGAAACCCTAAACCCGAAACCCTAAACCCTAAACCCTAATGTTGGACTCGGTTTAGTGTGCAGGGGTCCCCCCCCCCCCTCCCCCCGCAAACAATTTTGGGGTTTTCGGGGATTCTGAATAATGTGGGTTGGGGCTGGGGACGGGGGCTGGGGGTAGGGCGGCTAGGGGTCGTGGGTTGAGGGGAAGCCTTGAAGCTTGAGGGTCTAAGCTTTCCAGGCTTCGTAGCTCCACGGTCGCCGGGGCTCCGCATTAATGCGGACCACCGAAACAACTTGCTAAAGCGAATCAGGGCAGCTCGTGGGCTACTCCCTTGGAAAATTGTTTGGGGGCCTGTTTCGTAATGAAATTTTAACAGGAATTTAAAAAATATGGCTGGACACCAAAAAATCCGGAGTTTCTTATTCAAAGTGTTTTTTAGTTTTTGGCTCCCCGGCCCCCCGCCCTTCAACCCCGGCCGGGTAAACATCGCATAATTGAGGACCGCCCTAAACAATGGGGGGGTTCTGTAGAGGATTTTCGGAACATCGCATAACAGCGGTCCCATCCACTAAACCGGGTGCAACATTAAGCCCTAAACCCTAAACCCTAAGCCCTGTTCTGCAGGCTTCTGTTGGCTCGACAGCGAACCTCTGCGGCAACATGTCTGGGCTCATGCCGGCAGGCAGGGATCCCAGGTTTAGGGTTTAGGGTTTAGGGTTTAGGGTTTAGGGTTTAGGGTTTAGGGTTTAGGGTTTAGGGGCTCCGGTAAGGTTTCTGCAGCATAAATCCTAAGCCCTCCATGCTTTTGAGCTGGGGGGGCCTTAGGGGATTTTGGCACGCAGCGTTCGTTGTTCTTGCACATAACAGTTGCGCTGCCCTTACTCATCCCATTTTCTTCCTCATCCCACTTCGGTTCATACACTGTTGCCCTTGAAATCATTTTTTTTAGGGTTCTTAAGGGAGGGGGGTCTAAGGGGGGGGAGGTATAAGGGAACCTTAAAAAAGCTTGTGGGGAGCCTTATGGAGCCTTATGGGAGCATTCGGGAACCTTGGGTTACATACACCCCCTCTGAACCCCCCCTCGAAAGAACACCCGAATCATGTGCTTCCTCACCTCACACAGGACGCTGGAAGTCAAGCCTGCCGAATGGTGGTGGTCGCTTCTGAACGACGACCAGCGGAAGTTCCGCATGACCTACCCGGGCGCCTGGACAACAAACTAACACGGCAACCCCAGAAGGCCCCCCGAAACCCTAAACCCCAAACCCCAAGCCCTAAAGCCCAAACCCTAAACCCTAGTGGCGCACCCTGTATGAAGACTTCAGCAGTTTGGGGAAGAGTAGGGGGAGTAACCTTATCGTATGGGAACACCACTAAGACCCTGGCTTTTGAAGCCGAAGTCCTGTCAATTTGTGCCTTACAAGCCTGGGGGCCTGTACAAGTTCGCTACCCATCTCTTTCAAGTGCGCTATGCCAACCTCCCTACGTCAGTCCTCAAGAAGTTTGTTAACCCGAAACCCTATACCCTGCACTCACCCTAACCCGAAACCCTAAACCCTAAAGCCTAAACCCTGAACCCTAAACCCTAAACCCTAAACCCCAAACCCCAAACCCTAAACCCTAAACCCTAAACCCTGCACTCACGGTGTCTCAGAAAGGCGTGGAAGCCGACTTTCGCGAAGTGAGGAGTCGAAAATGGCACGCTGAGTCGCTGGGCGGGTGTCGGGTTCGGGATTTATACTTTATCCCCATTTTTTAAATAAAACCCAAGAGGCTATTTAACCTTTTTTTTTTATTAAGGTTCTAAGGGGAGTATCGTATAGGGCTGACTTGGAGGTTCAAGGTACTTATAACCCAGTTGTAAGTGTAGCTGGCTACAGTTATAGTCACCCATTTATAAGGTACATCCTACACCCTGAACCCTAAACCCTAAACCCCAAACCCTACTTGGAGGTTCATGGTGCTTAGCAACCCAATCCTAACTGTACTTATAAGCCAAGTATCACCCCATTAGGGTACTTAAGGGGCGTATAAGTGGGTTATAACTACACGTACAATTGGGTTCTAAGTACCCTGAACCCCCAAGTATGCTGTTCATACTGTACACTCCTAGGTCTTAGGAACAGGAGGTACTAGAGGCGATTATTGGGGGCGTTATAGGGCTTTTGATGTTCACTTGCAGGGCGTGTATGACAAAAAGTGGCTAGAGGTAGCTTTTAGTGATTATTGGCTTTAGGATTTTGGAGTGCTCCCAATAGGATTTTGGAGTTCTCTCGATCAGTGGTTTTCAGGTGTTCGTTTGATGTTCAAAGACACCTTCACTTTCGTTGCGCTTCAAATTAAAATTGGGACCATATTCCCAAGACTATGATAGTTCCGATGAAGGTTTATGAACCATAAAGCCTTTAAGGGTTTGGTCCCTCAGGATACATAGAACATGTAAAGATCAGCTACAGGGATGTATAATTGGGGTCGTATACCCTATACTATGAGAATTCCTATTAAGGTATATGAACCATAAAGCCTTCGTAGAACATGTAAAGATCAGCTTACTGGGATGCATGCCAGTTGCTCAGCAAGTTATGCTCTTCAACCCAAGCCCATGTTGGAGGTGGGGCGGTGTCTAGGTAGGCTTTTCCTGAGCTTCGGTTATGGTTTAGGGTCTAAGGTCTAAGGTCTAAGGTCTAAGGTTTAGGGTTTAGGGTTTAGGGTTTAGGGTTTAGGGTTTAGGCTCTAGGGTTGGTTCAAGGGTTCTCGGGCTGTCAGGCGTCGAGATGAACGTATCTTTGTTGTGATGTCTTACCCGCCTCCTCAGCACTCGATGCACCATTTGCGTGCAATGTGCACCACGCCCTTTAACGGTACAGACCCAAAAACGCCCTAAACTTGCCTAAGCCCCACACCCCCTTAAACCCTAAACCCTAAACCCCAAACCCCAAACCCTAAACCCTAAACCTTAAACCCTAAACCTCGTGGTTCTCCAGGTTCGGAGACCGTCGGCAAGAGCTGGTTTTCATCGGTGGCCCGCAAATGGTTGAGTCAACTCTGGCTGCTGGGCTCCGAAAACGGTTTAGGGTTTAGGGTTGAGGGTTGAGGGTTTAGGGTTTAGGGTTTAGGGTCTAACCTAAACCCCTAGAGCCCATTTAAACATCCGCATATTTAAAAGTCGTCACCGTAGGGCTTGTAGGGTCCGGGTTTAGGGCTTAGCGGGGCGGACAGGTGAACAGCAACGAAGAAGGGGACCAAAGCCTTCAAACACCCGGGTTTCAAGGTTCAGGGTTTAGGCTCGTAGGGGATTCGAGTTTAGGGTTCAGGGTTTATAGGGTCTAGGGTTTAGAGTTTAGAATTTTTAGGGTTTAGGCGCGTTTTTGCAGGGTTTCGGGTTTAGGGTGCATGTACCCGGTAGCCTAAACTGCAGGTCGAGCTACTGGAGGGTTGCCTGCTCAACGACCAGGACATGCTGGTCGAACCGTGTTTGGGGCCCGGGTTTGGGGTGTAGGGTTTAGGGTTTAGGGTTTAGGGTTTAGGGTTTAGGGTTTAGGGTTAGGGTTTTTGGCTTAGGGTTTCGGGTTTATAATGAGTGCAGGGTCTGGCATTCAGGATTCAATGCTTTAGGGTGTTGAAGGGTTTCAAGGATCTCGGCTTCAGGGTTTCAAGGCACTTCAAAAACAAGGAGCATCACGGCATCACGTATTTCAGACCCTAAACCCTACAGCCTAAACCCTAAACCCTAAACCCTAGACCCTCACCCCTGTTTGACTCCCACAAGCCTCCGGGGTCCTGACTCGGCGCGCCCTAGGATCCTAATCTTCTGAAATCATGCGTTTAGGGCTTAGGGTTTAGGGTTTGGGGTTTGGGGTTTGCGGTTTAGGGTTTAGGGTTTATCTGGGTGCCTTTCAGGATGGACCTACGGATGGACCTTGGCATTGGAAACCCTTAAGCATGAAGCAAGTTTCAGGGTTTACTAGATCAGTGTTAGGGATCCTTTTTACTTTTTGGGTTATGGGCTTTCTTATATATGGACAAAAAGGATCTTTCTTTCTTCCTAGGGGGACGGGGATTAAGTTTAGGGTCTAGGGTTTAGAACGAACGGAGCACTACAAGGCGACGTTTGACATGTTTATCGCTGAAGTTCAGAGTAGGGGCCTTCCGGCTCCGAAACAACTGCACGTGGATTGGTTCGGTCATGCGGACGGCTCCCTCGACACGCCGCAGATTCAGACTCAGATGGGCACGGCAGGACCGTGCGTGGCGTGGAACATATGCTCCGCGCTGTAGAGAGGAACCAGAGGCAAGGTCATGCGCAGGCAAAAGCGGCGCCCGGAGCGCCAGCACGCCGTAGCTGCAAAAGCCGCAGCGCGCGGGCGTGGGCGGACTTCGTGCACGTCCGAAGGCTCCGGCGCGACCCAGGCAGCCTCGACCTCGTCCTCCTCCACACTTTGGGTATTTTGCACAACTACCACATGCGCAGCCAGCGTGTAAGCCGTAACAAGTGATTCTAGACCACTATGAGGCCCTTGTTCCCCTCTTTTCGGCTTCGGTACTCCTTACAAAAGCCTATAAACCCTAAACCCTAAACCCTGGCCCTAAACCCTAAACCCTAAACCCTAAACCCTAAACCCTAAACCCTAAACTGTTAAGGAAGCAACCAGAAGCCCCCAGCCTTTGGGGGTTTAGGGTGCCCCAATTTTTCGCGGCTTTGAGTTTCAGACCCTCAGGCTCAGCTCCACTCTATGCATGGGGTTTTCCGAAATTCGGTGTGCCTTCTTGGGGTCCTTATTGTAAGGGTATTCTACTTATTTGGGGATATATATATATATATGGGTCCCCTATTTTCGTAAACCTTCTCAAGTGAGTTTAAATTAGAGCCCGAACCCCAAATTCGGGGTGGAGAAAGCGGGGGTATGGTTTTAGCGGGCTTATTGGATGTCTATACATATATTTATATATACATATATATATATATATGAATTCAAAACATTTATATTTATATACATATACAAAAACACATAGGGTTTATGGGGATTTTGGGGGTGTACAGGGCTTTTACATGCTTTTTACACGCGAAAACCAGCCCTAAGGTTGAGAGGATTCAAACCCTAACAGATCAGGAATTTAGGGTTTAGGGTTTAGGGCTACACCCCTGACCCACAACCCCCCCCCCCCCCCCCCCCCCCAAGCCCCCACCCCTCCACGGCAGAACCCTTAAACCCGAAACCCTAAACCCTCAACCCTCAGTAGTTCGAGGAGTTTGAGGACTTCCGGCGATCGACGGCGCACCTTTCGGTTCCCAACGACGACGCCAAGCGGTTAAGGGTTTAGGTTGGGATGTTCCCTGATATACTAACAGTCCTTAATAGGGATCATAGTACCCCCCCCCCCCATATTATAAGGACGGTCAGTAGAAGGGGGGAACATCCCAAGGTTAAGGGAAGAGGGAGTTTAGGGTTTCAGGTTTCGTGGGTTTTAATGTTTAAGGTGTTAGGTTTTCAGGGTTTGAGGCGTTGGGTGTTTGAGGCTTTGGGGTTTTGGGGGTTTCAGGCTTTGTGGGTTTTTGAGGCTTGTAGGGTTTTAGGGTTCTAGGGTTCTAGGGTTTTTGAGTTCTAGGGCTTTGGTTTTAGGGATGTGGGTGCAAGGCATGGTGGAGCTTGGATTGGAGATGTCTTCGCCGTGACAGCATTGAGGGGCTCAGGAGTTACAAGTCAGTCTCCGTGATCCCCGAGACCCCAATGCCCTAATACCCAAATATTGGGATGCTCCTTCTTCTACTAGCGGCAGAAGGTCCGAATGGAATGACCAAGCCTCTCCCAGCGCCAGGCATTCCATGCCCGGCGGGCGGTTTAGGGTTGTAGGGTTTCGGGTTTTGCTAAGGCGAATGTCCTGGTCCCTTGGCCCCTTACCTCCTTTAAGGGGTTCTGATGTATGGGCCCTTGCATTATAGGGGTACACAAGGCGTCCCCCTTTTGAGGGCCCATATTCAGGGACCATGTAGCTACCCCAATTTCTTTAGGGATTTGGGGCTTTGAGGCAGAGGGTGCAAGGCCCTGTTCTCCATCACTGCCTTAGTTGGCAGGGTTCCCAGTAGACACGAAAGTGCTCAGAATCTTGCACATAAATGCAAGGTTCTGGACCCACCACCCCCCCCACCACCACAGGAATTTGTCCCTGAAGGCCGAGGATCTGAGAACCCGAACCATTCCTAGACTTCCATGTTTTCCCTGAGGAGCATGTGATTAAGTTGCATCGGGAAAAAAAGTAGGTCCCCGCAACCCTCACCTCACCCCCCACCCCCCCGTCCCTCCCTGCCCACGACTACGATTCCGGGCAGAATCTTAAGCACTTATAAGCCTCCGAACTCTAAACCCAAACCCCAAAACAACCCCTAAGCCCTAACCTCAGCCCTAAGCCTACACCCCTAACCCAAAAGGTTTAGGGTTCACGGCATTGAAGTACTCCAAAGCCCGCCAAAAAGACCTGGCGCTGAGGAATTCGGAGCTGAAAGCCTGCTCCAACGACTCGGTGGGGACGCTGAGGCTTGGGTTTGGGGTTTAGGGTTGTGAGGAGCGCGTCTCGGAAGTATTGACCCCCCAGCAGAATGAAAAAAAACACAAGAAAAATACAAGAATGCATTCAAGAGAAAATACAAGTAGCGATTCAGGAACAACGGTGAAATACAAAAAAAATGCAAGACAAATACAAAAAAAATGCAATAAAAATACAAGAAAAAATACAAGAAAAATACAAGAAAAATGCAAGAACAATACGAGAAAAATGCAAGCAAAGGAAAAGAAAGGGGGGGGGGGGGGGGGGGGGGGGGGGGGGGGGGGCTTGTGTTTTTGTCGTATTTTTTTCCGTATTTTTCGCGTGTTTTTTCCGTGTTTTTTTCGTATTTTTTCGTGTTTTTTTCTGTATTTTTTCGTGTTTTTTTTCGTATTTTTCGCGTGTTTTTCGCATATTTCAAAATACAAGAAAAACGCGACAAAAACACGGAAAAAAATGCAAGCTAAGG
>CAJNDS010000341.1:0-16615 GCA_905221605.1 Symbiodinium natans
TGCAACCCTCTCTTTCGCTCTCCGACAGCTTGTGCAGAGACTGAGGCTTTGCTCGGCAAGGCAGACGCTTATGCTGCCACTGCCTCAATGCCGCATGGCTTCTTAACCCTTTGCAAAGAGGTAGGGCCAATATGGAGTCTGGCGCATGCCGATTGCCTCTGTTGCAAAAGCAGGTGCGAAGGAGCTCTCCCTATTTGTGTGCTCTGGTCTCCCTTTAAGGACAGCCGGGCCGCCGTCTTCAGAGGACTGGAGTGCCACGGCCTCCTCTGCGGGGCTCCACCTGCACTGCGCACGCCCCTCTTGCTGCACATGAAAAATAGGCCTTCAGGCAAAACAGAAAGAAGCAAAATAAGGCAAAAGGCAGCCGTGGCCGAGCATCGTCAGCCAAGAGTTTCAGGCATGTTCTCTGAGAACTTCCCTCAGGTCACTTGCTTGTGCTGCGGGGCATGCTCTCTGCCAGGGCCTTCAGTAAAGCTGAGTGTAGTTGAGATGAATAATTAATTGAGTGAAGCTGAGTGAGCCTGTGAGTTTTTCGCTACGAAGAAATCAGGTCATGTCCGAGCTTCTTCGCTGGCTTGATCCCATAGCAGACATGCGAGCCCTGTCGGCCATTTGACATCTGCCTCTGTGCGCAAGGGAAGGGCGGATTTGTCCCAGGGGAGCAGAGTGGGAGCTAAGGAAGCGATGCGTCGAGGCTGTTTGTGGGCCGCCCAGAGCTTTCGCGTGGCAAACATGACCCTTCAATACCGATCTGCAACTGAAGAAGATGTTCTCCTTTCATGGTTCCGTCATACTAGTAGTTCCATCAGTTCCGTCTCGTCTTTTCTGCCTTCCTTCCCTGCAGGTCTCGGGCGCCCGTGGTGCCACTGCCTTTGTTCCGCGAGGCCAGCTGTGGTCATTGAATAACCAAAAGCCCAACCTTTACTGCCTAGCCTCTGCCCAACGCAACAACAAAGGGGATGTTGTATGATGTTGTGCTTCAGCATCCCAGGTTTCCCGGATGTGTTGGCCAGGCCGCGACTGCAATGCTTCTAGGCACTTGTAGGGTCCCCGCCTTTCCAAGAGTGCATTGCACGGCGTTTTGCAAGATCCCGACCCTCCTTCCGCGATCGGTAGCATTTCCCATCTCGAGCGGTGGCTTATCAGTTCAAGCGATCTCTCTGTTACTGCACAGCATGTCGAAAGTGGAGCTGGGAACAAGAGTGCGAGAACTCAACCCTATGCGGAACAGCAACTCCAGTGAACCAGGCATCGTGCAGCCCGGGGCGGGTATCGTGAGGCCGTTTTCCTGGCAGCTCCCTCCATCTCCATCCTCATATGTCCTCTGATTCCTCTCTTCGCAGATGTGCATATTTTTCATGGTTATCAGATTTTGATATAGTTTGTATCACCTGATCTCAACTGTTTACATCCGTTCATTCTTTTGAAGTCACTTCGTTTGCAATGGTTTTGCAGCTCAGAGGCCATGCTGTCTGAACTGAGCTGCACGGGCTGGCCCAAGTCTGCTTGTTTGGGCGAGGAGGTGCCCCATTGCGCATTGCGCAACTCTGCATCATGGGTGTGTCAGGGTGTGTCAAGATCTGTCAAGTGTGGTTCCGAAGGAGAAGCGGCTGGATGCCTGCCAAACCTGCTCAGCTTGCTGCTTGATTTCTCAATTCTGTCCGCGGGAGGCAGCGTTCAACTCTGCCCAAGTCTGATCAACTCTGCAAAGGTCAGGCTGTCCAAGTTGTGGCTTCACAGAGGGCAATGCCTTTTGTGTGAGACAAAGCTCCGCTCTCAAGGGCCTCCGACTTAGAAGGATGAGGATGAAGTCTACTCGAAGCTCTAGATACAGAAATGCTGTTGCATTGAAGCAGCAGCACTGACAAATGACATTCACCAGGCGTTGCCCCTACGGCGGTGCGCGATGCAGCAGGAGCTTTTGCCCCCATGATCTGCGATGTGCCTTGCCAGCTGCTGGCGTTGCCATGACGAGAATTTACCATCACTTGATCTTGAGCCTCCTGTGGCTCTTAGGCATTGTGTGCGAGCAGTGGTCTTGCGAGCAATGCAGTTTGCTTCGCGGCGATGGCGAAGATGTGGATCGCTGCAGAGAGCTGTTGTTGCGTTACCTCTACCGTGGCAGAAGGCACGTCCAGTTCAGATGAGGTGTGGCAGACCGCAGTGCAGCGCCAGCCAGATGTGATTTTTCTGGACTTTGACCGCACTCTCTGCACAACGAAGGTGCTGAAAGGGAGTTTGAAGAGAGATCAAGAGAGATGAGAACAGACGTGACGTTCAGGCTGGAGCATCGCCCCTCTTGGGAAACCATTCGCTCGACTCTGATTTGGCCATGGCCCTTGTCCTTCTTTATGATTTTACAATATGGGTTGTAGCTGCAGGCGCCTCCAGTCCAGTCAGGTGGCTCTCTGCGGCGCGCACCCGAGCGTGTACATCGTTACCCGGAACTCACGGAGCCAGGACCTGCTGAGACCCGCTCTTGATGATCAGCTTGTTGGTTTCCAGCGTTTCAAGATCTCGCGTGCATCTTGCTCTTTTATCCATCTTTGGAAGGATATCGTGCTCTTCCTTCGACAGCATGGAATAAGAGCTCATCTAAAGAAGGAGGAGATGTGTCGCAGTCGTCCACTCCCGACCTCACTGTCTCTGCATCGAATCTGTGAGAGGATGAGATGGGTGAGGCAGTCGTTGACGTTGCATCCGACTTCTCAGGCGGGCAGGTGGTGCGAGTCGGTGTCGCTCACTGTTTTTTTCTTGGAGCGGAAGACACCAATGCTTGTCTGTAGAGTCTGCGAACTCTTGTGACTTGCAGCTGTTGCTGTCAAAATACTCGAATTGCTCGGGGCAACCACCATCGCGTTTTTCTGTCTACCCCTTCAATATCCTAACTCGGAGGCTGCATGTTAGGTGGATGTTAGCGAGCACTCTATGCAGTTAGCAGCTCAGTAACCCGTTGTTTTATCTTGGTCCCTTCATCTGCATCCGTGCATCAGCTGCGTCTGGGCACTTTTGGCAGCGAAAAATGCCTTGCCCAAGTTGTTTAGGCTCAGATGGCTGCGGATGCAAAGCAGGGGACATGTCAAGTCAGCAAAGTATACTGCAACTCTAGCCCGGCAACAGAACGAGCAAGGGCAACTAAACAGATGTAGGCTGCATAGCAAATCCAGAAAAGTCACTGGTGGCCATGGGTCAATCATCGTCTGGAGAACCACAAAGGGAGCTGCTCTATGCTGAGGCACGGGGGCCGGGGAGCCAACGTTTCAGCTTTGTTGGCGCATCACGACAGGATGGCATCACTGTGATCGGCAGCACCTTCAGCGTCGGCGGAGAGAAGGCTGCCCCAGAATGGTTCGGAATGGGCCCACAAAGGCCGGATGCTTCGATTTGCATTCGCAGCATTGCACAACCGTTCACCCTGGCAAGTTTGGGCTTCGTGGGTCCGGGCCCGCAGATCAATCCCAAGGCGCTGAAGATTGAGAACAGCTGAAGCATGACTTAAAAAACCCAGTAGCAGATGTCGGACCTCTTAATCAAGTGTGGGGCTCTCTTAAGCACAGGGACATTGCACATGTTGGAATTTCGGGAGGTCTACTGCACTCCACACGCTCCGAACAGATTGCCCCTCGGCGAGTCGTAGACGGACCTGCTTGAATTTGACTCCTTTTTCACTCCTTTCACTCCTTTCTGCACCAGGCCATGCCCGACTCTCATCCAGGGAGAAGCGCCCCACCTGACTGCCTTTGGCTCACCTTCTGATCACACAGAGCCGCAAAGCCATTTTGTATCCTGTGCTGCCTCCAGGTCTTCAACCGAAGTCCCCGCCCTGTGAACGTCTCACTAGGCCATGTTCTATGTCGCTTGAAAGCTTTTCTTGGACAAAGAGGCAGAAGACCCGACCCAGGCACTGATGGGAAGCACTTCCTCCAGCCTGGGCGTTTGACCAGGTCAATGCCAGTTGTTTAGTGTCGTTCAGTGTAGCCACGTTGCATCTAATGAGTTCATGAGGTTCTTGCTTCCAGACGGTGAAGGAGTTCTGTACATAACCGACCCGTGCTCTGGGGCTTGCTTGCGCCGTTCTTGGTGGTCAAGGAAGCATGTCCGGAGTTTGAGAGGGCGGCCCGCCTGCGCTTTCTGAGGTGTGACTTGCGCGGCTTGCCGGCAGGAGGGCAGCCCCTTGAGGCAGGCCACTCCAAACACGCGTAAACTGTCAGGTGCCAAAAGCTGATTGCGGCTCCTGCATCTTTCAAGTTGCCTGTCAGGCCTTGCCACGTGCCATTCTCCAGGAGCTTGGCGGAACCTTGTGTGCGTCCCTGGAATACTCCTTCCCCAGGACTGCACATGGTTCTGCTAACACATCTGTTCCCATGTGCGACTGCTGCGCATGTTCCATCTTCATGTGAAGGATGGAGGAGGCACCGGATCCTTCCAAGAAGTTATCGGAGAAGAAGCCGTCGGCATGTGCAAGCCTTGAAGGTCCAGGGCACAGACTGGGCTTTGTTCTCATGTCGAAATGCTGGTGCCCGCCAGACACTGAACAAAAAGCGAGCCCTCGAACGATTGAGCTGGAGGAGCAGCTACTGGAAGCTGGCTGCCGAGCTTCTACCAGTGTAATGCTCATGCCAATCAACATATCTGCTGCGCAGCCAGATGCCAAGGCGCTCCAGTCCAACAACCATTGCCGGGCACAGGAAATTCTGGCAGCTAGGCTTCGATTTGACAGGCAGTTGAAGCGAGCATTTCCTGGACGCCTGCGCAGGCATCTTTGTTTGCCCGAAGCCTTTTGCAGACGTAAGTGTCCTTCCTCAGGACCTGCTTCGAAAAAGTATTTGATGCAAGAGGCCGTAGACAACTGCAGCTGCGCTCCATTGCGCTCCCTTGTAGGTGCTTCTGTAGCCTGTTTGCTCAGCCGCGCTGAGATGTGCATAGCCTTGCATGGTGCAATCTGCACACCTTATGTATACGTAGACTCTGCGGCGCTTGACTGATGCAAGAAAGAGCCCAACAAAGGTGTGCTGAGATGAACAGGGTATGTCGTGGCTGCCCAACACAAGCTCCCCAGCACACCCCTAGACATGCTCGAGCCTGAAGCAAAGGAAAGGAACGTCGGAAAGGTGTGGGCATCGTCATTCCCGTATATTATGGTGGACGGTTTAGCGAGAGTGGCTGCATCTCTGCTGTTGCTACTACTTTTCCGACGAATACGACCAGCGAACAGCAGCACTGGTGAGGTGAAAGTGCCTGCTGTAGCTTCCTTCTATCTTCGCAGCTATCAAGTACTCCTACTCTCATCCAGCTCATCCAGCTTATCCATCGGACCCCAGAGTGGGCCAAACCTTTCCATGATACCGCAGGCCCGATATATAAACTCACTGGAGATCAGCACAAGGGCCTTGCAGTGCCTCCCTTAATTGGCTTCTTGAGATACTCACTTTGAAGAGGCACCTCGGGTGGCAGAAAGTCGCAGAAAGAAGAGACGAGGAGAGGAGAGCGGAAGAGTCGAAATACGATGCATGAAAGCACACAAAAGGTGCACAGTCGTGAAGATGTGTGACCTCAAAGGTTTGATCTTGAGACCATCCAGTTTTCGTAATGGGGGGGTGCCAAAGAGTACAGTACCTGCATCGGGTGAGCCGTGCGCCATCCAGTCATCGAGATTTTATCCAGATTTCATCCAGCAGAAACGACTGTGAGAGTTGAAAATCGTGTAGCAGGCGCTCAGATCATCAAGCTTCTTGGCTGAGAGGCTTGCTCCGCGGAAACGTTGAAGTCCGCAGCATCAAGCGAGAGGGCTTCCGCTCCAAGGCCAGAAGCTGCAAGAGTCCTCAGAATATCGCAGAGTCTCCTCAGATCCTTCACAAATCGTGTTTGATTCGAACAATCCTGGCAATCCATGCAAAATGCGCATGTCGACTGACTGCTGCAGGCGGACTTCATATTGCAGCTGCTTGCCACGTACCGAGTGGAAGGCCGCGAGGCCAGTCAATGCTTCGCTGCTTCAATGAGCAAGGCAGCAAGGGTCATCCGTGAGCCAAGATTCGTCACAGCGGCGCAGGCAATGGGCCTTTTCGTGGATGATGACATCAAGGACCTTGAAAGGCCTGCATCCTCCGACGTACCTGCCAAGCTTGCCAGGAACTTACAGAGGAAGCTCTGCAGGAGGTCGTGACCAATGGTCAGCTGCAGAGACTGCCGCTCAGCTGCAGCTCAAACCTGCAATCGTCATTTTCTCATCAGCGTCATGTTAGTGCCTGAACATGCCTATCATGCATGCCTATTCGGCCTATTCATCCCTCATCATCCTCCTCTCGCAGGCTCTTCGTACGCTCTGGAGGAAAGGAGTAGCGCAGAAAAGCAGGTCTTGAATTGCCAGTGTCCCGTCTATGTGCAGAATTCTGAGCTAACTGTCGAGATTGCTTGGACCACTTTTTGCGATGCATTGACAGTGGGCAGCCAGCGTGTAGTCGTACAGATACAGCAAATGGCAGAATCTGAGCTCGCCGCATCGCATGCTTCTGCCAACAAGCACAGCAGTCGACGAAGGGCATTGCTGCTGACCCGTTTCAGCACTGGATTTGCAGAGAGTGGATGGTGCTGCAGCCTGCCATGAGTCGCGGTGGCTCATGCAGGCCACATCCTGCAGATATGGCAGACATGCGACCTTATGGTCGAAGCCACTGGCAAGGAGACATCACCCTGCAGTTTGCGCGAGAACGGCAACAAGCTCTTTGAGGCAAATGTCCATGCGCATCTGAGTCTTTCAAGCTGCTCACGCGTGGAGTCGGAAGGCACAGCAGTTTGCCGCGGCGGCAGAGTGCTACACAGAGGACAGCTCACGTGGTCGGGTCTACTTGCGCGTAGAACAATCAAGTCAAGCTGCTGCGGGGAGTAAGGTGCGTCCAAATCGTCCGAAGATTGATAGGCTTCTCGTATGGCTGTCTTGCTCCCCGTCAGGCACTGGCAAAGATCAAAGCAGACTTGGACACTCCTGTTGCGAAGGTGCCCTGAAAGCAGGTTGTTTTTTTGCATCTGAAAGCCTAGCCAGTGTAAGGAGCTGCAAGTACCCGCCCTTGCCTCGATGAGCATTTCTCCAGATGCTTGAATTCGGGGCTGCTTCTGTTGTTCCACGAAGGGTCTTGGCTGAGGTTCGGCTAAACTTGGCTGCAAGTTTGCTGCGCGTGGGGACTCGCATCGAGGAGGCCTGTGAAGGGCGGACGTAGCTCTTGGGTGATCTGGAGACTCGGCTCAGGTCGAAGAGCTTTGCAGCGAAGTGCTATCTTTGGAGCCCTCCAACGCCAAGGAAGTTGTTGCTTTGCATTCTTCGAGGTGTTTCTGAGCTTCGTCTGGCGGAGAGGCACTCTTTCGGCGTGGAGGCGCTCGACGACTCCTCGCTGATGGCCACGGCGGGCTCCGCACCTCAGCTTACCGGGCCCTTGCATGCAGGTGTCTAAACTCTAAACATGGTAAATATGTCTACATATACATATACATATACAGATACAGATACATATACATAGTTACCTTTGTGCGTTCTTTCCCTGCCGTACCTGAGGGTGGAGAGGCGACCGTTGCTACAGGCTGCAAGGCGGGGACGCAATCTCCCAGAGCAGATGTGCAACGATTTTGAGACTTCCTGTGAAGGAAGGACTTCTTGCAAGTTGCGAAGCTGGAGCCGCAAAACCGGCAGGTGCGGGCCAGAAGGGGGGAGCCCGCCGGGGCGCAACTATATTTTTGTATATATATATATATATATATTTTTTTTTTTAATGGCTACCGCCAATGCCGCCGACCCCATCCTAAGAATTGAAGCACGCTAACATCGGGCAGGCACCAAGAGGTGGGAGGGTGGGGGGGGCGGGAAGGGTGGGGGGGTGTGGGGGGGGCGGGGGCAGCAAGGGCAGCGAGCGTAAAATTGGGCATGCGCTGGAGCTTAAAACACTCCATTACGAACAAGAGAGAGGGGGGGGGGTCGCGCATGCACTAGAGCCCTAACAAGGTGGGGGCCAAGGGGGGAGGGCGGGAAGGGTGGGTGGGGGGCGGGGTCGGGCATAATAGGGGCCAAGGGGAAGGGCGGGAAGGGTGGGGGGGGGCGGGGGGAGGGGGGCGGGGGCAGCAGCTTGGAGCCCTTAAAACACTCCATTACAACAAGGTGGGGGGGGGGGCCTTGCTGCCCCTGCCCCCCCCGCCCCCCCCACCCTTCCCGCCCTTATTCTTGGCCCCTGTTAGGGCTCTAGTGCATGCCCGAAGCCCCCGCCCCCCCTCGCTGCTTTGCTGTTCGTAATGGAGTGTTTTAAGGGCTCCAGTGCATGCTCAAGCCGCCCCTCGCTGCCCTTGCTGCCCCCGCCCCCCCCGCCCCCCACCCTTTACGGCTGAGTGCATGGCGAAGCCCGCGCCTCCCACCCTTCCCGCCCTCCCCCTTTGGCCCCCACCTTGTTAGGGCTCTAGTGCATGCCCAACCCCCCCCCCCGTGTGCAGCTTAAATAGGGTTTATTTGGAAGCTGGCACTCGTGTTCACAAGAGGAAAACAGGGCCCCAAAACGTATACTTATTTACAAGAGCCAACTTCCAAATAGACCCTATTTTAGGTCCTAGGGGGGGTCCCAGGCCTGAATTAAATATGAAGGCCCCGATTTAAATATGAATATTTAATTCTGGAGCTTCATATTTAAATTATTTAATTCGGGCCCGGGAATTAAATAATTTGAATAATTTAAATAATTTAAATCCTGGAGGGGGGGGGGGGCGGGCCTCCTCCCGCAGGAGGAATTAAATAATTTAAATATGAAGGCCCCGAATTAAATATTAATATTTAATTCGGGGCCTTCATATTTAAATTATTTAATTCCTCCTGCGGGAGGAGGCCCGGCCCCCCCCCCCTCCAGGATTTAAAATATTTAAATTATTTAAATTATTTAAATTATTTAATTCCCGGGCCCGATTTAAATAATTTAAATATGAAGCTCCCGAATTAAATATTCAAATTTAAATCGTGGCCTTCATATTTAAATTATTTAAATCGGGCCCGGGAATTAAATAATTTAAATAATTTAAATAATTTAAATAATTTAAATAATTTAAATCCTGGAGGGGGGGGGGCCGGGCTTCCTCCCGCAGGAGGAATTAAATAATGTAAATATGAAGGCCCCGAATTAAATATTAATATTTAATTCGGGGCCTTCATATTTAAATTATTTAATTCCTCCTGCGGGAGGAGGCCCGGCCCCCCCCCCTCCAGGATTTTAAATATTTAAATTATTTAAATTATTTAAATTATTTAGATTATTTAAATTACTTAAATTATTTAAATTATTTAAATTATTTAATTCCCGGGCCCGATTTAAATAATTTAAATATGAAGCTCCCGAATTAAATATTCATATTTAAATCGTGGCCTTCATATTTAAATTATTTAAATCGGGCCCGGGAATTAAATAATTTAAATAATTTAAATAATTATTTAAATTATTTAATTCGGGCCCGGGAATTAAATAAGTTAAATAATTTAAATAATTTAAATAATTTAAATAATTTAAATAATTTAAATAATTTAAATCCTGGAGGGGGGGGGGGCCGGGCCTCCTCCCGCAGGAGGAATTAAATAATTTAAATATGAAGGCCCCGAATTAAATATTAATAATTAATTCGGGGCCTTCATATTTAAATTATTTAATTCCTCCTGCGGGAGGAGGCCCGGCCCCCCCCCCCTCCAGGATTTAAAATATTTAAATTATTTAAATTATTTAAATTATTTAATTTATTTAAATTATTTAATTCCCGGGCCCGATTAAATAATTTAAATATGAAGGCCACGATTTAAATATGAATATTTAATTCGGGAGCTTCATATTTAAATTATTTAAATCGGGCCCGGGAATTAAATAATTTAAATAATTTAAATAATTTAAATAATTTAAATAAATTTAAATAATTTAAATAATTTAAATCCTGGAGGGGGGGGGACGGGCCTCCTCCCGCAGGAAGAATTAAATAATTTAAATATGAAGGCCCCGAATTAAATATGAATATTTAATTCGGGGCCTTCATATTTAAATTATTTAATTCCTCCTGCGGGAGGAGGCCCGGCCCCCCCCCCTCCAGGATTTAAATTATTTAAATTATTTTAATTATTTAAAAATTATTTAAATTTTTTAAATTATTTAATTCCCGGGCCCGATTTAAATAATTTAAATATGAAGCTCCCGAATTAAATATTCATATTTAAATCGTGGCCTTCATATTTAAATTATTTAAATCGGGCCCGGGAATTAACTAATTTAAATAATTTAAATAATTTAAATGGGCCCGGGAATTAAATAATTTAAATAATTTAAATGATTTAAATAATTTAAATCCGGGAGGGGGGGGGGGCCGGGCCTCCTTTTGCAGGAGGAATTAAATAATTTAAATATGAAGGCCCCGAATTAAATATTCATATTTAAATCGAGGCCTTCATATTTAAATTATTTAATTCCTCCTGGGGGAGGAGGCCCGCCCCCCCCCCTCCAGGATTTAAATTATTTAAATTATTTAAATTATTTAATTCCCGGGCCCGATTTAAATAATTTAAATATGAAGGCCACGATTTAAATATGAATATTTAATTCGGGAGCTTCATATTTAAATTATTTAATTCGGGCCCGGGAATTAAATAATTTCAATAATTTAAATAATTTAAATCCTGGAGGGGGGGGGGGGCGGGCCGGGCCTCCTTTTGCAGGAGGAATTAAATAATTTAAATATGAAGGCCCCGAATTAAATATTCATAATTCAATCGAGGCCTTCATATTTAAATTATTTAATTCCTCCTGGGGGAGGAGGCCCCCCTCCTCTCCAGGATTTAAATTATTTAAATTATTTAAATAATTTAAATTATTTAAATTAATTAAATTCCCGGGCCCGATTTAAATAATTCAAAAATGAAGGCCACGATTTAAATATGAATATTTAATTCGGGAGTTTCATATTTAAATTATGTAAATCGGGCCCGGTAATTAAATAATTTAAATAATTTAAATAATTTAAATAATTTAAATCCGGGAGGGGGGGGGGGGCCGGGCCTCCTTTTGCAGGAGGAATTAAATAATTTAAATATGAAGGCCCCGAATTAAATATTCATATTTAAATCGAGGCCTTCATATTTAAATTATTTAATTCCTCCTGGGGAAGGAGCCCCCCCCCCCTCCAGGATTTAAATTATTTAAATTATTTAAATTATTTAAATTATTGAATTCCCGGGCCCGATTTAAATAATTTAAATATGAAGGCCACGGTTTAAATATGAATATTTAATTCGGGAGCTTCATATTTAAATTATTTAATTCGGGCCCGGGAATTAAATAATTTAACTAATTTAAATAATTTAAATAATTTAAATAATTTAAATCCGGGAGGGGGGCGGGGGGCCGGGCCTCCTTTTGCAGGAGGAATTAAATAATTTAAATATGAAGGCACCGAATTAAATATTCATATTTAAATCGAGGCCTTCATATTTAAAATATTTAATTCCTCCTGGGGGAGGAGGCCCGCCCCCCCCCCCTCCAGGATTTAAATTATTTAAAGTATTTAAATTGTTCAAATTATTTAATTCCCGGGCCCGATTTAAATAATTTAAATATGAAGGCCATCATTTAAATATGAATATTTAATTCGGGAGCTTCATATTTAAATTATGTAAATCGGGCCCGGGAATTAAATAATTTAAATAATTTAAATAATTAAATAATTTAAATCCTGGAGGGGGAGGGGGGCCGGGCTTCCTCCCGCAGGAGGAATTACATAATTTAAATATGAAGGCCCCGAATTAAATATTCATATTTAAATCGGGGCCTTCATATTTAATTTATTTAATTCCTCCTGCGGGAGGGCCCCCTCAATCAGCTTCATCATCATCATCCTCATCCTCATCCGCATCATCATCATCATCTTCATTATCGTCATCATCTTCATCATCTATCATCATCATCTTCATCATCTTCATCATCTTTTTTCATCATCCCCATCATCTCTCTCATCTCCACGGTTGTTTCAATATGTTTCATGTGCATCCTTGACATCAATGATCCCAATCAGCTTCATCATCATCTTCATCATCTTCATCATCTTCATCATCTTCATCATTTTCATCATCTTCATCATCTTCATCATCTTCATCATCTTCATCATCTTCATCATCTCCATCATCTTCATCATCTTCATGATCTGCTTCATCTGCTTCATCCTTCATCTGTTTCTTATGTTTCATTGCTTCTTGGGGCCCAGGAGGGCCTGGGGCAGGAGCAACTTTGCCGGTCAAAACTTGCCGGGATCCCCTTGGCACCCTGGAAAAGTGATGCAAATACCACACAAAACGGGAAAGGGTAGGAACAACTTTGTCGGTCAAAATTTGCCGGGATTCCCTTGGCACCCTGGAAAAGTCCTGCAAATACCACACAAAACGGGAAAGGGTAGGAACAACTTTGCCGGTCAAAATTTGCCGGGATCCCCTTGGCACCCTGGAAAAGTCCTGCAAATACCACACAAAACGGGAAAGGGTAGGAACAACTTTGCCGGTCAAAATTTGCCGGGATTCCCTTGGCACCCCGGAAAAGTGATGCAAATACCACACAAAACGGGAAAGGGTAGGAACAACTTTGCGGGTCAAAATTTGCCGGGATTCCCTTGGCACCCTAGAAAAGTCCTGCAAATACCACACAAAACGGGAAAGGGTAGGAACAACTTTGCCGGTCAAAATTTGCCGGGATCCCCTTGGCACCCGGGAAAAGTCCTGCAAATACCACACAAAACGGGAAAGGGTAGGAACAACTTTGCCGGTCAAAATTTGCCGGGATCCCCTTGGCACTCGGGAAAAGTGATGCAAATGCCACACAAAACGGGAACGGGTAGGAACAACTTTGCGGGTCAAAATTTGCCGGGACCCCCTTGGCACCCGGGAAAAGTGATGCAAATACCACACAAAAACGGGAAAGGGTAGGAACAACTTTGCCGGTCAAAATTTGCCGGGATCCCCTTGGCACCCTTGAAAAGTGATGCAAATACCACACAAAACGGGAACGGGTAGGAACAACTTTGCCGGTCAAAATTTGCCGGGATCCCCTTGGCACCCTGGAAAAGTCCTGCAAATACCACACAAAACGGGAAAGGGTAGGAACAACTTTGCCGGTCAAAATTTGCCGGGATTCCCTTGGCACCCGGGAAAAGTGATGCAAATACCACACAAAACGGGAACGGGTAGGAACAACTTTGCGGGTCAAAATTTGCCGGGATTCCCTTGGCACCCTGGAAAAGTGATGCAAATACCACACAAAACGGGAAAGGGTAGGAACAACTTTGCGGGTCAAAATTAGCCGGGATCCCCTTGGCACCATGGAAAAGTGATGCAAATACCACACAAAACGGGAACGGGTAGGAACAACATTTGCCGGTCAAAATTTGCCGGGATTCCCTTGGCACCCTGGAAAAGTCCTGCAAATACCACACAAAACGGGACAGGGTAGGAACAACTTTGCGGGTCGAAATTTGCCGGGCCCGCAGTGGCGCTCTGGAAAAGTCCCGCAAAAACCACACAAGACGAGAAAGGGAGGAGTGAGAGGTCAAAATCTGCCGACGAAAAGCATGAGTTTACGAAGGCAAAAATGTTGATGAACGCGGGCTCCTGAAACATAAACATCTTCAATTCACTGAGCCAAAAGCCCGAACAAACCCTACCCATTGAAGCCTCACACGTCTGGTAGGTGCAGCGCCTTGTGGGTGAGACGTCCGCTTACACGTTACCCCATTAACTCACTAAGTGCGTTGGCCCGCAGCGTGGGCTTTTGGTTCGAAATGGCCTGCCCAGTGTGAATATTAGCTATCGACAAAATGCCATACAAGGATCAGTCACAGCAACGGGCTGCGGACAGAACTCGAAAGTCAAAGTCGCAGAGGCTTCGTTCCAGCAAGGGCCGCATGAAGGTACTGGCAGACATTCTTCAATCATACACCAAAATACGGAGACTGGTCCGGCTCGCTCGCGCAGCCCGGGAACGTGGCGATCAACTTGCTAGAAAATTGATGGCTTGCTGTTCTTCCAAGGACGAAGTGGTGATGCAGGAGATTTGCCAGCGGTTGAATCAAAAAAAACGGCAGCTGCAACCTTGGGGGAACACCAACAAGAAGGATGACCGGTTGTTCCGAAGTTTGACCGAATCAGTTTCGATCAAGCGCAACACGGATCATGCAGGCATTAACTCTTTCGTGAGGGAGTCATTTCGTTGCCGAGCAATATGCGTGATCTCTGCTCGTTTCAAAAGACGTGGTTTTCTGCCATCAACACCTGTGCCTGGACACAAGTTGCCTTACCGCGTGTATGGCTACGTTTCCCACGAGAAACAGCGCTTGAAGCACAAGAAGTGGTGCGACGAGTACAAGCAATGGTCAGCTCTGCCGAGGTTGGCGCCATGCAAAAAAAGACTGACTGAAAAACTCCTCAAAGAAAGATGTTCTGCAGGAGCCTTCGTGAGACTGCAAATTTTGACGGACTTGTTTCACAAACTGGGGGCTGCTTTTGTGGAGTTGCCGACAAGATCTCTAGGGACGGGTGTCCACTGCGGCTCTGGCATCATGGACATTGCCCAGCTAGACAAGTTGAGAACAGAGCTCAATGGCCGATCATTTTTAGAGATCTATGGGGGTCATCTATTGCTCTGCACGAACTGGGCCATCTCGTTTGCGAAGCCCGTCAGCACTGCTGGAAGCACAAGCGTCAAGCTGGAATCGACCACTTCATGAGAATGTTTGAAACAGCTACAAGCGGTACGAAAAGCGTGAATACGTCTCACTCAAATTCTCGCAAGCGAAGCCTTGCCATGCAGATTGCCGAATATGCTTGCTGAAAAACGATTCAATCGTCCCCACGCACAATCACGCGCTGCTGGCCCAATCATTCCTTTTGCTAAGCCAAACATGTGCTTCTATGAGAATTTTTGCACAGAGAAGCGGCGGGATTTTGGGGGGACTGTGCTTCTATGAGATTTTTCGCACAGAGAAGCAGCGGGGTTTTGGGGGGACTGTGCTTCTATGAGAATTTTCGCACAGAGAAGCAGCGGGTTTTGGGGGGACTGTGCTTCTATGAGAATTTTCGCACAGAGAAGCGGCGGGATTTTGGGGGGACTGTGCTTCTATGAGAATTTTCGCACAGAGAAGCGGCGGGATTTTGGGGGGACTGTGCTTCCATGAGAATTTTCGCACAGAGAAGCAGCGGGGTTTTGGGGGGACTGTGCTTCTATGAGAATTTTCGCACAGAGAAGCAGCGAGGTTTTGGGGGGGGACTGTGCTTCTATGAGAATTTTCGCACAGAGAAGCAGCGGGGTTTTGGGGGGACTGTGCTTCTATGAGAATTTTCGCACAGAGAAGCAGCGGGGTTTTGGGGGGATTGTGATTGTGCTTTTATGAAATAGCAGCAGCGGGGCTTAAGGGGAGGCCTAGGGGGGGGGGCTTCAGGGGGGCGTCAGAAGAGGGCTTAAAGGGGGGCTTAAAAGGAGGCTTTAAAGGGGTCTTTAAAGAGGGCTTAAGGGGGGCTTAAAGGAGGAGGGCTTAAGGGGGGCTTTAAGGGGGGGTTCCAAATTAACCCAGTTTAAGACAAGACACTATAACGGTTTTACGGTGTAGGCATTTTTGCGGCTCCCGCAGTGCCAACAACAACAACAACAACAACGACAACAACAACAGCAACAACAGCAACAACAACAACAACAACAACAACAACAACGACGACGACGACGACAACAACAACAACAACAACAACAACAACGACAACAACAACAGCAACAACAGCAACAACAACAACAACAACAACAACAACAACGACGACGACGACGACAACAACAACAACAACAACAACAACAACGACAACGACAACGACAACGACGACAGCGACAGCGACAACGACAACGGGAGAGGAAATTGTTTAAATTATTCAAAATATTTAGATTATTTAATCCCTGGGCCGGAAGTAAATATTTTAAATGTGAAGCCCCGAGTTAAATCTTCATGATTAAATCGGTGTTTAATTCCCGGGTTGTCGTGGCTCGAGGCTGGAGAGTCTCCTTAGCGAGCATGGTGGTGAACGTGCTATGGTCCGCCTGGCTTGTATTGCTTTGCCTTAGAGGGTGTGCACACATGTCTGATATGCACAGGGCGTGGGGTTGATCCATGGCAGACAAGGGGCAACGGCGATGTTTGCTCATATGATGGTGGACAAACAAACGTGAATTACTGCGTGCGTACGCGCCTGAGCCTTTTCTTTACTTTCAAGCTCGCCCATCTTCTTTCCTTCCTTTGACCATGCCTCGTGTGGCACCATCGACAGTGGCCGCTCAAAAACGGTCCTTGCGTGTCCTTCGCGCAGAATTCTTCAAGCGCAAGGGCGACCTCAGGGACATGGTTGATAAGAAGCGAGCCATTCTCAATGAAGTTCGCGAGAAGATCAGGAAGCTCGAGGCAGAGGTCAAGGAGGCACAGGAGGAGGTGTCGGAGGAGTTTGACTCCGGGTCGAGTCTCTTCCCAGGCTCGAGTTCCGAGTCAGACTCCTCTGACAGTCCTCCTCCTGTGCCCAAGAAGGCGGCAGCTCCATCCCCTAAGG
>CAJNDS010000341.1:16715-160888 GCA_905221605.1 Symbiodinium natans
AGAGAGGGCACCTATTTTTTTAATTATAGAGGGAAAAGCGAGAGACAAGGAAGGGACAGATGATAGATAAAGAAGAGTGCTATCCGTCTCCTTGTTTCTTGTGTCTTCTCTTCTTTTCAGTTCATCATATTCCTCTTTTCGGCCTGTCTCTTCTGCTCTTTTCCTTACCCTTCTCCTTTTCAAGTTCTTCCTTTTTCGTTTTTCTGTTTCGAAAAGAAAGAGGGAAGGGAGAGAGAAGGGAGAGAGGATAGATAAAGAAGAGTGCCATTTTCTTTGCGCCTTGTTTTGTCTCTCCATCTTCTTTGTTCGTCTCTCTTTTCTATTCTTTTCTTGGCTCTTCCCATTAGAATTGTCTTCCTTTTATCTCTCCTCTCTCCTTCTCTTTCCCTTCTCTTCTCCTGTTCCCCTTTAAATGACAAAAACACGAGAAAGGAAGAACAAGAGAGGAATGGAGGCCCTTTTCCTGAATTCTCCTGTTGCAATGAATAAGGAAAAGAGCATAGGAGATAAGGAAGGGAATTGTGGGCGATGGAACGGGTGTCCTTTTTGATAGTTTTCTGCATCTTCAAGGAAGAAAAAAGGACACCCGCCCAAGAAGGAAAAGTAACATAAGAGATAGGGAGGAAATTGAAAAGCTCCTCTCTTTACCTAGTCATTTCCTGTCCTCTCTTCTTATTTGTTGTTTTTCTTATTCGCTTCAAAAAGCAAAATAACAAAATAAGGGAAAGGCGATTTCCTGAAGAGGAAGAAGGGCGCCTACCTGTGAATAGCAAGGTTGATTTTTTCTAATTAGGGAGAGACTTGCCCCGCCTGAGCCTCCCTGGCCTGCTTGTTGTGGCCACATTCCGGTACAGTTGTGCTTCCAGAAAAATGGCATCCTTGTTATCTCCTCTCACTTCCCTTTCCCTTCTCTCCTTCTGTTTCCTTCTGACTGATAAACCACAAGACAGGAACTTGTATGATAAGGCAGTGGAAGGGTAAGCAGAGGGTGACTCCTGGCGCGTGGACCGGTCCATACTTCATCATACCCCTCCTCTCGGCCTATCTCTTCTGTTCTTTTCCTTACCCTTCTCCTTCTCATAGTTCTTCCTTTTTTGTTTTCTTATTTCGAAAAGAAAGATGGCAGGGAGAGATAAGGAAGAGAGGATAGATAAAGAGTGAGTGCCATCTTCTCTGCGCCTTGTTTTGTCTCTCCCTCTTCTCTATTCATCTCTCTTCTATTCTTTTCTTTGCTCTTCCCATTAACAATGCAATCCTTTTGTCTCTCCTCTCTCCTTCTCTCTCCCTTCTCTTCTCCTGTTCCCCTTTAAATGACAAAAACGCAAGAAAGGAAGAACAAGAGGGGAATGGAGGCCATGTTCCTTTCTTTTCCAATGGATGGGGAAAGTGAGCGGGGTTGGCTCCTTGTCCGTAGACCCTCCCCACGCTGCAGCAAATCCCTCCTCTCGCCCTATCGCCTCTGTTCTTTTCCTTGTTCCCAAACGGAAAAAGAAAATGGGTTCCTTTACATGTTCATTGTTCTTCCTTTTGTTTTTTATTTAAAAGGGAAAGATAAGAAAGAGAGGAAAGAAGAAAACGAGCACCATCTTCTCTTTGCCTGATTTTGCACCTCCCTCTCCTGTCTTCATTTCTCTTCCATGATTTTCATTGCTCTTCCCATGAAAATTGTTTCCTTTTGATCTCTCCTCTCTCCTTTCTCTCTCCCTTCTCTTCTCTTGTTCTCTTTTGAATCTCAAAATCACACCAAAGGAAGCTTCTTTTCCTTATTGAATGAAAAAGAAAAAGAAGAAAAGAGATAGGTAAAGACACTGAAGAGCTCCACTGCCTATTGTTTCATTCCCTTTCCTCTCTTTCTATGTGTTGTTTTCCTTGTCGTTTCAGAAAGCTAGCAAAATAAGGGCAAGGGGGCTTCCTGAAGAGGAGAGAGGGCACCTATTTTTTAATTATAGAGGGAAAAGCGAGAGACAAGGAAGGGACAGATGATAGATAAAGAAGAGTGCTATCCGTCTCCTTGTTTATTGTGTCTTCTCTTCTTTTCAGTGCCCCTCCAGAAAATTCAAATGGCCTCCTTGTTGTCTCTCCTCTCTCGCTTCTCTTGCCCTTCTCTCCTTCTGTTACCTTTTAACTAATATAACACAAGAAAGGAACTTGTATGATAAAGCAGTGGAAGGGTAAGCAGAGAGTGACTCCTTGCGCGTGGACCTTGCCCATACTTCATCATATCCCTCTTTTCGGCCTGTCTCTTCTGCTCTTTTCCTTACCCTTCTCCTTTCAAGTTCTTCCTTTTTCGTTTTTCTGTTTCGAAAAGAAAGAGGGAAGGGAGAGAGAAGGGAGAGAGGATAGATAAAGAAGAGTGCCATTTTCTTTGCGCCTTGTTTTGTCTCTCCATCTTCTTTGTTCATCTCTCTTTTCTATTCTTTTCTTGGCTCTTCCCATTAAAATTGTCTTCCTTTTATCTCTCCTCTCTCCTTCTCTTTCCCTTCTCTTCTCCTGTTCCCCTTTAAATGACAAAAACACAAGAAAGGAAGAACAAGAGGGGAATGGAGGCCCTTTTCCTGTATTCTCCTGTTGCAATGAATACAGAAAAGAGCATAGGAGATAAGGAAGGGAATTGAGGAGCTCCTTTCGCTACTTTCTTATGCCCTTTCCTTTGTATCTACCACACAAAAACACCACTCTCAGCTTCCAAGAATACTCTCGTGGAGACGCATTGGTTAGTCTAAAAACCCGAGTCTCAGCTTCCAAATAGACCCTATTTAAGCCACCCACCCCCCCCCCCCCCTCGCTGCTTTGCTGTTTGTAATGGAGTGTTTTAAGGGCTCCAGTGCATGCCCAAGCCCGCCCCTCGCTGCCCTTGCTGCCCCGCCTCCCCCCCCCGCCCCCCCACCCCCCCCACCCTTCCCGGAGCCCTTCAAACACTCCATTACGAACAGCAAAGCAGCGAGGGGGGGGGGGGGGGGTCGGGCATGCACTAGACAGAGGGTGGGGAGGGGGGGGGGGGGTGGGGGCATAAGCCCTAACAAGGGGGGGGGAGGAGCGGGAAGGGGGGGGGAGGGGGGCGGGGGGGGGGGGGAAACAGCAAGGGCAGCGAGGGGCGGGTTGGGATGCACTGGAGCCCTTAAAACACTCCATACCATTACGAGGGGGGGGGGGGGTCGGGCATGCACTAGAGCCCTAACAAGGTGGGGGCCAAGGGGGAAGGGCGGGAAGGGTGAGGGGGGCGGGGGGCACAGCGAGGGTAAGAGGAACGCGTCAAGGGGCAGCAGGGCAAGAGGTGGTGGCACTGGGCGAGGGAGCAGACAACGATGGGTCTTCACTGACGCCGCCCCCGCTCCGGCTGGGGTCGGCGGATATATGTATACATACATACTTTCATACATTCCTACATACATACAGTACATACTTTCATACATTCATACATACATACATACCTACATACATACACATACATACATACATACATACATACATACATACATACATACATACATACATACATACATACATACATACATACATATACATATGTGGTACAAGTGAAGCCGTGACACCGGACGCCAGGTCCGCTTGGCACTGAAGGAGATCGATGAGGCGCGTGCTGCTGTCCCTCGGCCGTGGGTGGGGAATGGTGGAGAATCGTCCTCGTCCCCAACGGCCTTTAGCTGACTCTAGCTACCTGATGCCTTGCAAGCCGCGAAGACGAGTTGAAGCCCCCTGAGTCCTTTTTGTCCCTAGACACTCGTGGCTGCCAGGCCCTGGCAGAGCTACCTCAAGCCGGGCTCTTCGGGGGCAGGTGCAGCATTTGTTTGCAGTACACAATGCAACAGATCCCTAACGACTGCTGATCCGTCTTCCTCCCACAGGAGCAGCATACTAGGGCGCCGCCCGCCTCCCCGGGGGGTTAAGGAAGGAGGGAGGGAGGGAGGGAGGCAGGCAGGGAGAAAGGAAGGGCAAGAAAGAGAGGCTACCACGACAAACCTTTTTGTCGCCCCAACCCTAAACCCTAAACCTTTCAACCCAACAACCTAGGGCTCTGCAAGAACCAGCTTCTGGCCGTCAAGCTTTGTCCTCCGAACTGTGTCTCCGTTCCCTTCCACGTGGCACGGGCCACAGGACTTGACACCATTTTCTTGTTGCTGCGTCCTCTCTCCGTACCATCCTCCTTGTGGCTCCTCCCCCCCCCTCATCAATAAACCAGCCCGGATTCATGAAGGACGAGTACGGGGAATCGCAACTGGCTTTTGAGCTTGTAGGAGCCGGGGAGCGGGGAGAAGATGCAAAAGCTGGTCGCGATAGCATGTGCAACCTTGTTGTGGTAGGTTTTTCCCCTGTCACGGCTGATTTTGCACCCTCTTATTATCGCGATGGCCGCATGGCCTCAAAATGCAAGGCAACTCTACAACGACCGACCAGCAGCAGCTCCTCCTGAGCCAATCCCTGCCATGTTCTTGGGAAGCAGAAGCATCCTTCGGAGAGAGTTCGGAGAGCATCTCGACAGAAACCTGCAAAAGGTCTGTTCTGTGTGTCATCATGTCGGCCATAGCTACTGTGGCAAGCCCGCGCCCCGATCTTTCACAGCAAGGTGTGGGATGAGCGTCCCGGATTCGCTTTTCTTTACCCTTCAATCTCTTTTTAAACTGCTTGGCCTAGGGCATACTGGCAAGCGGACAGAGCCCAATGGCTCGGGGTGTCCGAGGTGGAGGCACAGTGATCCGTCGGTTCTCTTGCGTAGATGGTTCAGGTTGCATCGCCCTCCGCATAGCTGATTTCACCTGTACTCTAGCTCCGAAGCAATGAAGGGCGAAGTCAACTCTTGAAACAAGACACCGGATAGCAAGTCAAAACCCTTGAAGCCAGGTAATGCAGGAGCCATCCGACTTCGAGGAGGATGGCTGTCTCATGGACGTGCCTCTGCTTCAGCTACGCGCCAACTGCCGGTGCCAGTATCCAGATGCGATGAATTTCGTTGAAAACTAGGCCCTCGACCCTTCAACCCCCCAATCCCTAAGCCCAAAACCCTGAATCCGAAACACGTGTTTCAGGTCATCCGGGACTCCCGCCACCATTCCCCCCAGGAGAGCATCGTGGCGTGAGAGCATGTTTCCTGGATGGTTGTGCTCTGAACAACTGACATGACTTCAGGGCGCAGATCTGAGCGACATGAGCGAGGACGAGCGCGAGCAGCTTGAGGACGAGCTGCGGAATAGCATTCTACCCGCCACTGCGTGAGAACAGCGGGACCGGTTCGGTGCTTTTCTGTTTATATAGGACTGCTTGGACTCCACCGAGAAGCCGTACCCGCAGCCCAAGCGGCCTGTGCCGTTGGCGCAGGCAGTGAAAACATTGTTCCAGGTGGGCAGGCCATATTGGGGAAGCTAGACGCTGCACTTGCAGGCAGTGAGATGTGCGGAAGAGCTGTGGGAAGATGCATCTGCCTTAGCAGCTGATCTTGTTCTGACAGCAAAGGAGGTCAGCCAAGCATTGAGCTGCAGATGTCAGGCATAGAGCATGCAGAGGGCTGGGAAAGGCTCGACGATATGCAAGGAGATGTGCGAAGCCCCTCGCGTGTTTGCGATGTTCCTGTTTTCTGGCAGGTCAGCGCGGAGCGGTGCTGAGCTGGCCAAAGAGCCGCGTGAGCAGCAAAGGCACTTCGCATCAGCAGATGAGCGTTTAAACCGTGTGTGGGCTTCTCGATATTGTCTCGCCTTGTCGATCTGCTCTTTGCTTCTTAGCTTCTATTAGCACCCGAGCGACCCAGTCGTTGGGTGAGGAAGGCAGGGACACTTCCACATACCAGCCGGCATATTCGCAATCACCTGGGCTTGGGGTTCGGGGGTTTAGGGTTTCAGGGCTTAGGATTTCGGCTTTGGGGTTTGGGGGCTTTTAGCTTTGGGATTTCGGGCTTAGGCAAATAGACCATCATTTGCAGTATAGTAGTAACAGATTACAAAATGACAGAAATTGAATTTTGCAAATTCCCAGACTGCCGTTACGTTCTTAGATCTACTTGTTGATGTATCAAAATCGAAACATAATCATGGCTACAACCATATCCACTGTCATGAGAGTGATTTGACATTCTTTTCTTTAGAACTATTGAATGATCTGTTAAGCAAACAGAACGAAAACCTAATAACATGTCATTTGCTGTAAGCGATGGTAAGCGAATTCATGTAAAGCCTCCCGCCTTCAGCAAACCAGGTCGGCATTCTATGATAAATGCCAGCGAGCAACTACCAATTCCAAAGCCCTGAAACCAAAGCTGTATAACCCTAAACTCCCTGAACGGGCTTAGGGTACCGGGTCTGGACAAAGTTTTGGGTTCAGGGGTCAGGGCTTACTGTTAGCCTGAAATAAGGCGTGAAACGGTTTTAAGGGCCTTGGATTGCGTTTTCCGCGGGGTTCTTAAGCAAACACTACAAGATTAACCAGCTTAGCAACCTGGGAAATAGCAAGGTCAAACTTACTCCTGCTGAATAAGGAAGCCCAAAAAGTCTTAAAGTTCAACTACGTGTGTTTGCTAAGTAAGTAACCCTAAACCTAAAACCCAAGACCGAAAACCCAAAACCCTCTAAGCCCCAGTTAATTGCATCTTCAGCTCGGGCCACGTGCGACTGTGTGCGCTCTCTCGTCAATCTTTGCCTAGCCAACGTGGCTTACATGAGCCGCATCTTGCATTGGCCAACGAAGTACCAGACCTGGACTTGTTCACCATTCTTTAGAAGGGCCCCGTGATGCACAACGCTTTGTCGTCCTGCGCCTTGGTGACCTGCTTGGAAGTGAGCAAGAGTGTGTATTCACCAGGCAGTCACCTCCGACTCTACTTACTGTAAGGAGGCAAATAGTTGACAGAAACCTGCTACAACAAGCCGCCTGCCCTACCAGCCAGGTTGGGAATGTGCTAAGTGGCCGTGGTAGGCTTTGTTGCATGTTGCAGCTGCTCAAGCGCTTAGCTTTGCCCAGTAGATAAATGCAGATTGACTATTCTCGATTTGATCATATAGACACTTCGGACAGTGAGTCTTGGCTTCACCATTAGAGTATTTTCGTGTGGTTGCTTGTGGACTAATAATAAGAGTAATAATAGTAATAATAGTAATAATAGTAATAATAGTAATAATAGTAATAATAGTAATAATAGTAATAATAGTAATAATAGTAATAATAGTAATAATAGTAATAATAGTAATAATAGTAATAATAGTAATAATAGTAATAATAGTAATAATAGTAATAATAGTAATAATCGGAATAATAGTAATAAAGGTCATAATAGTAATAACAGTAATAATGGTAATAATAGTGGTAATAATGGTGGTAGTAATAGTGGTAGTAATAGTAATAGTAGTAGTAATAGTAATAGTAATAGTAATAGTAATAGTAATAGTAATAGTAATAGTAATAGTAATAGTAATAGTAATAGTAATAGTAATAGTAATAGTAATAGTAATAGTAAAAGTAATAGTAATAGTAATAGTGATAGTGATAGTAATAGTACTAGTAACAGTAACAGTAACAGTAACAGTAATAGCAATAGTAATAGTAATAGTAATGGTAATAGTAATAGTAATGAAAATAGTCATAATAAGAATAATGTTGTTTGAAACTGAGTGTTTGTGTAGTTTTTTTGAAGACTCACGAGGAGGCAGGCGATCCAACAGCACCGTCGCAACTTCCTCTGGCATCCGACCGTCCTCCTGGCCCACCTGCCAATGATTGTTGTCAGCAATCATCAACAACTTTCGATTTTTTTGGTTCGTGTTGCAACATGTCAGTTGTGGGCTGTTTCATCTCTGCTCAAAGGTTTTGGACGATTTGGAAGACTATTTCCATCGCCTTGACGCACGTCGATCTGAGCTAGAAGCCGGACTGAATGCCGGCTCGGACGAGGATCGCTAAAGTGCCGGGTGCGACAAATGTGCGACGTGCCTGAGCTGTCGGTGTCATGTGCTGTGGAGTGACATGTGAAACATGCGAAGGAATCTACGCCAGTCCCGTCGGTGGAGCGCTTCGATGATGCAGATTTTGCAGAACTACTCCGCAGCCGAACTGACAGCAACGCTGAGTGTGCAATTTGTCTTGCAGATTTGTCACCTGACGAGGCGCAGGGCTGGTCACTGACAATACAATGCAGTTGTGTGTAAACATTGGTGTGAAGTTTGGCCAATGGTTTCGTTCCAGCACCTGAGCAGGAGGCGCTGGAGTTACCTTGTGCTGCGCGCCACACCTTCCATGAAGAGTGCGCTCGGTCGTGGCTATCACGGAACGTGACCTGCCCACTTTGCCGGGTGGATGCCCATGGCCGAGCTTCACATTGTTCTCCACACATCGCGAGTCTTGTGCAGGGGCTTTGAGCCGTTTGAGCCTTCGGGCGCACAAGTGGCGAGGTTCGTGGGATTGTCCGACGTCGTGGTGGCCAATCGCAGGCGTGATCAAATCTTTTTTGCTTCCACAGAGCCCTGATTTTTCTATGGTTTTCTTCCAGTGTCTGTATCAAGATGTATCAAGGCATCTGGACCACCAGCCGCCAATGAGTCCCAAGATTCGCCCCGTGCCTTCGGTGCGCCTGCATGGACTTCTGGTCCGCATGTTCCAGCATGGTCTAGTTCATCTTCGTCCCAGGTTACACCAGAGATGGAGGTGTGATCTTGCGATACGATCCGAGGCACAGAGTAGTCCGTAAGTTAGTTGAGCAGTGCTCCGTCACTTGCAGTTGCATGCAAGGCCGCCGCCAGAATTGCCGCGTCCGCTGTACATACCATTCGACCTTCACCATGCCGCGGAACTGGCTTCGCATTTGCAGACAGCAGATAAGAAGGGAACCTGAATTATGTTAGGATTTCTTGTTGCTTTTTGGGATGCGATTTTTGGGTTTTGCCTCTTGGTGGTTTAGGGTTCAGGGTTGCGGGTTTAGGGTTTAGGGTTTAGGTTTAGGCCACTCTAAACCCTAAACCCTACACCCTAAACCCTAAATCCTGAACCTTAAACCCAAATAAACCCAAAACCCGAACAACAAAAACATTCCCAAAAACAACAGAAGATTCCCCAAAAAATCTGGACCCGATAAGAAGCATCAGCCAGATGAGCGGGGCGCACAAGCTGAGGTGGAAATTCAATATCCTGACAGGCTTGCTGGTCAAATCTTGGATCCACATCGTGCATAGCATGTGCGCCCTTTGTGTGTGATTGCAGGGGGACAGCCCGAGTTTGGCGGGTTCCACGGAACCAATAGAACGAGTCCACCCCGTCCTCCTGACCCTGAACATGGTGCACCGAGGCAGCCTTGTGTAGTCATGTGTAGTCTGTGTTGAGTCTCACGTTTTTTGACCTTTGAGCTTTGAGACCCGTCTAGGCATTGAGCATGAACAAGATGGTGCGGGGCAACTGTGAAATCCACTCGCTGCCACGGTTCTGGGGCACTACTGTGCCCACTCGAAGGCTTGCAGCAGGCAGCAGAATCGGCAGGAAACGCTGCAGCTGCCAGGTTCTGCTCTCATTTTGCCTGCACAATGCACGCAAAGAGGCGAACGAGGGTGAACAAGGTGTGCACAAAGCGACATGCATATGCGTGGACGAAGGGGATTCTGACTGCAGAATGCATTCAACATGAGCTCAAGTGCAGGGAGGGGAAAGCATTGTCGTGGATTTACCGAAGGCTGCATCCCTGTGAAGCCTTGTTGCTCCAACCATTAGATGGCTTATGCGATGTGGACCTGGTACCGGGCCAGGATGTGCATGATGGTGTACTTCACATTCTATCCATGTTCCAAGTGACACCTACACCCACACCAGCATATTGTTGCAAAACAAGGTACGCCTTAGACATTCTTAGGTATGTCTGATGGCTACGCTGACGATCCTGGATTAGGCCCGGCCTGACACCGACGGCGATGCAGACAGCAGGATCCCCTTTGCTCTTGGTAGGCGGATGGCGCCCGCACATGGTTCCCAACCCCAAACTAATGATGCCATACAAGCCCTGCAGACTATTGCCTTTTATCCCTGTCAGACACAGCGCGCAATCCCGAATCCTGACAACCGCTCAGCCCCAATTAGCCTGCACGCTGAAAGCCCTTTGCCTGGAACCTTAAACCCCAAGAACCTGGAGCCTGAAGCCTTGTCGAACCTGAAACAAATTAGTACCCACACTGTGACAACAACACGATTGCAGCAGGAACCCGCGCTTTCAGTTCCAGTCCCCCGCAACAAACGGCAACAAGAATGTCTGTGAAATATTAGCGCTGTGGCGAAACTACGAGTAGCAGATTTACAACTTGCCAACTGTATAAGTCGCCAGGCGAATGTGTCAGTGATAGTCGTGAAACATGACCTGACCTTGTAGTGTTTTCGACCCCTGCGGAAGCGAAAGTTGATCTGTTTTACCATGACAAGACAACGTGTTCAAATGCACGGCGCCTCGGGCGTCGTCAACATGTTTTGCTGTGGTAGGAACTCTTGCTTTTGGTGGTGAGCCTTGATGCCATCTGCAATGCTGGCCTGTCAGACGCGGCACCAAAAGATGGTAAGCCGCCAGATGAAACTGCCACTTCGATGCACATGACATGCATGACATGCCCTTCCTGAGTACTAATGGCCGGAGTCTGGCCGCTTGTGCACGAGGACAACGCAAACTATTTCTGCGAGTATGCTTACCTGTACCATCAGATGGACATGCTCGAGGAGCTCATGCTCCTGCAAAGTTGTTCTGAAAGCACAGATGTGAGACAACGCACCAGACGTGCAGGATGCCCATCGCACTGGATCGTATTTCGATGCTATCACGAGCCTTGGCTCCAGCAGTCCCACACGTCTTTTCCTCTGATGAGGCGACCGTGCAACCTAGCACCGTGTATACTGTATGACTGTATGCAGCATGCAGCATACAGACACCTTGCTGCAGTACGCCATGCTGCCACTAGCAAAGAGGGTACCCGGTAGTCCATTCTGCCTTGATTGCCGTGCATCAAGGCATAATCCTGCTAGCTTCCGGGACAAGGTAGCAGCAGCCTCAGCTGGAATTTGGAGAAGTTCGAGTCGAACGTGCTGCACCAAGCCATATACCTTGGTGTGCAAGACTGGTCTGAGGTGCTGGATGTAGGTGCTGGAACTTGCATACTGTGACTTGTCGCGAAATCTTGAGAGCATATAGCAGAAACATCCGCATCGCCTCGCTTGACTCTCCTGTAGGTCGATCTTTGCGGCAAAGGCTGGGGCCAAGCAAGTCTACGCCGTTGAGGCCGATGAGGTTGGCTCTGCATCAGCTGGTTTCCAGCCTGCGCACCCCAGGCTACAGACATGGCCCTTCGAAGTCGGAAAATTGTAGAAGCACAAGGCCGTGCTGGGAACTCGATTGTAGCGATCGGAGTCCTCTAGCGTTTTCCAGGCTTGAGCCACATCATCAAGGTTGTGCAGGGCACCATCGAGCCTCGGTCCTCCTGGTCCTCATATCCTTAGAGTTGCTGCGTGTCGCTGCGATATGCTTCGCGAAGACGCAATGCAGGCAGCTCCCATGAGTGCTTGATCAGGAGACTGTGGCCCTACCGTGCATGGTAGATGTCATCATCAGTGAAGCTCAGCTGCAGACCCGGCACGGCATAAGGCCAGTAGGGTGTCAGTGGGAGTCACTTTTCGATCAGGAATGGATGGGGTACTTTCTCTTGAGAGAAAGTATGCTGGACAGTGCCTCGATCACAACGAGTCCGTATATGCTGGGTGTGATCTGGTCTGACCTGAGTGCAAGCAATGCAAGCGCAAGCAGATGAGGTGTACTCAATGCCCGGGACCGGTTTCTGAAGCCAGGTGCGACTATGTGCAACGCATGGAGACATAGTGAGACATTGCGAGTATTCGCCCCCCCCCCCCCCCCCCACAAATTGCAATATGTAGATCCACTTCGGCCCCTCCTTTCAGTATCGGTTTCCCACATGTGAAAACAGGTGGCGCTCTGTTTCCTTCGCATGCGACGCTCTTCCTGGCACCGGTTGGTCCTTACAAAGCTTGCCGTGAGAAGCAGCAGACTTTCGATTCGGAGCGGACGTCGCCACCTCGGAGGGCGCTCTGGGTTTCGTTTTCGAACACAGTCAGCCCAGTGGCTGTTGTGTGTCAGTTTAGCTGTCTTGCTGAGGCATTTTGAGGACTTCAACGGCTCCATGCTTCAGTGGTATGGAACGGACTTCTCCTGCATGCGTGATGAGTTCCTTGCAGAGCAACGAATGCAACTTGTCATGAAGTGGGCGTGGGCTGTCTCATGCCATGTTCTCCGCCGGCAAGCGGATGCTTCGCATGTGTTGTCGAGGTACTATCTGCAGACAGGCATGTTCGTCAACCTTTCGCCAGAACCCTAAATCGTCCACGAGGATCCGCAGTACACATTGTTGGCACGCGGTGGGCACATGGTGCAGTGCAGAAGCTCCACCAGAGGCCCAGGCCCTGTGCAGTTTGAATTTTGCCTATCGTTGATGGTTGTGAAGATTAAATACACAAACATCCCGGACCCCGGAACTATACGGCTAGCACGCTGTTTCCGCTAGCATGCTGCTTGATGAGGACCAGTAGTTTTGAAGGCCTGTTTAGCTTTGTGAACGGCGGACTGCGGCGGATGTCTGCATCAAAGGCCGAAGCAATTGGCTGGAAGCGCCAGCCCTGTCCTCGAGATTGACTTGCGGAAGATTACCATCGAAGAGCTGCAGGCCCATGTTCTGCAAGGATGGTGCAGATTGCCTGAGGGCTTTCTCTGTGGTGAACACCACAAGTGGAGCGTCCAATTGCCCCAGGCAGCCAAGCCATTGACATGCACCATGAGGCGCTTTCTAAGCCTTTTTGGCTTCCTAGCACCCCATGTTCGCACTCAAGCTACTCGAGTTAGCAAAATCTTGTTGCTTGGGAAAGTGAGACAAGCTTGCCGCATGCTCAGGGTTACCAAAGATGGTCCCCTCGACGGCTTCGTCGGGTGCTTTCGCTTGTGCTGTCATAGTTTCTTGGCAGAGGAGATTTCTGCAAAAAGCACGCAGGTACTTTGATGTGGCCTTCCGTGGTTCACCAGAGAATCCGGTAAAGGAGGTCTGCGACAGCGCAATGCAGATCGCCCGGCGAGCAGTGAACGCACCTGAACGCACGTGAACGCACGTGCAGGAAGTCGTGTTGACAACGGCACCGACGACATCCACACATACGCATTGGGGTCAGCAGCCGGAGGCTTACACACATGTTCCAGCCTGTTTGCACATCGACTGGAGAATTGAAGAAGGTTAAAAACAAACTGCATGTCAGCAATGACAGGGGGGATATGGACTAGGGCCCCGGATGCTGATCACAGATGAGCAGAGTGTAGCAGACGACTCTCTGTGGTTCGACAATGCTCAGTCACTTTGCAAGAGCCATGGGTTCAAGGCTCTTTGGTTTCTTTCCTGCGCTTCAAGTCAAGCGCGGAGACCTGCTCGAGTGCAAGCTTGTGATAAACAGGCCTAGCCGAAGGGCCTGTTTCAATCTCCGTCAGCTGTCGCAAACGTTTATCATCCACCTGCAGGCAGAAGAAGAATCATCGATTGCTGAAGCTGGATGCATGCTTTTCAGTCAGTGGCCTTTCGCTGAGATGATAGCTTCGTGTAGTGGTTCTCGCACTCGATGCCTCTTTTCATCTTTGGCGCTGCTGAAACGGAGTTTGGCATTCCACGCTTAGGACACGGTGACACGCAAATCCGCGAAACGCGCGAGGCCTTGTTGTGAAATGCATCCGAAGGCTTTGTTCCCATCTCAGCACTGGTGGGAGGACTCGTGGAATCTGGACTGACCACCCCAGCACGTTATGTGATATAAACCTTATGGTGCTGGCAGGCGTGCATTCAAAAAGACTCTGTGCATCAGAGCACCACGCGACATAAGTCACCATAGCCTGTCTTCTTCATGTTTCTGCGTTCCTTGCTTCAGTGTGCTTAGCGTGCCCAGCTCGGCGAGATGTGCCATGTTGGTTCAAGACCAAGGAGCCATCGAGTGCTTCGCTCGGCCCTGAACATGAGTCCCAAGCTGTGGAGATCCAGCTGTATCGGACCAAACAATGCGCGAACTCTGTCGCTGCAAGCGCACGTGACTTTCTTGGAGCAGGGTGTGAGGATTGGGACAGAAGCTGTCATTGCGCCACTTTTGCACAGCATAGCACCCACTCGCAATGGAACTGGATGAACTCCATCCGGTGGGGCGCAACGTGTTTCATCGGCAGTCCATGGGCCGATGGCGCCGCGGGTTTCAGAGAACAGCCAGATCATTGCAGACTTCCATTTCCAAGATTAGAGCTTCATGACTTCAGGGTTGGATGTGGTTTTCGCTGCCCCATGGGTGTTTTAACCTCAAGTCCGTGTGCAGCGCCGGGTAAGCCTGGGTGTCCGGGTAGCCTGAGGTAGGTTTCCGAGACCTTATGGCGGCAAGAACTACTCTGAAATGGAAATTCCCGTTCTTGCCGTTCCACCTTTTCCGAACGCTATGCCCTCCCTTCCACCCCCCCTCCCCCCCTTACCCTCACCGCTCCCCACCGACCCTACCTAGCGCGAAAGTGGTAGCCATCCGAAGGTAAACGGACCTCGATTCAGGCTCTTGATCCCAATAGCTCGGCTTTCTGGCAATAAGACCAATCAGCAAGTGATATTGGTGGGAGGACGGGAGGACCTGCATAGAAGCCGCTACTGCTAGCAGTCACTGGCATAAACAACTGCTGCAGTGTTTCGGACATGCTGCCTCATGTTGTTTTGGATCCCCAGTGAAACTCCAGCCCACGGGCGGTTGCGAGCGCTTGGCGAGGGCAACTTCTTTCGATCGGTAGTTCAAATTTTGCAAACATCTGTGCAGTGGTCTGGGTCAGCGGGGTTTGCAAATATGCTGCAAGCTTCGGTGCGTTGCTTGGTCCTTCTGTGCCCCACACTAAAGGGTTCCCCAGCTTCAAACGCCTGTCTAAGCACATCTAAGTTGGAGCCAAAGGTGTAGGGGCCTTGCTTTGCGCAGGCCACGGCACCAGGGCAAACCCGCAAGCGAAATTCCAGGAAGCTGCTTGGTTCTAAGCCTATAAACCCTAAACCCTGAACCGCACTTTTTGTTGTTGGTTTTTGTGTTTCCAGTCGGATACCATGTAAGCCGAACCATTCGTGTTCATTCGTGCGTTTTGGGACCAGGCACTGGTTGTGGCAGCAGCTTCGCAGCCTGCGACCCACAGGCGGGTCATGCGGGTCAAAGCATCGCTTGCTAGCACTTTGCGACTTTGCGGAAGCCCGGATTGCGTGCAGGTCAGACAGTTGCCGGCCGCCTTCAAATTGCACGCCTATTGTCAGAACTGCAAGAGACCGGCCACCTGGCCTCAGCGCAGGCTGGCTGGCCCGTTCATGAGGTCATGTGGTTTGTGGGGCAAATCACGTCACTACGTACGTCACTTGCTAGGAGTACTCGGCTGCGATCCAAGCTCTTGGCAGTGCCGGCTGGTGGCAAGAAGCCTTGGCACTCTTTGAGGTGGCACGCTCTCCAGGCGGGGAGACGTCAAAACAGTCAGAACGAATGTCAAATGTGGAGCCTCTGAGCTCAGTGTAGGCACCGACAAGCGCTCAACTCCTTTGGTGGATGCCCGAATGATTCTTGGACTCCTCCTTTTGTTGAGCCGGGCCCAGCGAGAAACACGACACATACATCAAGCACACATTGCTGAACAGAGAACATACCAACCAAACACACACACACACATGATCTGAACAATGGCGTTCTTTGAACTCTGTGGTGACATGTGGGGACAGCTTGGGGTTTGAAGATGTGTGGCGGAGGTATAATGCGGCCATCGCGGCTTTGCGATCATCACCGTTTCGATGGCAACACGCTTTTTTGCTTCTTCATGCAATGTCTGACGAGAAGCTGCAGCCTGACACCGCCACGGTGAACTCAGTTGCAACGGCTCTGAAAGGTGCCAAGCGTGCACTTAGTCATAGCTGATGTTTTGGCCATCTCTTCATGCCAACACGGCTTATGTAAGGTACGCTGCGTTGGATAGTACACTTTGCAAACGTTGTGAGGAGAACTGCTTTGGCAGCAGACCCTGTCGGCATACTCAGCGGCAGCCAAGCAGGGTCTCTGCATGGACGAGGAGTGCACGCAAGCTGTCTCACCAATGCTAATCCACCTGCGGTGGCCAAGCAGGTGGGGACTAACATTTTGCTGGCAGCGATGGTGGCAGTGGACTGTCGGTGGTCAAGGCGAATCGCTCGCACCAGCACGCAACAGCGGGGTTTGAGCTGTTCAGTTGTTTCCATTTCTTCTGCCGTGCCTTGTGCCGGCAGGGGTATGGAGTCACTTCGATCTGCACGGCTCTCCAAGATAAAGCCAGATGTCTGCTCACTGGGCTGCGCAGTGGGTTCCGCGACTGCAAGCCTTAAAGCATCAGGGCAAACCCAGAACCAGTGCCGACGTGCTGGTATTAAGGCCCCGCGAACATGTCAGAACTTACTGTTAAGCTGTCATGTCATTCGCCATGGTCAGGAATTCTCAGCTCTCAGTCGCAGTGGGCCCAAAGCTGCTGGCAGTTGAGAGCTGCCAACAGTGCTGCCAAGCTGCAGAGGTCGGAGGCGTGTTTCTTGCCTGGCTTGTTGCTCTGGCCGTCGTGTGGCATAGGTGGCAGAAGCAAGATGTAGCAACATCACACTAAGGATTTGGACACAGTCGCTCTGAACTCTGCTATGAGCGGTACAGAGGAAGCTTCTCATTGGGCAGTGGGACTGTCTTTGCTGACAACGGCCACGCTTCACCAGCTTCAAGTGGCCGCATGCTTAGCAGACTGAGGTTCTCAAAAGTGTTTTTTTTTCAAGAGCTGTGGGCAGCAGAGCCAGAGTGTTCGATTTTCAGGATTCCATTACCTTCAATGTTGTCCTCAGTGCAGCAAACAAGCATGGGGCCTGGCGCCAGGGTACGCGGCTCATCAGCACAGTCCATGGGTGTCCATGGGTGTCCATGGGAGTCCATGGGAGCCCGTGGAGGTTATGCTGTGGTTCGAGTTTAAGTGCAGCCGTGGATGGATGTTGGCTCTCTCATATCTGAGGCAGTGCCTGGAGTGGCTGCGGCAGCACCTCAGCCCAACTGCGGCTCTTTTTAAATTCTTTCACGAGTCGTGGCTGGGATCTTGATGCTGCATAATCCGGCTGTGATTCTTTGGCAGGGAGCAGGAGTTTGTTTGAGTCTGCTGGCCTGCTCCCCTCGTCTCTTTGTTTCTCGATGCCACTCGATGCCATGGTTGACAATTTGACCTCTGTGAGCATCCAGCTTGTGCAGGGTCAGGAAGCTTGCACCGCTCGCTCGAACATCGCATGGCCGTTGTTGATTTTATGTTCTTGACACTATCCGCAAAACGGATAAGAGTGCCTCATGCCTGTGACAGAGGACGGGTGAGCCCACCCTTGTCTCGTACAACTCCTTGCTGAATGCGACTTGACAAGAAATCTTTCATGGTCCTTCGCAGCCTTCTTGTGCTAACGTTTCAGTTCTCGTGTCCACGCCCATGGCTTGACTTCAGGCAGATGAGCCAGATGGAGATGGAAGGCGATGGGAGGCTGCCGTGCAGCCTGAGCCTTATCAGTGCGAGGCCTTTGCCGTGACAACGATTCTACAGTGCACCGGCTAAGGATCTTGGAGGACATGATGGACAGTCCGACACCTGTCAAGTCTGGAAGTGGCGGTCCAGCGGTTCTTCTTTGCATGCTCGAGGTCCCCGGGTGTGCCCGGATCCTGTGACCGCTTGCTCCGTCGGAAACATTCTGCAGGTTGGCTCGGGCGCTCAAATTCAAAGGTTGCTTCGCTCCATTGTCCACATTCTGTACAGGCCTTTGCGCAGTGGGAGCAGGCTCTTGTTCTTGTGAAGTCCAGCGCGCATGAAGGCACCGTGGTGGCAGACAGCAGCGCAAGCAAGATAAAGCAAGCGTCGCTTGATGCACTCAGCCTGCCTGAAGTTTTGAAGGCCCCAGCGCAGCACCGCTCGCAGCTTCAAGGAGCAAGAGCATGCGAGCTTCACGCAGCGTCAAACAGCGAAGTTTCTCAGAGCTAGATCGCCAAATTCTATGTAGTTAAAGCCTCAGTTTCGAGCAATTTGTCCGACAGAGCTGTTTTGCTCTTGCTGTTGGAGCTGTTTTTCGCGGCAGTGCGCCGGCGCTGGGAACCGCGCTGGGTGCCGCAGAGCGAGCTGGGTGCGCTTGGGTTGCGATCGAATCTAGGGGGGCTTTACCATTCTTTCCCCACCTCAACTTGCCCTCTCGTGGACGGGCAGGTGCTGGGAGCGCGCCCTGGATTTGATTTGGTGGGCACAGGCCAGGGACGATCTGAATTGTACGTCAAAAGCCGTGGCATGCCGCGGATGAGGCAAGAGCAGCAGTGAGTGACATCATTTCCTGCGGGAGTGGAGCCTGCACAGCTGTCCGGATTCCAGAATTGGTGTCGTCTTTGCGAATCGTTCCTTGAGACGTGGGACCCCTTCACGTTGTGTAAGGTCATGGGTGCTCTTTCGAAAGGCAAAGAATGGCGGCGTTCCTTAGGTCAGAAGATTCAGAAGCGGAAGTCGTCCGAGAAGGGTGGGGCCTTGGCATGATGCCAGGACTGACACAAGGGCTGCATCAGCAGCAAAGACACAATCTCATTGCTGCTTTGCTGCACGTTTTCTGACAGATGGCATCATCCTGTACCGCAGTTTCCCAGGCTGTCAATGCAGCCATAACATCCTTTTCACGAGGCGCGCCCTGCTTGTCTGGAGATTCTGGAGTCTTCCAGTTGCATACTCCAGTTCCATGTATGTCAACAGTGTCAATGCAGTGCCGACTTGAGGAAGCCGTTGGCGGACGGCTCTTGCGATCGTGGAAAGCATGGATTGGTCCCAGCTGCGGGTCCCGTTTCAGTCCATTTCAGTCCGCTTCATGTCGTGTTGTTTCCAAAGCTGTGCCCAGTTCAGAGCTGGTAGGCGGATGTCTTTACCTGCACGTCAGCCATCAGCTCCTGCGAGAAGGCCTGTGTGTGCCGGTGTAACATGCCCACTCATATTTCTTAAGCCTTGCTTTCCATGTGTGTCGCGGATGGAGCATGCTGGATGAGGGGTCCCGCATGAAGCCTTGCCAAACTGATGAGTGTAGGGCACTGCATGACGTCCCTGCGGCTCAGCTGATGCGATTTGAATGCGGGAATTCATGTAGCGTTCGGTCCACCGGCGGGCTTGCTCTCAGCGCTGCAAGCTAAAGAATTAGAGCCCGACCATGTCTGCTGTGGACCTGCGCCACCTGTTCAAGTTGGGAGAGGGCGTGACCCAAGAACAGGCCGGCGAATGCATTTTTCAGATGAGTGGTTGTGTGGACCATAAGCATGATGGTCACATGGCGGCTTTGCTTTTGAGGTGCAGCAGAACCTTGCCGGTGCAATATCTGAGTGGAGATCGAATCCCAAGCTGGCCACAAAGCTGCTGGGTCGATTGATTCGGCCCGGCCATGCGCACTTGGCGGACAAGATTTTGCGTGTGATGTGGCACTCGCAATTAGAGGCGCGTCTGCCGCGGCAGCGTGCATCTCAAGACCTTCAAATCCTCTGCTAACAGGTCAACGTCTTCCACTATGGCGCTGCAATTGCGGCTTGTGAGACGAGGGGCCAGTGGCAAAGAGCCTTGCACCACTTGCATGTCATGCGGCAGACTCTTGGTCGATTTCACACAGTCGATTGAAGGTTTGTTGAGGCAAGTGCAATTGAAAGGTTTGAATGCATTTGATATGTGAAAGGAAGCAAACTTTGCCGGACCTGATTTCCTACAATGCCGCGCTCTCCACGTGCTCGAAGGGTCAGCAATGGCAGCTGGCGCTTTCTCTGCTTGGCAGAATGGCCATGGAGAAAGTCGAATCGGACGCGGTCAGCTTCAACTCTGCACTTTCGTCATGTTGTGAGGGATTGCAGTGGCAACGCGTTTTCGCGATTCTCCAAGACTTGCCTAGCATCCATCTACGCCCAGACTGCATTGCGTGCCTTCCTCAGTTGCCTCTGCCAGACAGGTCAGGGCCAGCGCTTGACCAGTGCAGACCAGTGCTTTACCAAAAGTTGCACGGCGGATTTGCATCTTGCTGAGGGTCAATGTGGCCATCACGACATGCGCACGTCTGGGACGCTGGCAACTTGCCTTTCAGCTGCTGGATGGAATGTATGTCAACGACATTCAGCCCAGCGTATTCAGCTTCGGCACTGTCGTCGATGGATGTGGCTGCCATCCCAGCCTTTGGCATCGCGCAGTAGCAGTGCTAAACGACTTGCCGAAGGAGACCATGGACCAAGATACTAAGTTGCTAAGCTGTGCCGCTGTGCCTCTGTTGCGTACATCCCACTACTAACTCATGCGACCCTGCGAGGCACAGTTGAAGCCAAATGCAACCATTTGTGGTGCAGCGATCAGTGTCTTCCACAAGTCGGAAACATGGCAGCAGGCACTCTGGCTCTTGGCCAACATGAAGAGTTGGAGTCTATCACTGGACAAAACCACATGCAGCGCAGCTGTGAGTGCGTGTGGAGCGACGGGCAAGTGGCAGTTGGCATTGCAACTCCTTGATGAGATGGCTCTCCAACGCATATCAGCAGACGAGGTCACATACAGTTCGGTCATAAGCGCCTGTGGGGTGGGGAGAGAATCCGCAAAGTCCGTCCAGCTGATCGAGGCTATGCCCATCATGTCAGTGAGGCCAAACGAGATTTGTTACACCGCAGCTCAGCAAAGACAGTGGATTTTGGAAAGTCTTCATTCCTACTACGACTACTAGTAACTAGTAGGTACCTACTAACTACTGGTACTAACTACTACTGCTACTACTGCTCCTACTGCTGCTAGTGCTACTACTGTTACTACTGCTACTACTGCTACTACTGCTACGACTGCTACGACTGCTCCTACTACTGCTACAACAACAACAACTACTACTACTACTACTACTACTACTACTACTACTACTACTACTACTACTACTACTACTACTACTACTACTACTACTACTACTACTACTACTACTACCTACTACCTACTACCTACTACCTACTACCTACTACCTACTACCTACTACCTGCTACCTGCTACCTACTACCTACTACCTACTACCCACTACCCACTACCCACTACCCACTACCCACAACCTACTACCGACAACCTACAACCTACAACCTACAACCTACTACCTACTACCTACTACCTACTACCTACTACCTACTACCTACTACCTACTTACTACCTACTACCTACTACCTACTGCCTACTGCCTACTACCTACTACCTACTACCTACTTCCTACTACTACCTACTTCCTACCTACTTCCTACTTCCTATTTCCTACTTCCTACTACTGCCACTGCTACCCCTGGTGCTACTGCTACTGCTCCTGCTATTCCTGCTACTGCTACTACTACGACGACGACGACGTCTAGTACGACTACTATTACGACTACCACTACTACCACTACTACGACTACGACTACGACGACGACGACGACGACGACGACGACGACGACGACGACGACGACGACTACTACTACTACTACTACTACTACTACTACTACTACTTCTGCTGCTACTACTACTGCTGCTACTACTACTACTACTACTACTACTACTACTGCTACTGCTACTACTGCTACTGCTACTACTACTACTACTACTACTACTACTACTACTACTACTACTACTACTACTACTACTACTACTACTACTACTACTACTACGACTACGAGGACTAGTACTAGTACTCGTACTAGTACTAGTACTGCCACGATTAACATCATAGATATAGCTATTGCTCTTGCTATGGTGAGCTCTTGTTTTTCTTCGGTAAATCCACATGCCGATTACCTCGACATGTGCGGCGTTTCGTGTGGTCAGGTACGAAACCATCGGTGACAACAGTGTTTTCGACACCTGCGATCTTCAGGAGATGTAATTCCTGTAAAAACACCGGAATTTACAGCATTTCCTCTAGTTGACATACGCAAACCTCGTTATTTGCGGTTCCTTCTGCTGCATCTTGACCGCAGCGTGCACCAGAGAATGCATGTCTGCTCTTGCGGGGGAGGTTGGGTAGGTGGGGCGGGTTAAGAACATTCGTTCTGCGTTTCAGCATTGTTCTCTTCCTTAGTATGTCATGTTATCTTTTGATGCCGTTTTCGCAGATGAGACTTGAGGCAGCGGCCTTGGGATGCAAGTCGACGGGTGACTGGCAAACGGTTCTCGAGTTGACCAAGGGAATGTCACAGCACTTGTTGTCGCCGAGTGAGATCGTGTATGAAGCTGCCATGAACATGGTGGACGAAGCTGGCATTGCAGACATCTCGCCAGTGCTTTTGGCCTTGCTCACCAGACGGGCGCAGCAGAGTTTGGGCAGTTCATTCCGCAAAAATGCAGGTTGATCTAGTGTGCCGCTGAGAGATAGATCATGTTGGCCGTGTGTTGAAATTCGCACGCTTCAGCGGAATGCGCAGGCCGTTTGGGTTCCCGCACTGCAGTTGCTGCAGCGTGGCCCCAAGACGATCAACTGCCATCAAGCCTCCTGTAGAAGACAATGTTCGTTTTGCTTTGTTTGTTGGCAGGCGGATGCAAAGGTGTGTCGGCATGGAGAGTGCATGGCCGGCAGTGAATGCGGCCGCTCGGCCGTTGTGGAGCCTCGTTGTATGTTCCCCGCTGTGCGAACGCCTTCTTCGCTTTATCATTTTAGCTTTCACGCAACGGCACATTGCTTGAAAGGCAGTGAGTGCGTGTGGCAGCAGCAGGCCTTTGGGTTCTTTTGGTGTGTGGAGTGGAGGGTTGCAGTTGTTCCGTGTTGCTATGAGTTTCTGCAGATACCGTGCCAGAGGACCAAGAGAACGTCGTAAATCCAAAGTCGCAATCGAAGTCACTCAGTCAGGAGCTGGCGGTGGCCTCTGGAACTCATCTTCGGCACGGGAACCGCGGCAGGTGGGATCCGTTGATTCCTTCGATGCTGCACTCTACGAATCTTCGGTTTAAAAGACGATAAAGGTTCCGGGAGTGCCCAACGCGCCATAGTGGTATGTACGTAGGACCTTTAGGGTCTATTTGGCGCTGCGCTTGGCCTCGACCTCAAGGACTTCTGGGATTTTATGTTTTAAGGATATTATGCATTTTAAAATAGAAGAAAATCCTTAAGATCCGTAAAAAATAAAATCCGAGGCGCCGAATTTGGTTTTAGGAGAAGCCCCAAACGATTTAAATTTTTAAAAATCCTTAAAATCCATAAAAAATAAAATCAAAATAATTTATTTTTTAAGGATTTTAAGGATTTTATTCGATTTTAAAATGCATAAAATCCTTAAAAAATAAATTCGGCCTCTGATATTATTTTTTAAGGATTTTATGCATTTTAAAATAGAAGAAAATCCTTAAAATCCTTAAAGAATAAAATCCGAGGCCGAATTTGGTTTTAGGAGAAGCCCCAAACGATTTAAATTTTTAAAAATCCTTAAAATCCATAAAAAATAAAATCAAAATAATATATTTTTTAAGGATTTTAAGGATTTTATTCGATTTTAAAATGCATAAAATCCTTAAAAAATAAATTCGGCCTCTGATTTTATTTTTTTAAGGATCTTATGCATTTTAAAATAGAAGAAAATCCTTAAAATCCTTAAAAAATAAAATCCGAGGCCGAATTTGGTTTTAGGAGAAGCCCCAAACGATTTAAATTTTTAAAAATCCTTAAAATCCATAAAAAATAAAATCAAAATAATTTATTTTTAAGGATTTTAAGGATTTTATTCGATTTTAAAATGCATAAAATCCTTAAAAAATAAATTCGGCCTCTGATTTTATTTTTTTAAGGATTTTATGCATTTTAAAATAGAAGAAAATCCTTAAAATTCTTAAAACATAAAATCCGAGGCCGAATTTGGTTTTAGGAGAAGCCCCAAACGATTTAAATTTTTAAAAATCCTTAAAATCCATAAAAAATAAAATCAAAATATTTATTTTTTAAGGATTTTAAGGATTTTATTCGATTTTAAAATGCATAAAATCCTTAAAAAAATAAATTCGGCCTCTGATTTTATTTTTTAAGGATTTTATGCATTTTAAAATAAAAAAAAATCCTTAAAATCCTTAAAAAATAAAATCCGAGGCCGAATTTGGTTTTAGGAGAAGCCCCAAACGATTTAAATTTTTAAAAATCCTTAAAATCCATAGAAAATAAAATCAAAATAATTTATTTTTTAAGGATTTTCAGGATTTTATTCGATTTTAAAATGCATAAAATCCTTAAAAAATAAATTCGGCCTCTGATTTTATTTTTTAAGGATTTTATGCATTTTAAAATAGAAGAAAATCCTTAAAATCCGTAAAAAACAAAATCTGAGGCGCCGAATTTGGTTTTAGGAGAAGCCCCAAACGATTTAAATTTTTAAAAATCCTTAAAATCCTTAAAAAATAAAATCAGAGGCCGAATTTATTTTTTAAGGATTTTATGCATTTTAAAATCGAATAAAATCCTTAAAATCCTTAAAAAATAAATTATTTTGATTTTATTTTTTATGGATTTTAAGGATTTTTAAAAAATTTAAATCGTTTGGGGCTTCTCCTAAAACCAAATTCGGCCTCGGATTTTATTTTTTAAGGATTTTAAGGATTTTCTTCTATTTTAAAATGCATAAAATCCTTAAAAAATAAAATCAGAGGCCGAATTTATTTTTTAAGGATTTTATGCATTTTAAAATCGAATAAAATCCTTAAAATCCTTAAAAAATAAATTATTTTGATTTTATTTTTTATGGATTTTAAGGATTTTTAAAAATTTAAATCGTTTGGGGCTTCTCCTAAAACCAAATTCGGCCTCGGATTTTATTTTTTAAGGATTTTAAGGATTTTCTTCTATTTTAAAATGCATAAAATCCTTAAAAAATAAAAATCAGAGGCCGAATTTATTTTTTAAGGATTTTATGCATTTTAAAATCGAATAAAATCCTTAAAATCCTTAAAAAATAAATTATTTTGATTTTATTTTTTATGGATTTTAAGGATTTTTAAAAATTTAAATCGTTTGGGGCTTCTCCTAAAACCAAATTCGGCCTCGGATTTTATTTTTTAAGGATTTTAAGGATTTTCTTCTATTTTAAAATGCATAAAATCCTTAAAAAATAAAATCAGAGGCCGAATTTATTTTTTAAGGATTTTATGCATTTTAAAATCGAATAAAATCCTTAAAATCCTTAAAAAATAAATTATTTTGATTTTATTTTTTATGGATTTTAAGGATTTTTAAAAATTTAAATCGTTTGGGGCTTCTCCTAAAACCAAATTCGGCCTCGGATTTTATTTTTTAAGGATTTTAAGGATTTTCTTCTATTTTAAAATGCATAAAATCCTTAAAAAATAAAATCAGAGGCCGAATTTATTTTTTAAGGATTTTATGCATTTTAAAATCGAATAAAATCCTTAAAATCCTTAAAAAATAAATTATTTTGATTTTATTTTTTATGGATTTTAAGGATTTTTAAAAATTTAAATCGTTTGGGGCTTCTCCTAAAACCAAATTCGGCCTCGGATTTTATTTTTTAAGGATTTTAAGGATTTTCTTCTATTTTAAAATGCATAAAATCCTTAAAAAATAAAATCAGAGGCCGAATTTATTTTTTAAGGATTTTATGCATTTTAAAATCGAATAAAATCCTTAAAATCCTTAAAAAATAAATTATTTTGATTTTATTTTTTATGGATTTTAAGGATTTTTAAAAATTTAAATCGTTTGGGGCTTCTCCTAAAACCAAATTCGGCGCCTCGGATTTTGTTTTTTACGGGTTTTAAGGATTTTCTTCTATTTTAAATCAAGCTCCTAGGCGCCTAAGCGCCTACTTCTTCAACCCTTAAAACCTTAAACCAGTTCCTAAGTCCTAAGCTACCCCCTGCACTAGTAGATCCTTAAACCCTAAGCTCCAAAGCTCCTAAGCTCCTCGGCGCCTACCCCCTAAACCCCTAAACCCCTAAACCCTTAAACCCTAAACCCTAAGCTCCTGAGGTCCTAAGCACCTAAGTGCCTACCCCCTAAATCCTTAAACCCTCCTAAGCTCCTAAGCTCCTAAGCGCCTAAGCGCCTACCCTTAAACCTTAAATCAAACCCTATACTCCTAGGCTCCGAAATCCTTAAACCTAAACCCTAAACCCTAAACCCTAAGCTCCTAAGCTCCTAAGAGCCTCAGCGCCTACCCCCTAACCCTGAGACCCCGGGACCCCTTTTTAAATTTGAAAAATCCTTGCCTTCTTCTACGCTGAAATTTTCTAGGTTTTAAGGATGTTAAGAGATTTTAATATTTAAAAGGAGCTTTCGTTTTTGAGGTTGAGGGCACGCTAGGGCTGACAAAAACCCTATGCTAGGGTTTACAAAAAATTAAAACCCTTTCGCTTGAACGTGTTTACAAACACACCTTCGTTTTCGAGGATGGGGGCACACCCAGGCTTACAAAAATCCCGTCGTTTTTGAAGTTTAGGACACACTAGGGTTTACGCAAAAATGCAGGCGCACCAGGTTGATAAACAAACCTTTCGTTTTTTGATGTTGAGGACATATCAAGGTTCAAATCGAACCTTTTCGTTAAAGCAATGATGGTGCTTTAAGGTTTTGCAAAACAACAACGTTCCTTAACGTTGTTGCAGTCTTACTTTTTCAATGCTTCAAGATCTTTACCAGGCTACAAGAAGTGCATTTTTGTAAACAAATCGTATGATTGAGGTCTCTGGTCTCCACCCTACAGTTTAATATTTTGCGGTAACCATAACTAAAACTGTTTGCATCGTTCAGTTACAGTGATTGCGCCCAATGTGATATCTTGAGCCTCCCAAATATTATGAAAAAATGAAGACCTGAATTCAAAATACTATAAAAAATGAAGACCTGAATTCAATTATTCAAAATGTTCAAATTATGGGCTCTCTAAAAGACTTAACACCCTTTAAATAGCTCAGTGTGGTTCTTTTATTCATCGTATCTCTCTCCATCTTTTTCTCTTTCGCTCTCGCTTTCTCTCTGTCTCTCCCTCTCTCGCTCTCTCTCTCTCTCTCTCTCTCGCTCCCTCTCTCTTCTCTTTGTCTCTGTCTCTCTCTGTCTCTCTCCTTCTCTGCCTCCTTCCCTCCTTCCTGCCATCATTCCTTTCTCTTCCCCTCTTCCTTCTTCTTGTTCTTTCCTCTTTCCTCCTCGCCCCTCCCGTTTTTTACTTGCCATTCAACATCCTTCAAGAAGTGTCCCCTTTTGCCCTTTCGCAGTCTTCTCTCAAACCCCTGGGAGGCCCTTTCAGGGAGCCCCTTCAAGGAACCCGAAAACGGCGGGGCCCTGGTGGATATTGAAAGAAGCAGATTCGCAGAAGGAGGGAAGGAGAACGACAGACACGGAGCAAGAGATAGAGAAACAGAAAAAGGAGAGAGAAGCAACTGTCCTCTCCAAGCTGTTTTCAGAGTGGCCCCAAAGACTGGGGTGGGCGTGAGTTCGCCCCTTGCCACTCGAAAGCCTCCCTTTCTTGAAAGAAACAAGAGGCAGGAACCCCTTCTGTCAAAGAATCCGTGTCAGAAGACAAAAGGATACTGCGATAGCCCCTCATTCGTATTTTAATTCCTCCCAAATGCTTTCGGCTCTTTTGCTTGATAGATGAGTGGGTCCGTCCGCTCCGATTGAAATGAGAGAGTTTATTTTCTTAGAATGAACCGTTCCGTGTATTCTTAATCAGAGGTAGCCCTGCCTATGTTGAATACAGATGAGGGCGTTGTCCTGAAAGGCCCTCCTGTTCTAAGGAACACCGTGAACGATAGAACCCTTCATTTGAAAAGGAATCAACGAGTCCATCCAGTATTTCAATAAATGACAGGATTTCGTTGTTCTTCGGAATGCTATTGTCTTTAAGAAGCTTTCTTTCTCCTTCCTTTCGTTTTCGCTCTTCGTGCGCCCGCTTTCTGCACTCTCCCTTTCTTGTGTCCCTTTTGCGGCCCTTTCTTCCTCTGTTCCTTTTGTCATTAAGTAGGGGGGGGGGTAGAAGAAGGGCAAGGTTAAGCAAGGAGAATGAAGGGAATGATATGATGGAAGGAGGACTTCTCCAGCTCCTCGTAACTACTTCTCTACATGTCTCTGTGTGGTTTTTCTTCTTGGCAATATGGGGGCTCTTGGAGGCCCCTGGGAGACGCTCTCTGAAGGCCGCCCGAAACTCTTGGGGCGGCTCAGAGGGGTCTGGAGTGTGTGGAAAGAGGCAGTGCGGGACCATGTCCAGAACAGGACCCATCGTTTGTACAGGGTCCGCCTCGTAAAGTCAGAAAGGATGAGCAATTGAACAGAAAACGCCGGGGAGCACCGGAGTGAGAGAGATGGAGACAGATAGAGAAGCAAAGAGAAGGAGACAACAATTAGGGAGAAGAGGAAGAAGGAAGACAGTGGAAGAGCGACAGATAGGGGAACAGGGTGAAGGAAACAAAAACAATGAAGGAGAGGAAGAAGTTCGCTTGAACGTGTTTACAAACACACCTTCGTTTTCGAGGATGGGGGCACACCCAGGCTTACAAAAATCCCGTCGTTTTTGAAGTTTAGGACACACTAGGGTTTACGCAAAAATGCAGGCGCACCAGGTTGATAAACAAACCTTTCGTTTTTTGATGTTGAGGACATATCAAGGTTCAAATCGAACCTTTTCGTTAAAGCAATGATGGTGCTTTAAGGTTTTGCAAAACAACAACGTTCCTTAACGTTGTTGCAGTCTTACTTTTTCAATGCTTCAAGATCTTTACCAGGCTACAAGAAGTGCATTTTTGTAAACAAATCGTATGATTGAGGTCTCTGGTCTCCACCCTACAGTTTAATATTTTGCGGTAACCATAACTAAAACTGTTTGCATCGTTCAGTTACAGTGATTGCGCCCAATGTGATATCTTGAGCCTCCCAAATATTATGAAAAAATGAAGACCTGAATTCAAAATACTATAAAAAATGAAGACCTGAATTCAATTATTCAAAATGTTCAAATTATGGGCTCTCTAAAAGACTTAACACCCTTTAAATAGCTCAGTGTGGTTCTTTTATTCATCGTATCTCTCTCCATCTTTTTCTCTTTCGCTCTCGCTTTCTCTCTGTCTCTCCCTCTCTCGCTCTCTCTCTTTCTCTCTCTCTCTCTCTCTCTCTCTCTCTCTCTCTCTCTCTCTCTCTCTCTCTCTCTCTCTCGCTCCCTCTCTCTTCTCTTTGTCTCTGTCTCTCTCTGTCTCTCTCCTTCTCTGCCTCCTTCCCTCCTTCCTGCCAGCATTCCTTTCTCTTCCCCTCTTCCTTCTTCTTGTTCTTTCCTCTTTCCTCCTCGCCCCTCCCGTTTTTTACTTGCCATTCAACATCCTTCAAGAAGTGTCCCCTTTTGCCCTTTCGCAGTCTTCTCTCAAACCCCTGGGAGGCCCTTTCAGGGAGCCCCTTCAAGGAACCCGAAAACGGCGGGGCCCTGGTGGATATTGAAAGAAGCAGATTCGCAGAAGAAGGAGAACGACAGACACGGAGCAAGAGATAGAGAAACAGAAAAAGGAGAGAGAAGCAACTGTCCTCTCCAAGCTGTTTTCAGAGTGGCCCCAAAGACTGGGGTGGGCGTGAGTTCGCCCCTTGCCACTCGAAAGCCTCCCTTTCTTGAAAGAAACAAGAGGCAGGAACCCCTTCTGTCAAAGAATCCGTGTCAGAAGACAAAAGGATACTGCGATAGCCCCTCATTCGTATTTTAATTCCTCCCAAATGCTTTCGGCTCTTTTGCTTGATAGATGAGTGGGTCCGTCCGCTCCGATTGAAATGAGAGAGTTTATTTTCTTAGAATGAACCGTTCCGTGTATTCTTAATCAGAGGTAGCCCTGCCTATGTTGAATACAGATGAGGGCGTTGTCCTGAAAGGCCCTCCTGTTCTAAGGAACACCGTGAACGATAGAACCCTTCATTTGAAAAGGAATCAACGAGTCCATCCAGTATTTCAATAAATGACAGGATTTCGTTGTTCTTTGGAATGCTATTGTCTTTAAGAAGCTTTCTTTCTCCTTCCTTTCGTTTTCGCTCTTCGTGCGCCCGCTTTCTGCACTCTCCCTTTCTTGTGTCCCTTTTGCGGCCCTTTCTTCCTCTGTTCCTTTTGTCATTAAGTAGGGGGGGGGGTAGAAGAAGGGCAAGGTTAAGCAAGGAGAATGAAGGGAATGATATGATGGAAGGAGGACTTCTCCAGCTCCTCGTAACTACTTCTCTACATGTCTCTGTGTGGTTTTTCTTCTTGGCAATATGGGGGCTCTTGGAGGCCCCTGGGAGACGCTCTCTGAAGGCCGCCCGAAACTCTTGGGGCGGCTCAGAGGGGTCTGGAGTGTGTGGAAAGAGGCAGTGCGGGACCATGTCCAGAACAGGACCCATCGTTTGTACAGGGTCCGCCTCGTAAAGTCAGAAAGGATGAGCAATTGAACAGAAAACGCCGGGGAGCACCGGAGTGAGAGAGATGGAGACAGATAGAGAAGCAAAGAGAAGGAGACAACAATTAGGGAGAAGAGGAAGAAGGAAGACAGTGGAAGAGCGACAGATAGGGGAACAGGGTGAAGGAAACAAAAACAATGAAGGAGAGGAAGAAGGAAGCGATGGTGAAAAGAGGGCCGCTTGGAGAACAAAAAGGGGTCAAGCAGGACACTTGTTTTTGTTATCCACTGTTCCTTTTCCTCACCCCTTACACTTATGTCCCGAGCATTGCTCACGCCTTTCTTCCACGGTCTTTGTCCTTCATTTCTCCTCTCTATCTCTCTATCTTCCCTCTAGCTCTCCTTCCTTTCTTTTCCATGTTCGTTCTCCTCCTTGACCCCGCTCTCGCTTTTCTCGTGTCCAGCCCATGAGCCTTTCCTCTTCTGTTCCTTTTGCCATTAAGTAGGGAGATAGAAAAGGCAAGCTTAAGCAAGGAGAATGAAGGGCATTATAAGATTGCGGACTATGGTCTGTCTCTTTCTGCGAGGAAAGGAAGAGGTGAGGGGAGGGGAGGAGAGGCAATGTCTCATGTCGAGCTGGGAGGGAGGGTTGGATGCTACTGGAAGCTCTAGCCTCTAAAGGCCCCTGCATTCGGGAGGCCCCTGAGATATAGCAACATTGGGATGGGATAGGGTATCTCTCGCTTCCTCTTCTGAGCCATGTTTCCTCACCCCGACGGCGGAGTCCTCCACGTGGGCGAGGGAAGGGACTCAGCTAGGGGTAAGGTAGTGCCCCTACTGAGACCAACTCCATACACTGAGGGGTGTCACCTTTGTCACTTTGGTTGGTTACAGTTTGGTGGGCCTTTTATACTGATGGGGTGAGAGTGCCGCCAATTCTCTTAACGGCATCCGCACTCTTGCGGTCTTGCTCCACTGGTCCCGTGCCATTGGGTTTCTTTGTTCGGGGGAAGGTGTTGGGGGGGGTGCTCATGGAGTGCCTTCGCCGCCTTCTCTCGAAGCGGTGTCGTGTCGGGCAGCTTCCTGGGTGGGCTGTCGGACGAAGATACTCTCGGTCAAGTTCTTCTCGAGGTTTTTGCGGTAACTTCACACCCAGAGTACCCTCACTCGCTTGTTCACATGCTGTTGCGAGTGTGTCGTCGTTTTCAGCCGGTTCGGAATCGGCGAAATCGGGCCTGTTGACAGCTTCTACGAAAAAGGCGGGTTCGTGGCGGGGGGAGGCGTCGATACGTCGTGGTCGGATTTTGCCTGTCAAGGGATTGGCTGGCACGACTAGCCGAAGGGTGCAGGGGGACACGATCCCCTTGCGGCGGTGTTTTGGCCACATGCCAACACCAATGGCAAGCCCGACCCCCCCTTGCTATGTTTCTGCTTTTTTGCCTGTTCGACAAGGGATGTGCCGGGACCTCTGTAGATCGATTTGACCGTAGGCGAACACTCGCTACGGATGCATTTTTGTTGTTTTTTTTCAGATGGGTGAGCGGGAGGTGGGCGATTTGGATTTGCTTTTTCTCTTTGGTTTGGGCTTGTCGCTCTGCTGGTCCAGGTACGTGTATAGTCGCCAAACCAAACACCTGACCTGTCCTGTCCATTTTTCTTCATTTCTTCCTTGTTCCATCCTTTCTCACTCGATTTCGCCCCCCCCCCTTCCCTCGCCTTGTTCCATGCCCTGTCCACATCCTTCTCAAACGAGAAAGCAAGAGAACGATGAGAAGGAGAGGTGAGAGGGACGAAAAAGGCAAGGAAATGAAGATTTCGCCCTGCCCTCTCTGTCACTTTTCTCATCCGCTTTCACCCCTTCCCTCTCATCACTCCATGCTCTATGCTAAGAAAGGAATAGGAGAGGAAGAGAGGAGTGGGAGGAAGAAGATTGGAGTGTGTGGAAAGAGGCAGTGCGGGACCATGTCCAGAACAGGACCCATCGTTTGTACAGGGTCCGCCTCGTAAAGTCAGAAAGGATGAGCAATTGAACAGAAAACGCCGGGGAGCACCGGAGTGAGAGAGATGGAGACAGATAGAGAAGCAAAGAGAAGGAGACAACAATTAGGGAGAAGAGGAAGAAGGAAGACAGTGGAAGAGCGACAGATAGGGGAACAGGGTGAAGGAAACAAAAACAATGAAGGAGAGGAAGAAGGAAGCGATGGTGAAAAGAGGGCCGCTTGGAGAACAAAAAGGGGTCAAGCAGGACACTTGTTTTTGTTATCCACTGTTCCTTTTCCTCACCCCTTACACTTATGTCCCGAGCATTGCTCACGCCTTTCTTCCACGGTCTTTGTCCTTCATTTCTCCTCTCTATCTCTCTATCTTCCCTCTAGCTCTCCTTCCTTTCTTTTCCATGTTCGTTCTCCTCCTTGACCCCGCTCTCGCTTTTCTCGTGTCCAGCCCATGAGCCTTTCCTCTTCTGTTCCTTTTGCCATTAAGTAGGGAGATAGAAAAGGCAAGCTTAAGCAAGGAGAATGAAGGGCATTATAAGATTGCGGACTATGGTCTGTCTCTTTCTGCGAGGAAAGGAAGAGGTGAGGGGAGGGGAGGAGAGGCAATGTCTCATGTCGAGCTGGGAGGGAGGGTTGGATGCTACTGGAAGCTCTAGCCTCTAAAGGCCCCTGCATTCGGGAGGCCCCTGAGATATAGCAACATTGGGATGGGATAGGGTATCTCTCGCTTCCTCTTCTGAGCCATGTTTCCTCACCCCGACGGCGGAGTCCTCCACGTGGGCGAGGGAAGGGACTCAGCTAGGGGTAAGGTAGTGCCCCTACTGAGACCAACTCCATACACTGAGGGGTGTCACCTTTGTCACTTTGGTTGGTTACAGTTTGGTGGGCCTTTTATACTGATGGGGTGAGAGTGCCGCCAATTCTCTTAACGGCATCCGCACTCTTGCGGTCTTGCTCCACTGGTCCCGTGCCATTGGGTTTCTTTGTTCGGGGGAAGGTGTTGGGGGGGGTGCTCATGGAGTGCCTTCGCCGCCTTCTCTCGAAGCGGTGTCGTGTCGGGCAGCTTCCTGGGTGGGCTGTCGGACGAAGATACTCTCGGTCAAGTTCTTCTCGAGGTTTTTGCGGTAACTTCACACCCAGAGTACCCTCACTCGCTTGTTCACATGCTGTTGCGAGTGTGTCGTCGTTTTCAGCCGGTTCGGAATCGGCGAAATCGGGCCTGTTGACAGCTTCTACGAAAAAGGCGGGTTCGTGGCGGGGGGAGGCGTCGATACGTCGTGGTCGGATTTTGCCTGTCAAGGGATTGGCTGGCACGACTAGCCGAAGGGTGCAGGGGGACACGATCCCCTTGTGGCGGTGTTTTGGCCACATGCCAACACCAATGGCAAGCCCGACCCCCCCTTGCTATGTTTCTGCTTTTTTGCCTGTTCGACAAGGGATGTGCCGGGACCTCTGTAGATCGATTTGACCGTAGGCGAACACTCGCTACGGATGCATTTTTGTTGTTTTTTTTCAGATGGGTGAGCGGGAGGTGGGCGATTTGGATTTGCTTTTTCTCTTTGGTTTGGGCTTGTCGCTCTGCTGGTCCAGGTACGTGTATAGTCGCCAAACCAAACACCTGACCTGTCCTGTCCATTTTTCTTCATTTCTTCCTTGTTCCATCCTTTCTCACTCGATTTCGCCCCCCCCCCTTCCCTCGCCTTGTTCCATGCCCTGTCCACATCCTTCTCAAACGAGAAAGCAAGAGAACGATGAGAAGGAGAGGTGAGAGGGACGAAAAAGGCAAGGAAATGAAGATTTCGCCCTGCCCTCTCTGTCACTTTTCTCATCCGCTTTCACCCCTTCCCTCTCATCACTCCATGCTCTATGCTAAGAAAGGAATAGGAGAGGAAGAGAGGAGTGGGAGGAAGAAGATTGGCAGAGGAAAAAGGGACTTCTTCCCTTTCATTTAGCTTTGGCTTACGGTATCCCAAACACCAAAATACAGATGGGTCTTTGGGAGGGGGGCTTGAAAATTCTACAGACTTTAGCAGAGCATATGAAATATTGAACTACTGGACCCCAGGGCCGAGTAAGCGCTCCAGCTGCTTAATCGGGTTGACGATGCCGGGGAACTCTCCCCGAGAATCTTCAATCCTGATCCTTCGGCCTCAAGGCCGATTGAGCGCTCCGCCTGCTTAATCGGCCCTGGGTTTGAAGATTGAACATGCCCGGGAACTCTCCCCGGAGCACCTTCAATCCTGGATTCTCAACCCTGGGCCGACTAGGCAGATGAAGTGCTCAATCGGCAGGGGTCTGGGGTTGAAGATACTCCTGGGAGAGTTCCCCGGCATATTCAATCTTCAATCTTCAATCCAAGGGCCGATTAAGCAGCAGGTGGAGCGCTTAATCGGCCCTGTGTTTGAAGGTTGAAGATTGAAGATGCCCGGGAACTCTCCCCGGAGCATCTTCAATCCGGGGAGAGTTCCCCGGCGTCTTCAATCTTCAATCGTCAAACCCAGGGCCGATTAAGCACTGTCTTGGCCCCCCCTTCACAAAACATATTATCTCTACTTTGTTGTCCAGAAGCAGATGTTGGCGCGTAAGGCCTTTTCACACCCGAAAACATCTCTCAGTCAGCAAAACGCAAAGAGAAAGTACGTAGAATAGGTGCCCACATCAAGTGTGTATATAGGATAAATGTATGGCGTATCAAATACCGATAGCGGAGAACGAACCATGAGACTCAGAAGTATTCGAGCGCATAGGGTAATGCGGAAAATCATTTACTTTAAGCCCCAGGGACACGAGAATACTGTGAGCAAATGTCCTTTCGCGATTTCCTGAGACCTTCCAACAGGCTGCAAGTAATTGCTCGCAAGTATCTTGCTTTTTCATTCTCAATGCTTCCCACAGGTCTCCCATCATGGTTATCATTTGTCAAGGATGATGCTTATTCTCCAATTATCCGCAAGACCCACAGGCGCTTAAAGTCTTACGTAATACTCGTCCAAAGCAACAGGATATCACATCCTGACTACAAAAAGTATACGAAACCTTGGTTTATGTTGTGCGTCTCGTAAGAAGAAATGACATAGCGTGCTACGGGAACTGTGCTGTTAAGCCTTTATATAGCGAGGGTTTAGTGGTTTAGAGTTGAAGGGGAAGGCCAGAAAGTCTTTTCAGATGCCTCGCTGTTTTATTTTTTGTCACCGTGTTTTAGGCGGTTGTACGTCTCGTAGGAATAAATGGTTTCTGATATAGCATGCTACGGGAACTGTGCCGTTATATCTCAATGTACCGAGGGTTTAGGGTGGTTTAGAGTTGAGGGGGTAGGCCAGAAGGTTTTGTTTAGCTACTTTGCTGTTAGATTTTTGTTTTCATTCTTTTCACCTTTTCACCCTTATCTTATCTTCATCTCTTCTCTCTCTCTCTCTCTATCTTCTTCTTCTTCTGCTGGGCTTGCAGTTCTCCCTTCCTCTCTGTCATTTCTGCGTATTGTTCTTTCCGTTCTTGCTTCTCTTTCTATTTCTCCACTTTCCTTCCTCTCCTTCCTGCTTCTTAGCTTTCCACCAGAAAAAGAAAATGAAAGAACGGCAAGCTCGTCTTGGTTTATCACTGATCACCAATGAGACAGGAGAGAAGAACAAGGAATAGAGCAATGAAGTCGAGGAAGGGGCAGATGATGAGAGCGAGGGCGTCTTGCTTTCCCTGAGCTTTCGGTTCCTTTCATTTGTCCTTTCTTCTTATGAAGAGAAAAGGGAGAAGAGCAGAGGATGAAGGCAAGGGAAGAGAAAACGTGTGAGCCGAGCGAAAGAGGAGTTCTCCCTTCCTGTCCCCACCATCTGCCTTCATCCTATCTTTTCCTTTTTGTTCTCTGTTGTTGTTGAAAACCCTCCCGTCTCAGGTACCTTAGCTGCACATGTTCTTCGTTGCCTCTTTTCCAGAATGAGAGTTTGGAGTTGACTTAATTAAATCTTGATTTGTAATGTGCATCCATGCAAACCTGCAGGGCTCAGATCGCGACTAAAAGTCCGCAACATGGTAGTGCGGAGCTCTGGTTGAGTTCCTTTGGGAAACCTGAAAAGCACGTGAGCCGAAACCTTGTCACACCCAGTTTCAGAATGTCGGAGATGCAACAGCTCATCCAAGCGTTGCAATCTCAAACCCAGCAGCTGCTGCAACAGCAGCAGGAGTCCCACGAGCAGAGGATACAAGTGATGCAGCAAGCACTGACTGCGCAGCATCAGCATTTCACGCAAGCGCTAGGCAAGTTGAGTTCCTCTGGTGAGCAAAGACTGGGTAGCCTTGTAGACGTTCGCGGTGTTGGGCAGCCTGAAAAGTTGACGGACAAAGTAGCTGAAAAAGATTTCAGGGTTTGGAAGCTCAAGTACGTCAACTGGGTGCAAACCGCATTCAAGTCGGCCGAAAAGTTGCTGACGGATGTTCTTGACGACGAAACCTCAGTTGTAGATGCTGCACGTTTTCAGAGTTTGACCAGCAAACATCCGGATGCTGAGCGGATATCTGCCCATTTGAATGCAACTCTTCTCTCCGTTTGTGAAGGTAAAGCTTTTGCTGTTGTAGAGAAGAGTTTCAAAGGGCCGAGTGCTGGTTTGGACGCGTTTCGTCGCTTGTGTCATCGGTTTGATCCCCAGTCAGAGGAGACAGATCTTTCTTTGCTAACGCAGATAGTGAACCTGGGTCCTTTCTCCAGCACTAACCCTACGGAGATTCTTGCCGAGTTGGAGCGTAGGGAAGAAATGATGACCAAGCACGAAACACGCACGTTAGACACACTGTCTGATGGCTTCAAGCGCGTGATGCTGTTGAAGATGTTGGTAGATCCCTTGAAGACACACATGCAGTTGAACTTGAAAAGTTTCGACACGTATGAAAAGGCACGTGCGGAGGTTGTGCACTTTCTTGAACTGCAAGCTCAGACCCAACTAGCGTCGCAGTCCTCGCAGTCGCTTTCTTCATCCTCCACAGGGCCCGTGCCTATGGACATCGGTAGTCTCGCACAGCTTGGTGTCAAGTCTGTTGAGGAGTTGAGCTCTTTGCTTGCTTCCTTTTCCAAAGGAAAAGGAAAAGGTGCTCCGAACCCACATGGCAAGACTCCTAGTGGCAAAGGGAAGTCTCAGAAGTTTACTGGTAACTGCAACTTCTGTCATCGACAAGGCCACAAGGAGGCTGACTGTTGGGACAAGTACCCTGACAAAGCACCCAAAAGCAAAGGCAAGTCTAAGTCTAAATCTAAGTCTGCGAAGGGCAAGGACAAGAGCTTGAACACGTTGGATGAGTCCCCTCAGCAGCAAGAGCCGGTTGAAGCTGGCGGTTTTGAAGTAGACCTCGCGCACGTGGATGGTGACCATCAGTTTGTTGCTTCCCAGTCCTGGCACACTGTTCAGCAAGGTTGGTCGCGCGTGGAGCTCACTGTTGATTCCGGAGCCGGGTCTACTGCAATTCCGCCATGCATTGCGCCGAAAGAGCCTGTCCAAGTGAGTGAGACGAGCAAGCTTGGTCGGCAGTTTAAAACTGCAACTGGCCACACGGTTTCGGACCAAGGCTGTAAGAAGCTAAGGGCATTCACGGACTCTGGGGTAGCTGTTTCGCTTTCTTCCGCAGTGGCCGATATACACAAACCGCTGCTTGCTGTGTCGGATGTTTGTAGCAAAGGTGGCATCTGTCACTTCGAGGAAGGGAACAGCTACATCCAACCAAAGGGTTGTGGGAAGATCTGGATGGAAGAGACGAAGGGTCTTTACAAAGTTGGCGTGTGGCTGTCACCTTCCAGTGGCGGAGTCGCAAGCGTGGTTCCTTTAGCCCCCTTTAGTGAAGGTGGAGGGTCTGGATCTGGAGACTCTGCCCCTGTAGCGCCTGTGAGTGTAGGAGAGCACCAGGGTGTGCAAGGTGTTGTCGGTGTCGTTTCTGCTGAAGGGCAGGGTTTCCGGAGGCAGGTGGTGTCTTGGGGCACGACACTGTAAGTCCTCAAGACGACGAGCACGGAGATTCGGAGCATGCTGAAGCGCAAGCTGCTACAACTCCCAAATCTCCAGTTCTGCCCTCGGACTCGGAAGTCCGAGAGCATTGTCTCACTCATTTGCCTTTTCGTCCTTGGTGCCGCCATTGCATCCGGGGCAAAGCTCCAGCTTTGGCGCACAAAGAGCCTTCAAATACGGAGTACACCAAGCCGTTGGTGGCCATTGACTATTGCTTTTTGAGCAGCAGCGAGGGAAACGCGAGCGAAAGTCCTGTGATGGTTGTCAAATCCAAGCCCGACCTGGCTGTCTTTGCGCGCTTAGTTCCCTCAAAAGGCTGTGTGCATGAGTACAGTGTTCAAGCACTTGCTGACATTTTCCGTGTGCTAGGCTATCGCGAGTTTACACTCAAGACAGATGGCGAGCCTTCCTTGGTGGCATTAGCTCGTGCAGCAGTTGCCTTGCTTCCTGTTGAAGTCAAAGTTACCTTTGAGCACAGTCCCGTTGAAGAGAGCGAGGCCAACGGTTTTGTGGAGCGTGCCTGTAGAAGCGTGCAGGAACAAGCCCGCACATTGCTGAGTATGTTGCACGAACGTTTGCAGTGCGAGTTCCCGGCGAACCATGCCATTTTTCCTTGGTTAGTTCGGCATGCGTCGTGGTTGTTGCATCATTTTCACAGAACGGCATCTGGAAGGACTGCCTATCAGAACTTGAGAGGCAGACCCTGGCGAGAGCCAGTTTTTGAATTTGGTGCTGCAATAGTGTTTAAACTGAAAGCTGTAGCTGGCAAACTCGCGCCAAGATGGTCAGAGGGATGCTACCTTGGCACTTCCGACCTGACCACCGAACGATTTGTTTTGTGTTTTGAGACCATGAAAGTAGTCAAAGTGTGGAGCGTAAGAGCTTCACACGAGACTCAGTTGTGGCCCCACAAAGAGAAGCTTTTGTCCATGAGGGCTACACCGTGGGGGTTGAACGCCGAAGGCGGTGAAGCCCCGCAAGTTGTTGTTCCTGAAATGCCTCCACAAGGTCTGCCAGTGCCGTTCGTGGTTAATGCCCACCGTGCTCCCAGGAGGGCAGCCATCCGTATGTCTGACGCCTTAAAGTTCGGTTTCACTCCACTTTGCGATGGGTGTGATAAGTTAAGGCGTGGCCTCTATGGCAAGCATAGTGAGGAGTGTAGGGCCAGGTTTGAAGCAGCATGGAAAGCCAGCGGAGATGAAGAACTGGTTTCCAAAGTCACTTCTGCAGACGGAAGACGTGACAAATGGCTGGCCCGACAGGTGGAGAAGTATGACGAGGAACAGAAAGCCGTGAAGCGAGCCAGATTGGAGCAACAACCTGGTGATGTGGCAGTGGCAGCTGAGTCAAGTGCAGCAGTGGACTCTGCTCAGGAGGCAAGGTCCCCATCATCCAAACGGCCTGCCGAGCAGCCGCCTGAAGCCATGGATGAGAGACGGACTGCAGAACCTGAGAGCTTGGGTCCGGAAGCTCAGACAGCGATGACGGATTCTTTCGAGAGCATGCTGCAAGAGGCCATCCTGAGTCATCGGAGCGAAGTATTCTCAATGGATGCTGCGGTTCAGGAGCCCATTTGCGATGAACCCAGTTTGTGTGAACAGAGTCATAGCAAAGATTGCTGGGACGAGTACTTCGATGACGTCAGTGGCTTAGGACTCAACTCTCGCTTGGTAGAGATTGCGAAAAAGGAGGAGCTGCGCATAGCTGACGAGATGGGCTTGTGGACGCCTGTTCTGAGGTCAGAACTGCCAAGTGGGACCAAAGTCATACCTACAAGGTGGGTGCTGGTCAACAAAGGTGATTCCAAATCGCCCAGTTACCGCGCCAGGATTGTGGCGAAAGAAGTTAAGGGACACAAGCCATCTGAGGTTGGTTTCTATGCGTCGACGCCGCCAACAGAAAGCTTGCGAGCACTCATTGCTGTAGCCTCTACTAACCCGGAGTATGTCATGGATTTCGTTGATATTAGCCGTGCACATTGGTGCGCAGACGCCACCAGGTATGTTGTCGTAGAGCTGCCGCCCGAAATGGAAATGCCTGAACATGTCGCTGTTTTGAAGAAGAGTATGTATGGCACAAGAGATGCGGCCCACAACTGGGAGCAACAGTATACCAAGGTGCTTCTCTCACTTGGGTTTTTACAGGGGCGCGCATCCAGTTGCTTGTTTTATCATCCGCACAAAGACATTCGACTTGAAGTTCACGGTGATGACTTCGTGTCTGTGGCGAGAGCTCTAGACATCAAGTGGCTGCATGAGCGTTTTCGAGAAATGTGGAAGTGCAAGTTTTGCGCGACACTTTCAAGTCCAGGACAAAGTGTTCGAATCCTTGGCCGCTTGCTGTCTCGTGAGAATTCTGGCTACTCCCTAGAAGCGGATCCTCGTCACGCAGAGATCTTGATCAGCAGCTTGGGCCTGAAGAATGCCAAAGGCTTGAGCACGCCAGGCGTGAAGCTGCAACCCGAAGAGGAAGCAGAGCTGACGCAGAAGCGGCTCTCACCTGCAGATACCACTCTGTTCAGGTCTTGTGTCATGAGAGCAGCCTATATGTGTTCTGAAAGGCCTGACTGCCAGTACTGTGTGAAGGAACTCGCTCGCGAAATGTCATCCCCGACAGAAGCATCAATGAGAAGATTGCGCAGGCTTGGTCGTTACTTGATCTCGCATCGCCGTATGCTCTTGTGGTTCGAATGGCAAGACATGCCAAGAGACCTGGTTGCAGAGGTTGATGCTGATTTCGCAGGGTGTGGCAAGACTCGGAAATCCACTAGTGGTGGTGCCGTGTTTTTCGGAAGTAGCCCTTTGAGGAGCTACTCTTCGAACCAAGCGGTGATCGCCTTGTCAACTGGAGAATCCGAGTTTTACGGCATGCTGAAGGGATGCAGTCAAGCCATGGGTTTGAGAAGTCTCTTCGCAGATATCGGCGTTGAAGTCGGTATCCGATTGTGCACAGACAGCTCTGCCGGGAAGGCGTTGGCAGAAAAGAAGGGACTGGGCCGGGCGAAGCATCTGGAGACCCAGTATCTTTGGTTGCAGGACAGAGTAGCCAACAAAGATGTAAAAGTGTTTAAAATATGTACAGATGTGAACAGGGCTGACATGTTCACAAAGCATTTGCATGAAGCTCGCGCTTCTGCGTTGTTGTCGGCCATGAACTGTCGGTTCTCGACAGGCAAGCACTCACTTGCGTTGGCTGTGACTTGAAGCCACTGCTAGTGCCCCGCATGTGTTTTCGAAATTCACAAAGCAAGTAAGCCGTTTGAAGAGCCCTTGGGCCGCAGTAAGTGTGAGCCCAACATCTGTGATGTCAACTCTCGCCGGGCAACAATGTAACAAATTTGACTTGTAATGATTTGTAAAGTGCTTCTACTGAGCCGGGTGTGCTGAAGCTCGCCCGCGTGTAGACCACTTGGGCTCGGGAGGCATGTTGAAAACCCTCCCGTCTCAGGTACCTTAGCTGCACATGTTCTTCGTTGCCTCTTTTCCAGAATGAGAGTTTGGAGTTGACTTAATTAAATCTTGATTTGTAATGTGCATCCATGCAAACCTGCAGGGCTCAGATCGCGACTAAAAGTCCGCAACAGTTGTCCTTATTCTCCGCAGAAAGTTTTGGAAAGGAGGGGAGGAAGGAAAGAGGGGAGGGGAGGGATGAGAGAGCAAGAGATGGCAGACAGAGAGAGAGAGGGAGAGAGAGAGAGAGAGAGAGAGAGAGCGAGACAGAGCGAAGAAGAGAGAGAGAGAGGGAGATTAACAAAAGAAAAATCTTGAGAGGGAAGGAAAGGAGAGATAAACACATCGAGATGAAGTGGTGTTTTCCCTTTCCCCTTCCTTGGTGTTATATCAGGTAAACAAAAACAATACTAATAGGAAAAGGCTAAAAGCGGCTGAAACAACAATATGGTCATGGGAATATTTATCAACAAAAGAGTATATTATCGTCTTAATTGAAGCAACACACTTGAAGGCGCTCAGGGTTTGTCATTTCCAGCAGCTCCTGTAGTTAGCGTTATTTATGTTATTATTGATTTTTTTAAAGTAGTATATTTATCGCAAACACCAGACCCTTAGACGAGGGTTGAATGGAAAACGGAATGAGAGGTAGGTGGCGAAGCCCTAGGAAAATAAGAGATGTGATGCCAAACATGGGAGCCCTGAGCCGTGAACCGAACTAGCCCTAAGCCATAAATTTTGCCTTAAACCTAAACCCCACAAATTGTATGTGTGAATTGAACCGTTTAAATAGCAAACAAAAAGGAAGTGCCAAATAGACCCTAAAGGTCCATGCCACATAGTGGTATATGGTTATTCTCGCAGACCATCTTGGCCAGGCTTCATGCAGCCTTCAAACTCGGAGGCATCCGCGTCTTTCTCGCACACTTTATTGTTCACTCTTCCTCTGGCAATCTAAAACTCTGCCGAGTCTGAGCCGACCTCGTCGAATGGTCTCGAAATCATGATCTTTGGTTCGCATTTGCAGACTTGCATCCTTCCAGGCCCAGCCTGGCGTGGCAGCAATGTTGCGGGCATCTCAGGCTCAAGAGACATTGTGACATTGCCGTGACCTCTCGCAATGGTTTTGTAAGGGTTTGCTGTTGGGACGTGGCATTCGCATTGCAACTGCGCTGAGTTTGGCCCTCAGTGAAGAAGGGCGCTGGAAGGATGCTCTGCAACTTCGCAAGGAGATCACCTTCAGGCGGGGAGTTGGGAGTTGGCACATGCTTCGAGCCTGACAAGACTGACAAGACAATTCTGCGGAGGAGCCTGCAGCCTGATGTTGCGAGCTGTGGCTTGCTCATGCTGAAGCCTCGGGAACTCGAATAGCAGCTCGCCGTGCAGCCTGCAGCCCTGCTGCTCTGCCGTTACAGGATGCAGTGCGAGCAAGAAGGCTGGACAGGGATGCCATCTGCTTTCTACTGGTGTGTTGCAAGATGAGCTCACTCGAAAGGACTGGCCGGCCAAGAGGTCAACATGCTGCGGTCATTGTGCGATATTGCCTCTGGCCTGTGAGTGGACTGCTTGGCAGCTGGATGTTCGAGAGATTTCGGCTTTCACGCAAGCCGCAGACTCATTTTGTAGAATCGCAAGCCGTAGTGCCTAGCGCTGAGGGACACAGCATTCCTGACACGGATGTGGACCAAGAGCTGTCGCGCCGCGCACTTGGCAAGCTCGCGCAAAACAATTCCTTGCAGCTCTGCTCAAGTCACCTGTTTGCTTGCAGTTCACATGTATGCATGCACAATTCGCCTTATTATGGCAATCACCAAGACTTCAAAATGGGAGGCGCCACCGGGCTTTGCTCTGGACCCTAAAACCTAAGACAGAATCCGAGGGGAAATCATGATAAAGCAATTGATTTCTGACAGGGAACTTAGTCGACCCTGACTCAAGATTGCTTCGATTGGCATGCACGCTCTGCAAAAGCTTTAAAGTACTTCACTGGAGCTGCAAATTGCTGTGTGAATGTTCTGCAATCGCTTCTGCGAATGGGGGTTGTGAGCAGGAAGTATCACAGAGTAAGTGCAGAACTAGGATCGGTACATTGCAGATGGTTAGACGGTTCAGGCGCTCACGGAAAACTCACTCAAAAACGTCACAGACCGAATCGCAGCATGAATCGCGTAAATACATAGTTTGACCTTTCCCAGCAAGCCTAATCCCCGAGAAAAACCTAAACCTGAATTCGCCTTCAACCTCAACCCAATTACAGCCCCGAAACAAGTGTTCCAATCCAAAAAGCCGGGACGGGGCTGCTTAGTGCAAGGAATCTGCATTCCCAATTTCTCTCCAAATCAAGGAAACGCAGCTTACGCTTGTGCGCTCTATGCCGCCTGGCACTTAGCCACAGTGGTCGACTCGCTGCGTAGCACGGGATCTATGTTGAATCCACCCGGCAAGTTCTCGTTTACGCTCCTAGCCTCTGCCTCGGAAGGCCTCAGCACCATGGCGTCGCCCCAAGTCATCCCACGGTGCCTTCGAGAGCATTTGGTATGACACTAGCCATGGGGCACCCAGCAGATGTTTGCAGCTTCTAGACAGACGTTGCGCCGCTCTTGGACACTACTTCGACGTGCCGCTCATGAAGTATCCACGAGTGTGAGATGATAGAGCCGGCTGTTAATGAACCATTCAGATGTGGCATCCTCATGTGCCGGGCACCCCAGAATCGCCACGGTCGGTCATGAATCGCGTTTTTGTTGTGCAGCGACCGGCTCCTGAAGCTCGTGCAGAGCTGTGGTGCGTGATCCAGCGGTGCTCACCAAAAAAGAGACAACACAGAGGGTGAGTGTGCGAGTCAGTGTGAGTGTGTCCATGCCGGCGTCACCTGAATTCAGTTCTGACATGTTCACACAGAGTCCCGGTGAAATTGGCACTGCTCGTGACTTGGTTTTGTGACATTTTTCGCTGCAGCCGTGCTGGCTTGTTGGGATTCGCGTGGAGGCGCTTCTGTCATTTTCTGTCGCGCGCCTCACGGAGCGGCAGAGGCCGTTTGCACTGCCGCGCAAAATGGAGGCGACGTTGGTTATTCGGGGTATCTCAGATTTCCAAATCGTTAGACTAGGTTGTTACTCCAACTCAAGACCACAAAACATCATGTCAAGTTCTAGCGCGATGCGAGCTGAACAACCGCACAAGAGCAGCTGCTACAGTCAGGCGATGTCACGTGGTGTTGGCACTCATTTGCAGGTGCCTGCGGCAGTGAGGAAAAAGCCTCAGCCTAAGCCCTGGGGGGGGTTCAGGATGGTTCAGGATAGAACATGTCTCGGGAGCCAACTTGTTGTCTTTGCATTGCATTGGCGACTAGCAGTGGTCGGCATGACTTCTGCTGCCAGGACTGACGCTTTCTTCGACTTCGATGAGTTGGAGGCTAGCAAGGGGTAATCTCCTTGGGAGAACCGCATGGTTCCAGTGGATTGCGGTCATGTGTCAAGCAGCAGAGAAGTTGTGCAAAAGGGCGCAGGGCAGGTAGCAACGTGGCACCGCGTCGCAGGCATGCGGGCCAATTAAGCAAGGCGAGCTTCTCAGCGAAAAACGCCGGCCCAAGCCCCGGGTGCAGATGGAACAGAACATTTCATGATTCAACTTGTCTGTTGCCCGCATTGGCTGCCAACAGTTCCGATAGCATGACTTCGGATGCCAGGGACGACGCTCACTTAGACTTTGATGAGATGGAGGCTGGCACAGGGTAATGATTTCGGGAAGAGTGGGTCAATAGATGCAGGTGCGGTCCACGCAAAAGCTTCAGTTCGTCTGCTGGCCTGAACGGAAAACAAGCTTGAACTGTCTGCGAGGCTTGTGTGGGCCTACGACCGCACATAGGATTATGATAATGGGCTCATCCGCTAGACAGAACTCGAGGTGTGGCTATTTTGCAAGATTGCAAAACTTGGTCACACATAAGCTATCTGCTCGCGGCTGGATCCAGAAAAGCTAGTGTTCAAGGTTGCACCACCCCCTACTTCCAGTTTGCTCTGCTGCCTATGTACTCGAGACGTCACAGATGAAGCAAGGGTGGTTGCCACGTATGGTTACAGAAATGAGCTTGGGGAGCTGAGCTTCGTGGTGTTTGTGGCTTGCGGCAAGACCGATCAATCTCCTGAGGAACCTCTCCTAAACCTGACTTCGCCCTATGCTGGCCCTACACCCAGAACCTAAATTCTAAACCACTGAGCCTCAGGAAGCCAAGAAATCCGAAAGCCGAAGCTCGTGCAGGATGCGCGCCTGGCAGAAGGGCATAGCGCATGCTACGTCCAGTTCGTAGAATGTGATCGAAAGGAAAGGGATAGATGCGAACATGTGATTCAGGTTGGAACCTGGCCAACGAGTGGTCATCGAAGGCCGGGGCCTATACTTCCGTCGTGACAGCGCTGCCTTGCGCATCTTGCGCCGCTCGTTTTTGTTGCCGTGGCAAGGGCTGAAGACGCACAATGCATTCAACGGCCTCCACGGGATCATCGAGCTCTTCGACGAGGCCACAGGCCGTGGGGTCCTCAGCGCATCAGCTGAGCGCAGCTACCAGTAACAAGCGCAATCCAGCCCATGGGAGAAGGACCCAAGACCACATGCAGAGGTTACAACGTGCAGCTCGGATCCGATATTGCACAGACCGCAAAGATCAAGGGCGAGAACCTTCGAGCGCTGCTTGGAAGCAGTTTCGGCTCAGGCTTTATGCTGCACCTTGCTTAAGGTCTGCTCGGAGCAATGAATAACGAGGGCAGATCCTGCTGCCACTGGAGTCACTTGCATTTGAGCAACTGAGATCTGCTCTTTGTCCGCTTAGACTGTTGCCCAAATGTCAAGTCTGTCGGCTGAGGGTTTCCGCAAAGCTTGGAGTGAAGCAAATGTCACCAGACAAGACCTCGTGTGCACAGCTTGAAAGGCTGGAGTCGCGTGGAAAGGTGGCCAGCTCCGAGGCGGGTTGCCACGTATGGTTACAGAAATGAGCTTGGGGAGCTGATCTCCGCTGTGCTGGCGTGTGGGGTGTCTTTGACGTTACGGGGAAAATGCTCCGGAAAAGCCACTTTTCTCGAAAAGCCACTTTTTGCGAAAAGTAACTTTTCTCGGGGCGTTGCGCGCAGCGTCCCTGAAAAGCCACTTTTCTCGAAAAGCCACTTTTCTCGAAAAGCCACTTTTTGCGAAAAGTAACTTTTCTCGCGGCGTTGGAGCGTGCGGTGTCCGCGAAAAGCCACTTTTCTCGAAAGGCCACTTTCTGCGAAAAGTGACTTTTCTCGCGGAGTTGGAGCGTGTCCGCGGAAAGCCACTTTTCTCGAAAAGCCACTTCTTGAAAAGCCACTATTTGCGAAAAGTGAGGGTTTAGGGTTAAGGGTTTAGGGTTTCAGTAGGGTTTAGGGTTTAGGGTTAGTAGGGTTTCGGGTTAAGGGTTTCGACTCTCACACTCGCACAAGGCCGGCAAGGCAGGTTTAGGGTTTAGTGTTGAGGGTTGGAGCGCACGGTGTCCGCGAAAAGCCACTTTTCCCGAAAAGTCACTTTTCTTGAAAAGGCACCTTTTGCGAAAAGTGACTTTACTCATTGAAAGCCGGAAAAGGTAATGTGTCCGTTGCGTGTGGATTCAGTTTGTGCACCCACTTCTCTCGCCGGCGTGGACAGCTGCGCGATAGCCATACGCAGCACTTCCTTGTGGGGCTCTGTTCACAGGACTACTAAGTTAGCAATGTTAAGCTTAGAGATTCTAATTTATTGGGTTCGAGGCTTCAGGGGGCTCTGAGGTTAGTGAATCCCTAATCGTCTAAGATTTTCGAGAGCCTAATGCTCTTAATCTTCGACAGCGACTCTGTCAGGCTGTGAACCCCGCTACTAGAATTCCACAATCCCCCCAGCTACTATGACTATCAAGGCAGGTATAAATGCCGCCGTGGGGCCTTGCCGTGCCATAGCTCAGGGAAGCGGAAAAGGGAGGTGTAGAGGTATGTAGAGGTTCTCTTGGTTGCCTCAATGGTGGGCGCCGTGTCACTTAGTGCCGACGCGTTGCATGTTCTCGAGAAGCTACTTTTCCTGAAAAGCTACTTCTACCGAAAAGCCACCCGTTCGCGAAAAGCCACTCTTCGACAAACACTACTTGCATCGAAAAGCTGTGTTGGTTTTTGTTTGTAAATGTGCCTTTTCTCACGGCGTTGGGGCGCGCAGCATTCGCAACAACACGTCTCTGGACAAGCTACTTTCAGAAAAAGCGTTGCCTGTGGTGCATTCCGGAATGCCACTTTTCTGGAACAACACCTTTTTGAGTAAAGTGACTTTTCTCGCGGCGTGGGGGCGCACAGCGTCTTAGAAAACCCACTTTTCTCGAAAAGCCACTTTTTGCGAAAAACAACTTTTCTCGCGGCGTTGGAGCGCGCAGTGTCCGCGAAAAGCCACTTTTCTCGAAAGCCACTTTTTGCGAAAAGTAACTTTTCTCGCGGCGTTGGCGCGCGCAGCGTCCGCGGAAAGCCACTTTTCTCGAAAAGCCACTTTTTGCGAAAAGTAACTTTTCTCGGGGCGCTGGAGCGCGCGGTGTTTGGGAAAAGCCACTCTTCTCGAAAAGCCACTTCTCTCGAAAAGCCACTTTTCTCGAAAGGCAACTTTTCTGATCGGTTTTCCCGCTAACCTGGAAGACGCACCGTGTGACAGCTTAGGATCTCCGTGGTATTTGTGGCAAGACCGATCAATCTCCTGAGGAACCTCTCCTAAACCTGACTTCGCCCTATGCTGGCCCTACACCCAGAACCTAAATTCTAAACCACTGAGCCTCAGGAAGCCAAGAAATCCGAAAGCCGAAGCTCGTGCAGGATGCGCGCCTGGCAGAAGGGCATAGCGCATGCTACGTCCAGTTCGTAGAATGTGATCGAAAGGAAAGGGATAGATGCGAACATGTGATTCAGGTTGGAACCTGGCCAACGAGTGGTCATCGAAGGCCGGGGCCTATACTTCCGTCGTGACAGCGCTGCCTTGCGCATCTTGCGCCGCTCGTTTTTGTTGCCGTGGCAAGGGCTGAAGACGCACAATGCATTCAACGGCCTCCGCGGGATCATCGAGCTCTTCGACGAGGCCACAGGCCGTGGGGTCCTCAGCGCATCAGCTGAGCGCAGCTACCAGTAACAAGCGCAATCCAGCCCATGGGAGAAGGACCCAAGACCCCATGCAGAGGTTACAACGTGCAGCTCGGATCCGATATTGCACAGACCGCAAAGATCAAGGGCGAGAACCTTCGAGCGCTGCTTGGAAGCAGTTCTATCCAGAAACGCCATGCGGCCACGCGCCCGAAGAGTCAGATTTGCTGAGAGGCTGGTGCTGCAGGAGCCCAAAGCCGCAGTCTCAGGATTGCACAAAGAGCCTTGATGTCTCGAGCTTGGGCAAGCGCATCCGTCGAGTCTACGTGAAGCACGAAGCCGTAGCTCCCGCAGGGGGTTCGAAAAAGGGGTTTCGGGGGCCCCTGAGCAAGCACTTGCATTTGTGCTTCGTGAATCGAGCATCTTCTTCGGGAATGGTTGGCCTTGATGTGTGCATGCTACAAGCGCGAGGCGTCTCCGTTGGGAGAATGTGTCGATGCGTCCTGGATGTGGCCGCGTCGCATTCGTACATCCCAAACTGCTTCCTGGTTGGACATGACTTAACAGCCTCTGCAAGATGTATGTTTTCATTCTTAGTTCTGTCAGACCATGACGGTTGACGAGGCGAGACCAGCTGACACGTAATGATGCCAGACCCGTGCCGATGAGGCTACTGATGTTATCTTAAGCATCGACCACGAGCTTGATCAGACAGCGAGCAAGGCGTGGACTCAACACGAACCACCAGTTGCCAAGTCCAAAGCAATGCAGCAACCTGGCTTTGAAGGACCTGTCCGCTCGCCGTGGTACGTTCAAGGCATGTTTTTGTCGATTTATAAGACAGATCCAAATGAAAGCCATTAGTGGTAAGACGTTGCAAAAGCTTCTTCGGTGCAAAATAATAGCTCTTGGGACTTGGGTCATGTCATGTCCACCTCGGAGCTCCGCGCAGAACTTCATTCTCAAGTGGCGTCCGGACAAGTACCCCGATGATGAGGCTTTTGCTGGAAAGGTGGCTTGGCTCTTCATCAGTACGTCACCTGCAGACACAACGTGCAGTTTCACCCAGCTTTTCAGTTCTTAACCAAATTTCGACATCACAGACAGGTCTTCCGCTACCTGATGTCCCGACGTGATCGATATCTGGATCCGAGGCTGTGTTGACAACGCTCATTGCAGACTTTCTGTTGTGCCCTGTCACAGCTGAACTCTGCCATTCTGGTGTGCAATCTCTAGGGAGGCCGCGCCCTCCAAGGCTTCAACCAAGCATCTCACCTTGAAGCGCAACGTCCCTTCAAGATTCGGACTGGACTCAAGTTCACGAGCGTGAGCAGCCAAATTGGCTGCTCCCCAGATAGGAGATGCAAGAAGATGGATATGCCATGAAGGTCTAGCTTTTCCCCTTGGACACCCCGCAACGCAAGAATCCCAAGCCCTCGCCGACGCTTGTTGCGGATGCTCATTCTGGACCTAACTTGAACTGCATCACGTCGGGGTTTGTCCTTCTTCAGAGACGCCGGTTTGTTGTCGCCAGAGCCGGGCTCGAAGTTCAAAGTTATGACAGGGTTTGCGCTTTCCTCTCAAGCTTTTTCGGCCTGCTGGACTTGGGACCGCGATCTGCAGCAGTGCACTCCAGTGCACGCAATCTGCTGCGGCCGCCATGTCGCGCTGCCAAAGATTTGCATTCGAGTATGCTGAATTCAAGACATTCACCCGGGGTTTTCAGGTAAAGGACAGCCTGATGCCCATGTCGCAGCACCGGGTGGCATTGCGCTTGGGCTTGAAGATGCCGCTGGAGCACCTGCATCGCTGCCGTCCGGTGGGTCTGTTGCTCTTGCTGCTGAACATCCACTATCAGGTCCACCGTGTTGCTGATGATTTTGTGAAGGAGCAGTTAGAGCAGTGGACCTGGTGCAAAAAGGGTTGGGAAGACTGGTGCATGGTCGCTGGTGACCCGGAAAGCCAGTTGCTCGGCGATTCTCCTTCTGCGGATAGTTTCTTGCACTCCCTACCCACTCTCCCTGCATTGCAAGCTGCCTGCGAAGCTTATGTACTTACTTCTCTCTGTAACTACCGAAGAAGCAAAAACAGGCCGCCTTGCGAGGTGCCATAAGTAGCGTGAGAATGGCTGATGAACAAGTGTAATGCAACAGGTATCGCAAACGGGTGTTTGTCCAGGTTGCGAGCCCTGCCACCTCAGCCACCTGGCACCAACGGGAATGTCTCCAGCAACAAATCGGGCTCCCTGCCTTGGGAGGAAGGATTTCTGGGGCGGCCGCTCGGCCTTCGATTATTCTCGCCTGCTGGGGCTTCGTTTCTGAAAACCCACACTTTTGCAAGATTCAGTCAGTGCACAGGAGCTGAAGGGTTAATATTGGGTTCTGAACAGGTGTGTTCTTGCGAGATCTCAGATGTCCCCGCAAGTCTCGCAATCTTGCCACCGAACGCTCCCGCTCCCCTCCGCCAAACGACGGTTTTTGGTTTTCAAGGGGGGGGGACAGGGTTCCCTGGGAATGATCCCAAGGAGGGAATTTCTGGCGCTGGAAAGAGAGATCCTGGGTGCTACTTGGTTGTGGTTTATTTCGTTTGGTGGGTGCCTGCCTAGAATCTGTGCGGAGCTCGGGGACTTGGGTGTTCTTCAGAACCTGAAACTGGAGGCCATCTGGTCCAACCTCGAGATCTCAGCGTTCAAGCCATCTGCGGCGCTGCCACGGGTAGGTGCCATCCCCTGCGGCTCGCCCTGCAACCTCCTGGGCAGTGAACGGAAGGTGCATTCTCACAGGGGTAGCCTCGTAGCCGCATTTCCTACCTAGGATGACACGTCGGTCTTTTTTGCAAGCGCAAGGAACAACTGGGGGTAGGCATGCGTGTGTGGCTCTTGACCCTCTCCTCTTTTGAAGTCCTCTCGGGAAGCTCTTGTGATTGATTGAGGTGTCAGGCAGTCAGTCAGTCAGCATGAGTGCGTCTGTGCGTCTGGAGACTTGCTGAACACGCGGTTTCAGGAACTGCATCAGAGCAGGGGCCAGACTCTGCCCCAGGAAGACACTGTCAGTTTTTGACGAAGCAAACGTGGACGCACCTTTGTGTGCTGAGCAATGATGGTCAGACAAGCTTTGATAAGAGCACCGTTGTGCGGAGCAGGGTCGATGAGTGCGTAAGCTGCCCGACACAGATGCGAATTCGAGCCCTTTGACCGGACATGTGAAAGACATTTATCATTCTTTTTTCCCATTGCCTTCATCGGAAACTTTATGCTCTTTCTGAACTTTTGTAGTTGACTCTGCGCTCGAATCTCGATCTTCTCTCGAATCTCGATCAGCACCTCTGCATCTTCTGCATGTGCACTACCTGTTCTGCGTGAGCATGTGCATGAACTTAGACAAATCCAAACAAGCAGCAGGTATGCGAGTAAGTGGGTGAGCGTGAGTGTGTGTGTGTGTGTGGAAAATGCAGAGCATGGGGCATCACTGGCAGATTCTTGCATCGATTTTCCTTTGGAGCGGTGCGGTGGTAGCACATTTGCAACAGGTGTACTCTCAGTACGGCGCCGATGGTGTCTTGGAAGAGGCTTTCAGATGCATTGGGGTCACGACGAAAGTTTTTGTAGAGATTGGCACGCAGCAGGGTGTGCAGTGTAGCTCTCGCCACCTGCGAGTGGCTCATGGTTTCTTGGGTTACATGTTCGACGATAGCTATGCCGACGAGAGAATCGGCCTACAAAAGACCTTTATGGAGCCTTCTTTCGCAGCATCGCTTGTCAACTCGAGCCTTCGAGCAGGTGACAGGACACGAGGTGTCCCCAAAGTCTCGTCCTTTCAGTTGGACCTTCTGGCTATGGATACAGACGGCATGGACTATGTACTCTGGCGGTCGATGTGCTCAAAGATACGACCGCGTGTGCTTATGCTTGAAGCCGGGTGGCCCGCCGGGCCTCACTGGAAGGAGCACACACGCCTCTGCAAGCGCATCAGCAACCTTTGCCGTCGATGTGGATACGTACTGGTACATCAGGTGGTCCACGACATGATCTTTATTCGAAGAGACGTCCTGGAAGCCAGCAGGTATTGTAGGTCCTTCCGGCACGATGGAGATCTGGATTTCTTCGTGGGGCGTGAGAGGGCCAGAGAACGTGTTGCGAGTGCAGTGGGCGGCAGCTTCGGTGCCAATGGCTTTACCTTCGAGGCAATGGGTGTTGGTGCTGAGAGCTTGGAGCAATTCCTTCGTCAGAATGTGTGAGGACATGCGGGCTTTGCAGCCCACACCGAAGCTTGCAGGTGATTCGCATGCCGACTCTCCCAGCCGCACCGGGTGCCGAACGACGGCTTAGGCCCTCGGGGCCACTGCGGCCTTGCCATGCCGCGGGCCCCTGAACAACTTCCCAGCTCTGTCTGCTGTGTCGCGCCCACAGCCTGTGTGGCCTCCTTTTGCCTCACTGGCAAAGGTGCTTGTTCAGGCTCAAACGTCTGAGGCCAGCCGGCGACCATCCTCGTTCGTGACCGGGAGTCCGCCACCCTTGGGGCTCGCTCCGCTGTGCCTCATGGCCGGCTGCCTTGATGCTGCCGCGATAGCTGATGCAGCAGTCGCGCTTGCAAAAGATGGTTAGCTCCTGTTGTTGAACGCTCACTGTGATGTTCAATGCGACCCTAGACTAGATAGACTAAGCCGAAGGTTGGACAGCACATGCTAACACTTCTCCTTGCACCTTGAACAAGTCCGTGTGACCTTAACCTGGCAATCAAATGCAACAAAGCAGTGGCAACCGCCCCACCAATCTGCGCAACCCTAAACTTATCCAGCAAGTACTGGCAGCTTATGAAGTGAACTCCTTTGTGAAGGATCAGCCGAGTCAAGCGCACATGTCGGAAAGCCTGTTTTTGCTTGCGTGGCCAGCACAAAGAGCCAGTATGTCAAATATGCGGCAGGTACTGAGTACCCACCAATGAGTGCAAAATGGACTAGAGGCAGGTTCGCATAGCCCAGAAGAGTGAAGAGCGGAGCCAGGGGCGACTTTGCTGTTGGAACTATCTGGAACTGGGTTTTTCGGTGGTACGGCGATAGGGATCCACAGTTCCATGTCCAAGCTTCTGGTCCAGAGCCCACAGAGTCCAGTTGCCGGAGAGTTGTTGACACGACTACCACAAGCTCGAGCTCGACTCCGCTCGATTTCGCTAGGTTCCACTATTCCACTAGACGCCGATCTAGACTCTAGACCACCTCTTACGTGTCTTGCCACGGAGAAAAGCATAGACCTAGCATCATGGTGCGGCGTCGCTGATGTCCTCACCAGAGGGTGACGCGTCTGAAAGCTTGCCTAGTTTCGTCGATGCGTTCGACAACTGGGCAAAGCTGTTGCCAACTCAACTTGCAGTTTGTGGAGGTAGCGTGTCTTGGAGTTGGGATGAGTTGTGCAAGAAGTCACGTGTTGCAGAGAGGCACATTCTTGCAGAATGTTCCAAAAGCACTGGCAAAGCTGTCGATGTGGTTGCAATTCTGGCACACAGATCGCCACAATGGTTGGCTGCGACCATTGGGGTGATGCGTTGTAACTTGCCCTTTGTGTGGATGGGGGCAGGCGAACTTCCTCTGAAAGGTCGTTATGCCGAAAGACAGCGCAACGATCAGATCATGCAGGTGTTGCATCCTGAGTTGCTTCTGCTGGACGCAGCTGCTGCTCCGGAGGTCATTCCAGATTGGGAGCAGGTGTCCAGACCGCGTGTGCTGCCTCTAGAGAGCTTGCAGTCGGAGATTTGCGATGCTGTAGTGCAGCATGGAATAAGAACCGCGCAGCAAGCCTTATGCTATCAGCTCACAGGAGGCACAACGGGATCATCAAAGTGTGTACGCATCTCTCATGAGATGGCCTTGCATGAGGTAGCTGCCTACCCGAAGGCTTTCAAGACTCTGAGTTCCCAGGATCGCGTGTTGCAGCACACCCCAGTTTTATGGGCCGCCAGTGCCATTGGACAGATCAACATTGCAGTCAGCTTCGGGGCTTGCATATGCATCGCTGAGATGGATCAGGATTCCATATCCCGGAATGGTGCGACTGTTTTGGGGACGGTTCCATCGGCACTACGATCCATCAATCCACAAGCCGTTCCCACTGTGCGCTGTGTGTTTTGCTGGGGGGAGTCCATGTCGCCTGTGTTGGCTACGCAATGGAGATCGGAGAAGCGGCGTGTCATTGAGCTCCTCATCAGCACCGAGTATTGGCTAAGTCTGTACAGTGAGGGCACTATGTCCGTGGAGGGGAGGACCGTCTATTGCGCTGTGCCTGGTGCCGACATTGCTGTTCTTGAAAACGGTACGCTTTCCACAGACTGCAATGCAACTGGACAGCTATGTCTACGTGGACCTATGGTTACCACGAGGCAGAGCATGGCAAAGCTTGCGAAAGATACCGTGACAGCATCGATTTGCAGATGCGAGGTACCTCGGCCCGCATGCAGCTTCGACTGTCACACCACCGGATGCCAGTGACCCGCACCCAGCTGCTTCCATGATCTTGGTGGCGGCCTTGCTGGCTTCTTGGAGCGGAAATCTGTGTGACTGCAGGCAGCCTTCTTCAAGACTCAGGACGTCGTGGCACGCCAAGTACCGATGGCCAGTGCATGAAGAGCACAAACTCTTGGCGTGTGCCCGTGGCGTTGTCCGACTGAGGTCACGATAGTTCAGCAAAATCCATTGCGCTTGGAGTTCAGGGGTCGCAGCGATATGTTGATCAAGGCAAGTCTTCATCGTCCAAGCGCTCTCTGGATGTGAAATTGTGTCAGAGCAGGTGGGCGGGCAGTTTGTAGACCTCTCCGAAGCGGAGCTGCGCCCTGACCCCAGGCTCTCCCGTTGTGGCACTCCGAAGTTGCAGCACGTTTTCCAATTTAAGCCTGAACTCCATGTTTTTTGGCGCCCTAAATGCAAGTGCCTCGCATCATAGTGGGTAGCGAAAAACTTTGTACAGGAACCCGAACCCTGTCCGCCCATTGGTTTTTGCGAGTCCAGGTCTCAAGGCCAAGCTGCTGCCACCCCCGGAGCAGACCGAGTGCGAGTCTGATGTCTTTGCTGACGAGGAGCCTCTCCCGAGACCGAGCGGATTTGCATCGGGTTTCGGAGGTTCCGGATGTAGTGAGAGTCTGTGACAATGTCTTTGCCTGGTAGCTACGATGTAGTTCTAGTTTTGTTATGTGGTTATTATGCTGGTTCGGGGTCGAAGAAGCACCTGCCAGCACCCTTAGGACACTCCGCTCTTCAGCCCCCTGAGTCGATACTGATTTGTCTCGCTGGTTTCATATTTGCAACCTGCTAGCTTGACGCGGATGCGTCATAAGAGGACATGTGCCTGCCAACTTGCCTCTTCCGGGTTTGGCATGAAGAAGGTACATAGACTGATTGGTTTCGCAAGCTTGCTGGCGCAGAGGGAGAGGCAGTCCAGAAGCACCGCTGAACCCACGGTCAAGAGGCCACAAGCGAGACCCCTAACAGCCCCCAGAACGAAAAGTCAGAACTGACGAGGCCTGGCACAAGCACCAGCAATGCTGAAACACCAAAGAACCAGTTCTCCATCCACGTCGCCATGACAGGTGGCGGTTGTTCCACCAGCCGATTCTGGAAGCACAGTATCGGCGCACTCGGATTGCAGCTCTTGTAGATGTGCACCTTTGTGATGTTCTGGGAGTCCCAGTTGCCTTACAGCAACCATCAGGCATGTCTTCGTAGTGGTTCTCGACCACAGATGTAGCTCCGCACGCAGGAGCGAGTGCTTCGGGGAAAGGTTCGGTGGCTTGTTCTGCAGGATCCATAGTCGGGAAAAGCAGCTTAGACAGCTCAGGAGCACTGCAGATCAACGCAAAGCTTGCAGCTCACCAGCTCCTGGAACCCCCAAAAAATCTAACTCAGCAGCTTTTGGCATCGGTGAGACTAGAACTGACGAAGTCAACTTCGCCCTTTCAACGGCCGAGAATGGATGGGGAGATCTGGTTCAAGGAGGCCCCATCGTGGCGTGGTCACGAATCAACTAATCAGGAACGCTCTTTTAGAGATGTGTGCTGAATGCGCTTCTGCACCCAATCTCGGAGAGAAGATTGGGTGCAGGCCATGCATGCAGTGTCTGATGTTCCCGACATGATGTCGGAGTGGATTTGCGATTCTGCAGGATCTTGTCTTGTGCGCGAGCACTGATACCTTCTGGGGCAGCCTTGCACTTGCTTGGCAAACCCTTGCCCAAAGTTCGATGCTGAGTTCGAGCTGCACTGGGAGGTCTCCAAGTGGAACAGTGTACTCTGCGTGTGACGGCGGCTCTCAGATCTCTCAGGATCCAGTGTCGGGCAAAGTGGATCGACAGACTTTGCTGCGGGGCTGCCTTCTCAATTCTCCGCATCTGACTGGAGACATGACGAGTTCGGCTATGTTCAGGTTGTTCGCTGTAAGCCTGAGCAATCGCTGTGAGCAACCCGAGGCTTGGTCGGGGAGACCCGATCGAGGCCTGTTTGGACGGCGCTCCGTTCCAGGCGAATTCGGGCTGCCAAATCAAATCCCCAAGTGTCATCGCAAAGGTGGCAGAATCAACAGAAACTTGACGGTGGGTGTGACTCTGTGTGTGTGTGTGTGTGCGTGCGTACACGAGAGCTGTCTTCCTGCGAGTTTAGAGCGTTTGAGAGGTTGAGAATGCAGCCGGTTTGGTTGCTCGCTGTGGCCTTTGCGGGTGGCTTGAACCTCAACGCTTTGCCCGGATCCTGGGCACAGACCTCTGAAGCTCCTAAAATCCTGCATCCTGCATAGCAACAGTTCCTAGTAGGTGCAATAGCAGTCATGAGAGCAGATTGTAAAGCTGTGGGCTGTGGGGTTCGGGTTAAGCCGAGCTGCGAAGGATAGGCTGGCAGGCATCATTTTTGATGCTGCGGCACCGTCAGGCTCAGCTGGTTCATCTGGCGCAAGCCTCTGGGCAGGCCGCTCATCGGAGACCACTACGCTGTTGTTTGGTTTGGTCTCTTTATTGGTAGACGACAATCAGTTGTGGCCGGCCTTGGTTGTGCAGGCCAGGCGCCAAAAGCCTGTTGCAGGCATCTTTGCATGTGGCCTTGGCACCGGCCTTAGGGTGACACAGCTCAATAGATGTGGCGACATGCTGAGCTGGGCCTTTCAAGGCGCCTTATTTCTGGCTCTTGACGCTGTACATCCCGCAGCGAGCCTGCAGGTCGGCTTGGACCGATGCGCTTCCGAGCTTCTGTTGGCTTCTGTTGCCTTAGTGCGAGGAATTTCTTCAACAACATACCATTTGGACGTCTTGGAGCGCGCTAGCCTCAGGCTTCGCATGCGGTGATCTGGCGCGCGTTTGACAACAATGTTCGAGAACATCTTGCACCTACGTGACACAGCTTGCGCATCAGAACAAAGGGGTTGGGGCACTGGGTTGTCCAAGTTTGGGTCTTCCAGCACTGGTAGCTGGTAGCACCGAAAGTGCAATCAAAATCCTGCCGTCATCAGTGAATGGAAGCCACTCAGTTTGTCTGTGATTGCGGATGGCAGATTCTCCAGTCTGTCCTGGAAGCATGATGACAGTGCGTGCCGGTCTTTTGAACCTTTAAGGTTGTGCATTTGGTACCAGCTGATCCGCTCAGGGGATGCTCGCACCAGTCCCAGTTGCAGCCCTTGTGCTGTGAGAAGCATGTGTTCCTGCAGACACAAGTTCGACACTTAGCAGGTAACAGGTGCCAGGCGTCACACGCGGCAATCACACCCCTCGCGCGGGCGCACGAGCTCTTCATACTCATATGTTCTTGAGCTGAAGCCGTGCCGACTCCACAAGCTTGGTTTTGTCTTTGTGTTTGGAAGATGGAGACTGATGTGAACATTTATGTGATGAAGTCGGTGTCTGCGATTATTTGAAATCCTTATTCTGTGATCTCGTTGCCCAGTAGCAGAACTGGCTTGAGTCTTGAGCGCCTGTGAAGAATTGCACAGCGCGTAAAGACAAACCCGACAGAGCCTGCGCATCAAGCGCGTCAAGTAGATGCGTCCAGAGTCTCTGGCCATTGAGCCAAGATTTTCCATGGCTTCCCCGACATTCCAATGCAGAGATGTCCATCAGGTCTGCGATGGCTGTCTGGAGCCGCCTTCGCGGGTTGCACCGGTACGGGCATGGGACTGGCCATGAGGCCCGCTCTGCATCGCTTTGCCATATGAACGTGATAGAAAAACAAACCGTTGAACCAGCCGGACTTTGGAACTAAAATGAAGGCGCGGGCGCTTCCTTGCCTGGTGGCTGACCTTCTGGCTGGCCATCCCAGAGATTGCGGAGGCTCGTGCTGTGTGAGAGTGGAGAGACTGAGATACTCCTGGAGGGCTCCAGAAATCTCCAAAAAGGCCGAGTGTGGGTGGTGGCTGAAGATGAGCAACTGGCAAATGTACTTTGCCAGACTCCGAGCTGTTTTGTCGTGATCATGACTCATGTCAGCGGTGCTCCTCTCTCCAGTATCACAGAGGACACGCTGGTTTCATTCGTGTTGGAGGCGCGCAGCAGGCTTGGCGCGGAAGATGGCAGAAGCATGGTATAGTTGAGCAAGACGGTCTGTTATACCCAACCCAGAAGCCCAGAAGGATTCTTGCCAGGAGCACTGAGTTGTGTGAGAACATTGTGGAGGCAACCGCTTTGGCGAGCTTTAGAATCTTTTGACCGTTAAGTGATGTCCTGGCAGTTGCTTTGTTCACTTCCCCATACGGCGCGGGAGTGGAATGAGAGTGGCAGCCTCAGATCATGGGAGTGGGAGGTCTTTTGGCCTGTTTGGTCTTTTGGTCCTTTTGGTTGTTTCGATGCCTGCATACGATTCCATGGGCCGATGTTTGTTGAAAAGGCCCCGGAGAGAAAAACAAATTGGTGAGTCATCATCGGCTGCAACCGACTGCTTCCGAAAGCTTGAGGCTGGCGGAGTGGAAGTTTGCCATACGAGCCACCAGAGGAGCTTCAAGGTGTATGCCTGAGATCGCACTTGTCATGTGTCCGTGCACCATCACGTGATGAAGGTTTCCACAACCTCGGCGCTGAGCCGCCGCAGGTCGGAATGTGGGTGAAAGCGGAATACAGTGAAGTCAGGGAAAGATGTACATTCTGCCACCAGTCGGGCGCGTTAGCGGGGTGCGGTGCGGGGTGACTCCGCGTGACTGTCTTCCCGGCTGCTCCGTCTTTCCTCTTTGGCTACCGGTCCCTCCACATTTATTTTGTGTTTTTATTTGGGGCGGGGTGGGGGGTACGAGGCAGCCATTGACATTTTCGGACTTTTCTTGGGAGATGATGAAACATGAGAAAGTCAAGGGGCAGAGCTCTGCCTCCACCCAAAGACGCACCGGGTTTTTCGGCCACGCTCTTCGGGGCTTGCCTGGCATCTTCCTCAAGACCTGCCGGCAGCACGTCAGAGTTAAGGCAGTTAAGGGCTTTGGAAGTCGAAGCCCAAAAAGCAGACTAGTCAATCGTGCTAACTACGCCTGTGACACCGGCTCCCGGAGCTTGGCAACGCAGACAGTTTGCAGTGTACATGTAGCTGTACGGTTGCACTCTCGCACACAAACCTTCGACCCCACAAGCGTTTTGTCCATCCTCAGATGTGCAACTCACCAACAAGATGCGAGTCAGCCGGTGAAGCAAAGGCACAAAAGAGATGCAAGTGAGCCGGTGAAAAAGTACAAGTGGGACGAAGAACAGCTTCTGACAAGATGCAAGTGACTGAGAGCCCATGAGGGACTCCGGGTCTGGGGAGGCATTGCTTGGCCTGATGATCTAAACACGGGGCGGCGACGAGTTTCTCTCTTATCTTCATGGCACGAAGAGTACAGCAAGGAATGGTAACAAGTCGCCACATGTGTATGCTTGAAATGTGTGGTCCCCTTCGAAGGTGGCGGATGCATCTGAAGATTCGTTGGAGCCGGCCGAGCTAGCGCCAGCATTGAGCCTGGTTTGTCAGGCAAGAGCTTCCAACATCCGCCTCAGCCGATACTAACCGAGCACATGCCTTGTGGAAGGAGTGTGACGTAGAAGCTGACACGGCGCAAATGTCGCAAGTCGAGCACGACGGTGGAGGCACCATCTGGTGCTAGAGAGCAAAAGATCCCGCAACAATGTGTGCATCGCCCCACTCGCAGGGGAGGCAAGTCTTTTGCCGACCGAGTTGCCCCAAAGCCCGCCTGCTGAGGCGGGGGAAGGTGTGCATGCAGCTGCCCAAGGTGTTCGAAGATATGCTTAAGAGCAACATGTAATTAAGACAGTGGAGTTTCTTGTGTTGTTGTTGATAGCAGCAGCAGCAGGAGGAGGAGGAGAAGGAGGAGGAGGAGGAGGAGGAGGAGGAGGAGGAGGAGGAGGAGGAGGAGGAGGAGGAGGAGGAGGCGGAGGAGGAGGAGGAGGAGGGAGAGGAGGAGGAGGAGGAGGAGGAGGGGAGGAGGAGGAGGAGGAGGAGGAGGAGGAGGAGGAGGAGGAGGAGGAGGAGGAGGAGGAGGAGGAGGAGGAGGAGGAGGAGCAGGAGGAGCAGGAGCAGTAGGAGCAGCAGGAGCAGCAGGAGCAGCAGGAGCAGCAGGAGCAGCAGAGCAGGAGCAGCAGGAGAGCAGGAGGAGCAGGACGAGTAGGAGCAGTAGGAGCAGCAGGAGCAGCAGGAGAGCAGGAGCAGCAGGAGAGCAGGAGAGCAGGAGGTTGGGGAGATCGGGGCCAGGGTCGACTATTGCATCCCTTGTCCCGTGCTCCCCGGTTCTTTTCCTGATTTCCGCCATCATATTTCCCTACCTCGTACATGCTATCTGCTAGGACGCGGCAGAAGAAGCGGCAGCCCCTGGCAGTGGGTTGAATGCAGCAGCAAAGGCGGAATCGAAGTCGGAATGCAGCCATTCGGACAACGAGAGCAAGGAGGCCTTGGGAGAGAGCCTCTCACAAGCTGTAGAAGTGGCGGCCAGTTCGCCTTGCGACAGTGACTCGGAGAACGAGTCCTGGGCCTGTGTGGACTGCAAGTGTCCCCTGCCTTGGGGATCTGATTGGCGGCAGGAAGACACCTCGTTTTACTGCAAGGCCTGCTACAATGACTTCGATAACAGGTGGTGGGAGTTTCACACTCGCGACGTGTTGGACTCCGGCCCGGTGCCCGATGAGAGATTGCAGGAAACGCCAGATGCAGTGACTCCCGGGAGTCCCCGCGGGTCGGAGACACTCCACACTACATCTGTGGCCGGTACGGTGCTCGTCCAACTCTTGCAGCCTATGTTTAGCAATCTTCACAACGACAGTCGCCTGTCAGGCATTGACTCCTTGGCAGTCCTGACTCTTTGCCGTCAACTTCGTATGGCCATTCCCAACCTCGCTATCCGGCCTCAAGATGTTTTCCAGTGCGGTACAGTTCGGGATCTGCTGAGCATGGTTGAGAATGTTGAGAAGGACACGGGCGAGGCCGAACTCCAGATGCCGGAAGCTCTTGGAGATACGGGTGTTGGTCGGGCAATTTGGTTCGCGCCGGGGCAGGTGAAGAGCACCTGCAAGTGGCTCTACGGCTGCCGCGGATTGCTCGACGAGCGATGCTTCAAGCGAGCTGCTGCTCAGCTCATAGCTCGTCATGAAGGCTTAAGGGCAGAGTTTGAAGATGGGGCAGGCATGGAGATCCTCCGCTTCATGCGTGATGTTGTGCCTCTACATCTCATCTTATGGCAAGAGCTGGAGAAGAGTGGCCGACTTCTGCCGATGGTCCGAGGCTGCCGGAGGCTCATCTCGAAGGCTTTCAGGGCCTGCTGGCCTCGGTCTGTACCTCAACGCGTGACGGCCTCCTTCCTGGAGGATCGGATATGGGTGGTACGCTGCAAAACGTGGCGGGAGGTTGAGCAAGCCTCGCATCGACTACGGCAGGAGTGGGAGCCACCTTTCACCTTGGGGCTCTTCCTACTGGAGAAGCCTTCAGAGCAAGAGCGAGACATTCTGAATCCTGCAGAAGCTGGCAAGGGAGCTGGTAGCCCTGAGGAGAGATTCAAGCAGCCATTGCCTGCTAAGTCTAAGTGTATTGCAGCCAATGCTCAGGTCCAGGAGACAAGTTTCACTACACATATTTGTTTCGCTGCAGGACTGGGGTGCGCCGAGCAGCTTTCTGCAGTTCGTCGTCTCTCATGCCTACTCTGCCAGCTTCATGCAACAAGGTTTTCTGAAGCACATGGTGCAACTTTCCCGCTCTCGCTCAGGATGGCTACTGTAGCGTCCCCTTGGTTCAAGATTTCGCATCGCTTTACGCTCAAGAGGAGGTGGCGTTGCTCAGAGCGTAAGCGCACAGCGTGAGCTTACGACACTTCGTGTCAGGAAGTGCTTCTGGGAGCAAGTCAAAGCCGGGGCCTCAGATATCATGCTGTCGCATGCTGTCGTATGCTGTCATATGTCATGTGCAGTCCGGTGCATGCTGTGCCTCCCACAGAGAACAGAGGTGCGTTGCGCAAGGCAACCCAGGGCAGGTGCGGCCGATGTGTTGCGATGGTCAGTGGTACGCGAGCACGCTCCAGGTCAGAGTGGAATCACTTGGTCCCGCTTTCTTCCGGAGCTACCTTTGAGGCCGTCAGTCTCCAGGGCAATCTGCACAAAGTACTGCGAAGCAGAATGCGAGGGAAAAGGCGGCGGAAAGAGACAAATGAACAAACTCTGTCCCTTGGTGGCAGGTCCTGGAGTCAAGGCTTTTTGCGGCGATGGACTTCCGGCCATCTTGGAGTCACCCGGAGCCCCTGCTGAGAAGTTGAGATCCAGCTGCCCGCCTGCCGTCTGTGCTGTGAGTAAGAGCAGCACTAGCACAATCAACCCCCCAACTTATCGTGAACAGTTCGAGATGTCATGAACAGGTGCAAAAAGGTGCAGACTCCGCACTCAAAACTACAGGAGCAGCTCTCGTTGCGAGCAGCGATCTTTGACGAGACGCCGAAGAAGCAGCCGTGGGTCTACGACCACGAGGCTCCACGGAGGGCCCCAGCGAGTGCCGAAGCGAGCGGAGAGTGCGAATTTGGGCATGTGAGTGCATCTCTGAGTACGAGTACATTTCTGAGTACGTTTGAGAACATTTGAGTACGCATGAGACCCTTTGTGAGAACAAGCTGCCACAGGTTCTTGTGGAGGGGAAGGCGGTGGAAGCCCTCCATCGAAATGCCAAAGCGTGCGCCACCAGAAAGCAGCAGAGAGAGAGAGAGAGAGTCCCTTCTTCGACAAGCATTGGCCGTGCCGCTCTGATCGTCGCAGGTATGGGCTTCCGTTTGATGTGGTACTGCTCTCCATCGTGCTGGCGGCTAGCTTCAAAGCAACCTGGGCACTGGAGAAACTGAGGCAGGAGGCACTGTCTGCTGCAAACAATGTCTCCCTTACAGCCCAGCACAGGCTTTCAGGAGGGAGGAAGAAATCAAGACACTCCACCTGAAGGGTGAAGCCCTGAATTTTGCTACTCGTAGGCCTTTTGGGTCAAGGGCATCCTGCGAGATGGAGTGAACGTGGGCTCGGAAACGTGGCAGTCTGAAAAGTCATCGGTGTGGGCGTTTGACGCTTCCAAAAGAGCACGATGCATCGCCACGGATGCCCTTCAAGGATGCAAACGTCCCAACCATGGCAATGGTTTGTGTTCCTTTGCGAAAGCTTCCTCAGACAGAGGTGGTATTGTTGAAGGAGAAAACTGAGAAAGCTGTCAAACCACTCAGATCCCCGGCAATGCTGCCCAAGACCAGCTGGATTGAAGCCGAATGCTTGGCGAGGTCATTCTACAAAGGTGTATCGCCTCAGGACTCGTCGCTTGTAGACACAGGTAGCATTTCACACGATTGGCATGTCACTGCTGGTTTGCCTGGCAGATCCTTTTTGAGTAGATGCAAAACGGGTTCTTGCGAAACATCCTGGCAAGACGGCCCGCAGGATTTTGCGGCTTCTAAGACGGAGTTGTCCCTTCCCCTGACGCTGTATGCCCCTATGCCGATGCCTCGAAGTTTGGTGTGTGCAGTGAAGGAGAGGGAAAGGCTATTGCTTGTTTGGATTCAGGCGAGACGGAAGCCTGAACGATGCCATGGTTGGCCTCTTCAGTGATTGGAGGGTGCAATGCCTCAGCCAACCAGCATGCCAAGTGCATGGCTTGAATTCCCAGCAATGTAGATAAGGACTTGACAGTGGCCTGCAGTTCGTCGGTGAGCTTGCCGCTGCCTCGTTCAGTGATGTGCTAGCTGCTAGTTATCACGAGCCCATTGAAGGTCGGGCGTCTCATGCTCAAAAGGAGGTTCGAAAAAGCTATAAAAAGCTACGTGCAGTAGAATGTGGTTCGAGCCCGAGGTTGGGATTTTGCTTGGAGGTTGCAGATCTCATACGCTTCCGGAGGCAAGAGCTGTCGTGGGCATGAGCGCATGAGCGCAGACTGTGCATGGAAGACTGTGGAAGAATGTCTTGAATCCCAGGTGGGAAATGTTTGATCCGGTTCAGAATGGCAACAACATCTTGGTGAACATCCTTCCCCTCGATGAGCAGGACAGCTCTCGTTGCGGCTTTTGTGTTCTCCGATCTCAGCGGCTCAGTGTTCGAAGAGTTCGAAGAGCCTGGTTCGAAGGCACGCGGCCAGCAGCATTTCAAGCAGACCCGGGCCCATGAGCAGGGACCTCAAGCCAACACATGCCACATGCAAAGAGCCAGTGGTTCTTTTTGGCTTGGCTTCAAGCTGCATCGTCCTATGACACACGTAGGTATGGTGGCATGCGTCACGCAGCAGCTGATCGTCGAAGGACTCCAGCTTGAGCTTTGAGGCTTTGCTAATCGTTGCAGACCTTTGAGCCTAGGGCTTTCAGAGCTCCGCATCGCCCGATGCGGATAACGTTGGAACAAGAGGCCGGGCGGGCTCGCCAAGCAGGCTTTGCCGTGTTTGTCCATGTGCCATGTGCCTTGCCCATGTGCCTTGCCCATGTGCCCATTGCCCATGTGCTTTGCCCTTGTGATGCTCACCTGTCCGCTGGTGCATTTGTCGGTGCAGGCTCCTGACGCATGGCGCGGCCAGCATGTTTGACAGAATATTGACAATAAAAAGTTCCGTTATTCCAATACACGCATGACTGGGCGGGGCTTGTTGGCTTTGGCGATGTTTGGGGTCCTTCATGCGGATGTGGTCGCGGCATGGCCGGCATGGTAGCGAACTCAATGACTCCCTTCGACAGAGCCTGCGCCTGTAACCTTCAGCCGCTGAGCTGAATCACCCAAAGCAGAGAACATGCTTTTCATGGCTTCATTCATTGATAGCAGGTGGATCAACCTCAACATCAACGCCGAGAATTTCTCGACCTCATGGTGCCGCTCGTTTGTAAAGAACTTGAAGGAGTGCGTGCAGGCCTGGCGTGTGTGTGGTCAGCTTTTTGATCGGCGAAAGGGCTTCCGAGCGGCACGGTGCTGTGGACGGCTTGTCGAGTCCCTTTTTGCAAGCAGGACTTGCAGTGCCAGCCGCTGCGGCCTGTGCTAGTTGCAGGCACGCTTGCCCGACATTAGTGAGTCAGAAAGTATGCAAGTAAAAATGCAAGTCGAAAGAGATGTTGGAAGCTGTGGCGCTCGGCAGGGTGAAGTCGTCCCGGTTTCATGTGCCTGCAGCTGAAAGCAGCTGAATGCAGCTTTGCATCGTGGAGCGCAGAGATGTTGGGTGCATCGGTGGTGAGCCAGGGCGACTTGATGCCGAGGGGAACGGCACCGTTCAGGAGACTGTCAGGCTTCGGAACATTCGGCAGGCGACGAGGCTGTGGCATTGGTGGCGGCTCTTTGCGGACTGCCGGACCAGTCGGAATGGCACAAGGAAGCCAGTGGAAGGAAGCTAGCGTTGGTGCGTGTGTAAAAACTGAAGTTTCGCGCCGGGCGTCCTCTTGTTCTTTGGCATTACATGGAGCGCCATGGAGTCTGTCAAGGTGATGCTTCTCAAGTGTTTGTTGTGTTTTGCTGTGCTGCAGCAGGAAGCTCAATGGCTGTCTCCCCTGTCACACACATTGGAAGTGAACCCTAGGGAGCTGAGTGATCTGAGTGCCATATAGTGCCATCCGATCGGTGTGTAAGTTGTTGGAAGCCCTGCTGCCCAAAGAGAAGCCATGCACCATGTCAACGTCGTGGAGCGACCCAGTCTCGGTCGCTGTTTGGAAGCATCCATGAAAGTATCTGCCGGTGAGATCCTGGTTCTCGAGGCTCCCCTATTTGTGTCAGCTCCGGTTGACGACATGGGTCGGCTTGCCGAACAACTTTTCAAAACAGCCTTTGCAAAGCCCTCAGATCTTCCGCTCGTCACACAACTTTTCATATCGATTTTGGCAGAGATTGTGAAGGGACACAAAGCTTCGGTTCTCTCGCGGCTTTCGCAACTTCGGGGGCATCCGGAGCAGTGGCGCCAGACGGTAGGCCAGCTCCATGAATCACTGAGGGAAGAGCATGTGAGCAAGGTGGAGCATGATGAGCTTCTGGACCTGTACTCCAAGCTTGCAGCAAATGCACATGAAACGGATGACAAGCGAGCTGCCATCTATTCAATGGGAAGCCTAGCAGAGCACAGCTGCCGACCCTCAGCGTTCAAACATGTGCACGGAGATGCGCATGAACTGATGATCCGGGCTCTGACTGATTTGGAAATGGGAGACGTTGTGTCACTGGCGTATATACCAGAGTACTACCCTACTTGGCATCGCCAAGAGCTCCTGCGGAGTTTCAACTTTCAATGCCACTGTCCACGCTGCGCGGGGGAGGAAGCGGAGGTTGCGTGTGCTTTCGTCTGTCCAGACTGTGCTTCCCCTTGCTGCCCTCCGCGGCCCTGTCTGTCTCGTGGAGATTTCGAAGCCCTCGTCTGCGAAGAATGTGGGTGTCGAGTCGAAGATGCGGAGCAACTGCAGGCTTTCCGAGATGCAGAGCTTTGCGAGCGGCTTTGCGAAAGCTGCACTCCACACCTCCATCCCTACCACTTCAAAATCTTCCAGATGTACCTCGGCAACCTGCAGATGGTTTCGCCAGAACAGCGCCTGGATATTTTGGAGCAGCTGGAAGACGCGCACGGGCGCCTTGGCAACAGAGTCCATCCCCTTCACGCAAAGTTCGAGGAGCTGGCGGCCCGGTCCTTGCAGGCCCTTAGCTTGGGCACAGGCAATGCAGAGGCTAGTGCAGAGGCTCGTGCAGAGGCTGTGAGTGCGGCGCGCGCGTCCTGGGAGCGTGCTGCAGCGCTTTATGCGCTGACCCATGGGGAGGAGGCTGAACAGAGCCGGCACTGTCAGCAACAGGCGGCGATGCTCGACGGCCCGGCTCCCGCACTTCCAGAGAGCTCTGAGTAGCACTGGGGCACGTTGCGACGATGGCGACGATGGCGACCAGCCCCAGACGAACGTGGTTCGAAGAGAGCTTCGCAACATAATCTTCGACGGGAAGTGGCCAGTCGCTGGAGGACTTGACCTGTTGGCACCGCCAGCCCCACATGACCGGAGTGCGGGTGATGTGCCTGCATCTTCCTCCCTGGCTCCAGTTCGATCTCATCACCCATCAGTTTCCCATGACCCCCTCCACGAGCGGCGACGAAGACCATACTAAGACCCAAGACCGAGGACAGCGGCCAAATCTGCACGGACCCTCGTGTCCTTTCAAACAAATCCTCTGTCTGCCCAGAAATTTGGCTTCGGAACCACCAAGCCATTCTCCGGCAGGAGCTCTGCCGCAATGTGACAGCCAAGACTTGAAGGCCTGGGTTTCTGGGTTCTAGCAATGATTGAAGGATAATAAGGGCTCAATGTCGGGAATTTCTAGTCCCCAGCGTCAAGCCCTGGTTATGCTTGCTGCTGGAAACAGAAATCGTTCCATCAACCCCTGAGTAGGCATCATTCCGAGACAAGGTCTTCCCCTGCTACAGTCATTTTCGGATGCGGATGGTAGGCTTTGGTAAAGACGTCCACGGTCCATCCAGACAGGATTCGGCGGCTGGCGAGACGTTCCGTGTCGAGGCAGGTTCGTGTTGCCTCGCTGCTTCTTTTTCTGCTGCCGCTGCTTCTGCTGCTGCGGCTCCTGCCACAGCTGCTGTTGTGACATGTTGTGGCGGCGTGAAGAGGGTGTCTCGAGTGAAAGAGGCCTCCTCCCAGCCATTGTCCCACCGCAGCTGTTTTGGCTGCAGCTGATGACTCCGCATAGCAGGCCCCTTCCAGCTGTCGTCTGGCCTTGCTCTCAATGTCTGAAACGATGTGCTGTGGCCTCTGGGGTTCGATGGGCATGGACCAATAAGAATCATTAAGACGCGGTGTTGAGTGGAGGCCAGAGAGGTGCTCGAGGCGCCCTGAAGTTGCTTGGGTGCCTCAGCCTTTGATGAATATGTTTGCATGTCTTCGTCTATGTATGCACGAAGACTAGAATGCGGTGAGTTGCACCTCAGGAATGTTATGGAGTGCCGTCCTCTTCAGTGTCTTGAACTTTCTCCTGGTTCCAGCCAGAGTTTTCGATCTTTTGGCTGCAGGGATGGAGCCCTGTAACCCTATGATGCCGTTGGCCCAGGCTCTATACCCTTCTATCGTTCCATAGATGAAGGGAGTGCCTCGAAGCCTGAGAAGGTACCGGGCTAAAGTTGGGATGTTCCACCCGTCTCTTTCAGCATCAGCTTCAGTGAGTTAGAACCATAAGTTGCAACCAAAGCTGTGCATGGAATGACTAGCCGGACCTGGCCGGCGGATTGGGACGGTATTGGTCTCGTAATATGTTCAAACCAAGTGGAAGATGAAGATATAGTCAATGGTCCACATGAATTGTTCACCATTACATTAGCGGCAGAATTCAATCCATGAGTTTATCTCGTTTCTGCCGGGTGTACTTAGGATAGCGAGAGGACGCTGGGAGCTGAGATGTTCGCGAGTTGTACGATCGTAGAATCCTATAGCAGAATTTAGCAGATATTCGGGTGGGGTTTGGTTGCCAGGCTGGGCTTCTCATCAGTCACTGCTAGCTCTTCAGCTGCAACAGTCACGAGGGTCCAGAGAGTCGCCAGAGAGTCTGATTCTTGAGTTTGAGTCACATGCCGCTAAAACAAAAGCCTGAGCGATGTGTCCGAACGTGAGGTGTTTCTGAGACTCTCGGCTGCCTTTGTTTTGGACCTCTTTGGTAGGCGCTCCAGCAACGGAATTTGGGTTTGCATGTCTTTGTCAAAACCGTCAAAGCCAAGGGATGTGGCAGACCCGTGGAGACGAGGCTCCTTGGGAAGAAGGTTCACAGAATATTTCAGAGTCCGTGAAAATGTTTGAGAGAACGAGCAGAATGCTAGCAGAGCGATCGACTCCCGCAAAGGGGAGATGCCAAGGCGCTCAGAGGGTGGACGGCGACGACTGCGCGCTTGTACAGAAAATCGGAGTGGCTTGGCCGGGGTCGGTTCGTGTCCGTGTTGAGAGGCGCTTGAGAACCCAGATGAGTCATGGCAAAAAAACCTAGTTGAGCAGATCCCAAACCTAGTTGGGCAGGTTCGAATGTGAGAAAGATGCACACTGCCGAGGAGATGTACTACAACTGCGCGACCTATTACATTGCGGATGATCTCACATCATCTTCTTGCCGTCAGCCTTGCATCAACAACCCAGATCGCTCGGCCCCTTGCGAGTCGTCAGTTTTGATCAGCCTTCCCTCATGCAGAGTACATTGCGCAGAAACTGCTGGCAACGCTTTCTTTCGCTGCAAAGGTCCGGCCCAGTGCATCGCCAGCCAAACCAAGACATGCTGTAGCGACAGTGACCAGTGTTCACGTCACAACTGCTGTACATAGCTTCGCAGCACTGCGGCAGCATGCGGCAGCACGGGCGGAACAAAATCCTGCTGAAGCAAGGTCTTTTCCGTGAAGCGCGCCATTGCATCGCCATTGCAATGAGAGCTGTGAGTATGCAGGCAAATGCGGAGCGGCTGATGTCTTCGCCTTGCCCGGACATCTTTCACAGAGAGATGTCGCCGCCAAGTGCCAAAGCTGAGAAGGAAAATCATGCTGCACAGAATATTTTTGCAGTGTGAGACGTGCTCCAGCCCACCGTTCGCAACTCTCACGAGCTTTGTTTTTGCCGCAGCAGCCAGTTGCAAATTTCCATGATGTGTAAAGTATAGATGCCCTTGCGATGCCTCGCTGACACGCCACATCTAAAAAAACGGATAGATTGCAGGCTGGCGGCAGTGATGCACGTAGATAGACGATGAGAGCAGGCACTCAAATTCTTACATCCCAGCATCAACCAGCCCTCCTCACAGACAAGCAGCCCTCCTCACAGATTCCCTCCACGGGTGTGCAGCTCCCTGTTGGGCCGGTGGCGCTGGCCTCTCAAAGCTATCGGCACTTGGCGGTGTCCAAGCATGGCGGACGCCAGCCGGCCTCGGGAAATCCGCGTGGGTGCTGTGAGCAAGGCGATTCTAGAGCAGTCGTCTATGGACTTGACCAACCTTCGCATTGGGAAGCAGCGCCTGGTTTCCAAGAAGAAGAGGATGAGCAAGCTGAAGAAGACAATTCTGGAGGACCGCGAGTTCCGACAAGATGGGGTAGAGCCCTCGGAGTCACAGTCCTTGCCGAGCCGATTGAGTGCGGATGCTCCGGCCTTCATTCCCGCCGAGTGGCTGAGGCCTGAGGGAACCGAAGGAACCGAAGGAACCGAGGGAACCGAAGGTCCAGATCGATCTGCCTTTGAAAGCCAGCCTGCGCCGGTTTCAAATCCTGCTGCGGCTGGGCCACAGATTGACAAAGCTCCTCTCCCTGCGGGCCCCGTGGCCCCCGCGATCTGCACGACCCCCGCGGTCTCCACGGCCCCCACGGCCTCTGCTCTAGGTTCTCTAGGCTTTGCTTCGAGTGGAACGTGCGACGCCGATCAGCCCGGTGAGCCAGTGCTCGGGCTGGCGGGTCTCGCCGCCGCGCTGGAAGACTTCAATTCAGGTTCCGACGATGCAACCCCCGAGGAGCCGGAGCCCATGTCTATCAGCGAGACACTGGAGCGCTTGCGCAGCGTGCAGGAGAAGAGTCAAGCACCCAAGGAGACACCGAAGCCCGCGGCCAACCTGGAGGTCCGACATTACGTTCACCAGGAGCTAAGCGATGAACTGGACGAGAAGGTCAAGTTTATCCTCTCCGAGCTTGTGCGATTCCAAGAGCGAGCAAAAGAACAGAATGCCATGAAGTACGCGAAGCTCAAGCGATACTGTGTGGGGTTGCGAGAAGCTAAGCGAGCCATCACAAGAAGCAAGTGCAAGGGCCTCATTGTGGCACCCAACCTGGAAGTCTCTACAGCTGAGGGAGGCCTTGACGATACTGTGGAGGATGTCATTGAAATGGCACGCGAACATGAGGTGCCAGTTGTCTTCGCTCTGAGTCGCAATAGGATCGGCAAAGCAATGGGGAAGAATATTCGCCTGAGCATTGTGGCACTTCACAGCGTCGACGGAGTGCACCAGCAGTTCAAGGAAGTTGTCAAGATTGCCGAAGAGCAGCATCCATAGCTTTTCGCTGCGCTATGCTGTTCTGATGGATCGCTGCAGCTCGGTTCTTTTGCCCAGGCTGCGGCGGCGGTGGGTGTATGCCTTGGACAGATGATACTGGTGATATTGATGATATAGAGTTGATATGCCAGCACCCTTAGCAGCGCTAGTTCTGGTCTTGGAATGCTTTTGTCGCTTTTAGGTCCTGAGGCAGATGGCTCATGCAACGAGTGAGTACGCAGCGCCCCCGTTCGAGAAGTAGTCGCAGCAGTAGCTGAGATGCAACGATGTCCAATGTCCCACGATATACCGCGAGCAGAGCTTGCTGAGGCTGAAGAAGTCCAGAAGCGTGCCGAAGAGTGCGTCCAGCGAACTTATGTCGCATCTTTCGCAGCGCTGCGATCATTGTCGATGTCGCTGTCAGGAAAGCTGCACGCGACGCAGCTAGAAGAGCGGAGAAGGAAGATGGTCTAAGATGGTTGAGAATGTTCGTTTTTCCAGTATGCTCAGAAGGCTACGGCCGCGACACTTCTGGACAGGAACGCCTTGCTGAAGAGAAAGCAGCAGAAGAGCTGCGTCGCCGGGAAGCATCCAAAGCGGCGAAGGCTGCACGGGCGGAGGCCACAACATCCGCAAATCTCACACATGATGTGGCAATATGTGGCATGTATGACATGTATGAATGCACATCACAATGTCACCTTGCCATCATCAAAGCGCTCACCAGGCGAAAGCGCGGAAAGTTGCTGAACAGCAGGAACAAGCCGAGACCGCCTCTTAGATTCTCAGATCTTGGTTTTTTTGTTGCTGACATACCCGGACATTGCTTTAGAGCGCCTTTGCTCCATGGCCGTGGGTAGTCCACAACTGCATTGCAGTGGGCTTACATGAAGTTTGACCGGAAAGCCACGGGAGCGAGGGACCCCCCTCAAAAGTGTGAGAGTGGTCTGAATCAAAATCTGCACTTGGTCAGCATGACGACAAAGTAGTGCAAGCTCCACCAACCTCAGGCGTCGCCGGGTGGAGAAGGAGGCTCTGGCGAAAGAGCGCGAGGACATCGTGGTCTGTTCTCGGCAGCCGTCAGTATTGCTTAAAGCCACGAACCTTGTGCGGCTCACGAGTATACGGTGGCCCGAGGAAGAAAAGAAAAAGGAGGACGCCAAAGCGGAGGCCGGGTTGTGAGCCTGGCTCAGGTATGGACACGATCTGCAACATGCTTATCATTACAGCTTCGTGGGGGGTCTGAAGGAAGAGCGAGTGGCCGAGCGCATCGCGGAGGAGGACCCGGATTGCTGCGCGAAGCGGGTATGCAACAGTTTAACATGGGGGTCAAACATCCTGGTTGGACCTGGCCAGGAAAGAAAGCGCAAGGAGGAAGAAGCTGCAGGGAGCTCAGAACAATCCCTCCACTGCTTCTGTGCTGTGATCCTGACTGCCCTGGGTCGAACGTGAGACGTGAGGCCAAAGAAGCCGAGCGTCTGCGAAGAGTCGCTGAGCGACGGGCCGAGGAGGACTGCCTTGGATCACTTCCCCTGCATGGAAGCCATGGCTTCCCTGATTCCCTGATTTGTTTTTTGCTTGTTCCTCAGTTCCTCTCTGCAGATTCGCTCCTCACGAACTTCGCCGCACTTCGTGTTGTGCTTCGTGTTGTGCCGTGAGAGGAGCGCCAGAGGAAGATGGCCGAGGCCAGCAAGGCCAAGGCCAAAGCCAAGGCGCGTCCGTCTGTGCGTCTGTGCCCTTCTACCCATACTTCATCATACTTCTGCATTTTTTTTAAATATTCTACAGATTCTACACACATTCTCATCCGTTCTCCGCATCTCTCCGCCTTTGAGTTCGTTTGTCCGGACGCCCGCTCTTTCTTCGTGAGGCAGCCAGCGGGCCACCGGAAGAGGACCGGTTCGTGATGGTGCCCCTGTCTTGCTCGGGTCAGTTTCTTCCTTTCATTCCGGATTCATTTTCGGATTGGAGAACTACGTAACTATGTCCGCAGCATGACGTGAGCTTGCCGCGAACATGCCGCGAGCGTGCCAAGATGACCTCAGGATTCAGATGCCGAATCATCTGGATCCGACCTGCCACTGGGGTTCAACAGCACGGCGCCTGGGTCACTTTGTACCAGACGCTATCTTTCGTGTCACATCGAGAAGCCTTCCAGAGATTGTGTGGCAGCTGCGCCGTGAAGCGTTGTGAATCGAAACTTCGCTGTGCTTCGCTCTGTGCTTGGCTCTGTGCCTCGCTGCTTGCCTTGCCACACATCCCGATGGCCAAGGCAACTTGTTCTAGGCGGCGAGCCTGGCGTTGCGGCCAGTGGTGGCCCGCGCTTCCTCGATCTGAGGTTGAGAGTAGTGTAGAGAAGCAATGCCACACTGGGTTCACGCTACAAGCATGTTATAGACTTGTACCCACAGTAACTCCCCAGATAGGAGTCTGCGTCTGGCAGCACGCAGCTGCAATGTGATGGGATATCCATGCATGTGGCACTGCGCTCTGGTTGTACATATGCGCTCTCACCAGACTTGCTAAGCAAACGTAGGATAAGAAGTGTGCATGGTGATAGATGTTGGCAGATGTCGGTTGACGCCAGGATGCGCAAGCCCCTCCAGCCCAGCACCCCCTCTGACCACTTCCACAGAGACTCTGTGGAAAGCCTCTTCCGAATACGGTGCGGCTCGTTATGTCGGCTCTTGCAAGAGTGTGAGGATACCGCTGCGACGGTGCCGCTTGACGGTGTCCCACTCCATCCAGCTGAGATGCTAGTTGTGGAGTAACTTGGCAGTGCGGGGCATTTCAGATGGTGGGCGGCACGCGACACTCTCAAACAAACAAATCCTCAGCTGAGCAACTTAGTCCCAGAGCCACCAAATTGCAACAAGCCATAGCATGCCCCTGTCGCTGGACATCGAATGTGGCATGGTCTGAGGCTCAGATGGCTCAGGCACCTGAAAGCAACTTTGTGTGTCAATCACATCAATCGAGCCCGGCATTTTGCAGAGGCCATTTCGCGCGCACAGCGGTGCGAGCGGGAGCTGTGCTTTCCTTCGCTGGGGCGCGGCTCGTCACCTCCAGGCCGGTTGGGGCACGCACTCCACACCAGTGAGCAGAGTCAGAGGGCCACAGGTAAGAGCATTAAGTCGGGTTATGTTGAATTGTCAATTGTCACGAGTCAGGACCCTCATGTCGGCCACAAAGGGGTTGCTGGGTGTTGCTGGCTTGAGACGCTCTGAGATGGCCCTGCTTAGGAAATGTTTCCAAGGGGGGGGGGGGGCGCTGCGTCAGTTACCGATGGTTTCGTGGAAACATTTTTGGCGGTCGGAATTGTTACCAGGAGTTGCAACATTTTATTTTGTGTGTCTTGCCCACACAAAGACCTACACATACATCCTTTAGTTCTCTGTCTCTGTCATGTCTTTTGTATGTTACACGGATTGTGGGGTAGGTTTGCATGTTTTTCCCACATGCCCGGCGGTAACTTTTCGGGGTCCCCCTTTAAGGCAAGATCTCTGAGCATCATGCTGCCCATGTTCAGTGTAGCTTTGCCCAGGAAGCGGCGGGGAGTTGTCGCTGCCGGCAATTATGCAGAGCATTTACCCACTTTGAAGGAGAAGCTTGGAAGCACTTCACACCCCGGGTTTACAGGGGGGGGGGGGGCGGGGCGGTAGCGAAACGAGAGCAGATTGTACCTTCATGTGACCTTGCTCACCCACCAAAACTATACCAAAACTCTTCCACCAGTGTTCTCAGGTTGCGGCAGTACCGGATACAGACCGAGGCGCGACTTTGCAGACTCAAGAAGCTTGGAGAACTCTGTCCGAAGCACCCAATCAGGATGGAGAGACGACGCTACATGTCTGGGAAGGGAGCCACATATTTTCGGATGGTCTGCGCCTCATGTTCACCTGGTGTCATGTTCGTTTGCTGCAAGGGTTAGGCGTCAACATGAGCAAGCCCCTCTGAAGCCCCAAGCCTGCAGAATCTACCGAGGGTGTGGAGTTCGCAAGTGGCCTGCTGTCCATGCCTTGGGCAGCCAGCACCTGTCGGACAAAAGGCGCATAGAAATGAGACGAAAAATGGTCAAGCCGTCAATCCTCTCGAGGCTGATGACCTGCTTTCCTACATCAGCCACAATGGAAGACCGCGACACCTGCAGGTGATGCAGGCGTGATGCCTCCTGTCGTTCGTGAAGAGCAAAGAAGGTTGTGACAAGGTTTCTTAGGATCATCTCAACAGTCTTAACAGGCTCCCTCAGATTCTCTCAGAGACTCAGGACTCGGACTCGAGTGTCTGGAGCGGTCAGCGTGTGCTCGAGTTGAGATCTCAGTCTCAGTGCATCCGTTGACCACAAATCTTTACATCGCTTGAGCAATCGCTACTTGAAAATCCTGGCCTTGCGGCCTTTGGCAGCCGCTGGGGCCATCTGCGTCCGGCTGCGACGGGGCTTGTAGAGAGAGGGTCCCTAGGCCCTAGGCCTAGTAGATCCTATCAGATGCGAGAGCCATGCAAAGCTTGCCGCCTCAGGGAAGACATATAACGCACAGCAGAGGCAGCAGAGGGAAGTGTCCCGCGGCTGGCACAGCAGTGCCAAGATCAGAATCGAATCGTTTTTCAGCTACTGCTGGCCGCAATCGCAGATACTGGCTCCATTGCCTTGGCTTCAGTGCAGGCTGTTTGCGCAGAGTTCGCAAGCGGAATCTCTGCAGCCGCCAAAGGTGCAAGTCAGAGAAGCTGGAAGATTTGTGTGCGTGGCTGAAGCAGATTGGGGTGCAGGGCGTGGATGGTCTTCGGCTGGGTGCCAGTACGAAGGTGAACGGGGGTCTGGCTGCTTTTGCCACAAAGGACTTTGCGCCAGGTGAGGTTGTTTGCTTTGTACCGGAGCAGGGCATTTTGGCTGGCGTGCGGCAGCAAGGTTTGCCGAAGGAGGCATGCTTGGCAAGGGCGCTCCTCCGTGAAAAAGAGCTTAAATCCGAGTCGTTCTTTGCACCGTACATCAACTGCTTGCCAACAGCCCAAGAGCTTCCATCAATTCATCCATACTTCTGGCCGCCTGAGCTGGAGATGGAGAACTTGATGGCTGGCAGCGTCCACGGCCAGCGTGTCGCCAAAGAGATTCTTGCTGAAGGCCGACGCCGTGAAAGCCTGAACCACATCCTGCTAAACCTTAGATCCCCGAACCACTGCTGTGCCAGTCCACACACACACACACCCTAGCAGCCTACTTGAAAGAAGCAATCTGCATTATGTCGCCCATTAGAAGGGGGGCTCTTTGAGTTAAGCAGCTTAATGCCTTTAAGGGCATTGGCAAAACGGAGTTCTGGCGCACAAATGGTAAAGATCCATGTCGAGTCAGTACAATGGAGGCTGGAGCTCGGGCGCACCAATAAAAGGGCCAGCATGCCATGGCCTAAATTTACTCCATCCCCTCTTTCCACTTCGCTGCGCTTTGCTTCGCTTTGTGCTGTTTGCCTCAGGCCGTGAAAACGTGGACTGTTTGGTCCGCACCGGCATCTCCGAGCAGGATGCGAGATGGGCCCTTGCCATCGTGGACTCCAGGGCTTTCACTTTTCAGCCCGACTCCCCCGAGGAGCAGCTGGCCTTAGTACCGCTAGTGGATATCCTGAACACCACCAGTCTCTTCAAGGACGGCGTGCAGCTCTGGCAGTGCTCCTTCGAGCCTCATGGCACGGTCAAGGAGGGAGCACTGTTGCTTGCTGAGGGCCCGGTCAAAGAAGGTGAGGAGCTCCTTCACCTCTACGGCCCGAATTCAAGCGCAACGCTCTGGATGGTTTACGGCTTCCTCGAAAATGGAGGAGGAGAGAAAGAGAATGTGGAGAACCTCTTTGAAATCTGCGGTCTTGAAGTCGATGTGCCTGCCATCCTCGTCGATGACCCACCGGAGCTGAAGTCTTCGAAGCTGGAGGCCTTGAGTCGAGGGGATCTCCCTGTGCTGCCCTCAGCTGTCCCAAGAGCTGCCCCCAGGGAGCTGCCCCAAATTGTGATCGGTCTCAAGAGCCTTTGTTCGAAGAGCCCCATTGGCGAGTTTTTTTCTTCATGAAACATGCCGAGGAACGCCTGGTGCTTGAGTTGCCCAGCGATGCTCAGCTTGGGGGAAAGATGATGCCGCTTGCCAGGCTGCTCTCATGCCGCTTGCCTGGCCGTGATCCTTTTTGTTGATGTTTTCTGGGTAAGCATTCAAAAGCAGTGAGCTGGAGGCCAGAGCCAGGAGGAGGTGAATCGGTTCGCAGGCTCTTTGAACCTCACAGTTCCTGATCTTCAGGCTGATCATGACAAAGCATCAGAACGGGGCGGGGCAACTTGGCAGTTGACAATTTCTTGTGAGCAACATAGAGCAGCGTTGCGGAGGTGGACCTGCAGCGTGAACTCCTTGCACGGCGGCTGGTGGTGCAATGGCTTCGCAAGGCTGCCTCCTTTGATTTCTTGCGTCTTCCCCTCCTTCTGATTCCTTCCCTCCTCATATCCCTTCTCGGTTCTCCGACTCGCTCCTTCTCTCTGTCCACTCTCTTTTTTGACTCTGCCTCGCTTCTCCTCCCCACCTTAATATTTCTTCCGCCTTGGCGAGCCGAGCCACGCCGTCTCGTAAACTCGCAATGCGAAGTCAAAGAGTCAAAGAGTCAAAGAGGCCTTGCAGGACTCCTTCGATGTTTCCGCTGTGCCGCTGCCGGAGTCGGAGACTTCGCAAATGGCGGAGCTGCAAAGGAGCTCAGCTTAGCTCACGAAGAGTTCTGTGGAAGAGTTCTGTTCAGCCGCTTCAGCAATTTATCTCCAGGACGGCAAAGCAGCTGGTTGCAAACGAGCGGCCGGTCTTGGAGCTGGAGCTGCTGGCCTCGGAGAGGTGCGAAACATCTTGCGAAACCTGAAATCCTCCTCGAAATTGCTCCTGGCTCGAGATTCTGATTCCGAGGTTCTGCGCGGGGGCAGAGGCTGCGCTGGATGCTGGCGGTGCCTCTCTGCAGAGCTTCGTCTCGGAGCAGTGGGACGACGAGACGGGGTGGATGGGCGCTGGCTAAAAATAGCGCAAGCGAAGAGGATGCCAGGGAAGGGCCTTAAAGCTGCTTAAGCTGCTTAAGCTGCTTTAAGCTTATCAGCTTTGAGCTTTGCAGGAGAGCCTTGTGTTGAACTTTCTTGAGTCTGTCGAACTTCTTGGGCTGTCCATCGCGGCCCGTAAGGTTGGGGTCAGGCTGCGGCTTCCTGACGCTGAGCTTGGCCTGCTGTGGCGCCCAGGACGGTTCCGCAGCTCCTTTCAACGAATGCTATACGGCTATACACCACGCTAATCACATGAGACGTGACAAAGCCTAATCTATATAGAGAACCCATAATTGTCCATCCTTAGATCTGTCATAGGTTTCTCATTCGTAGTCTTTTGAGACACTTATGCAGAATACGAAATTACGTACTTAAATACGGGAAAACAAGTGCAGCGATGATTCAAAAAATCACTCAAAAAAAATTATATATATATATATATATATGTAGATTTAGATATAGATATATACACCTACAAACACTTGTGCTTCTTGGAAGGTCACTGCCGTCGATAGCAGCCGGAGCCCTCGTAGTGGCGCAGTGGGGGCAATGTGGGACAAATCGGCGTGCGACCGAGATCCAGCCGCCCTTGCTCTTTGCGCCGCCAGCGTTTCGAAAGCGGAGGCAGATGGCAGGCCTGGAGAGTGCTTGAAATTGTTCATGCGCTCCTGAGTCGGTGTTCTTGCTCTCAATCTGCTGCCGTGACGTGTTGCGGCCTGTGCCACTTTCGAGTCGTGCTCATTCTTTGGCTTGACGTTTTGGCGGGCGGATCTCACTCAAGGCTGACCGTGAGGCTGCAGTCATTCAGCCATATGGTCCGATGCGCTTGAGGTATCTTGAGGTTATGCTTCCGGTCTGGTGGCAGAATTTGGCACGACTCCTTGCAGCCACACTCTGAACGGTCTTGACGAGGGCGATGGACAGACGCAGCATCAACCAGATGCGAGGGTGTACTGTCGTGGGGTTGCGCAGCACAGCTTCAACCCAAGCTGATATGTGCACTGCGAGACTTCGAGCATCCGGCGCCAGAAAGGAAAACAGAGCGTTGCTTGTAGTTGAACCACGCACCTTACACGGCATGCCTGTTACCTGGGTTTTGTCGCCTTCGGCGGTGGATGAGGTGGGTGAGTGGGGAAGGGGGGATAAGAACGTCATTCATATGTGCCCATTACAGTGTTTTTGCCTCTCCTCTACAGCATAAGGATGTGGAACAAGACACGCTATCACAAGCGCCTTTGGCGAACATGCTCGAACCACTGGTATTAACAGTGTTTTTGCTTCTTTGCAGAACGTACTTTTGACGTTTATGGGGAACAAGACACGTGTCACGAGCGTGCATACCTTTGGCGAACATGACCGGCATTGCGGAAATTTTGCCTCCTTGTACAACATTCTGTAACATTCTGCACAAGGATTTCTGACTTTTCTGGCACAAGACAATGGAAACTTCGTTGTCTTTTCACCTCCTGATAGTGCCCCGGAAGTCCCTCAAGTAGTATCAAACTCGACACTCCTTCAAATCCACTGTAGATACACAGCAGGCACAGATCTCCCCGCGATTGAATGGCCTGCAATCTCCCGTGATTCATCCCGCTTTCGCACCCCTGTCTTGCCGAGTCGAAACTCGCAGTCTCCAAGCTTCAGTGTCTTATCTTTCTTCGCCAGTCAAGTTCCATGTTGCCAAGGTCGGCTTTGTCAAAACGGGTGTTGGAAGACTGGAAGACCTGTAAATCAGGCGCTTGGTCCCGTGCGGTTTCTGGCTGTGTCGGCCGCGCATGCCTTCCTTGTTGTCAGGCTCTGGCTCGCCTTGGCACCGGCAGGCCGGAATGAATTTCTGGAAATTAGCTTCGAGCTTGTTTGGATTTTGCAGATGACCGTCAAGACCAAGGATTACCCTGGCGATCTAGTTCATTTTGCAATTGGTGCAAGGTTTCTGTTTTGCTTAGACATTCACCGTGTATGTGCGCCGAAGATGGCCTTGATGGCTTTTGCATCGATGTGTGCTTGACTCATGTTTGCGAACAGCTAGATGCTATACTTGCTGCAGCATGAGGATTGTGGATGCAAGACCACTGACGAGCAGCACAATGCAGAACACAGGTGCTACTGCCATGCCGAGGCAGGTGCTTTCGCAGCAATGGACGACGGCCGGAACCCCGACCAGGCTCTGTGGGTGCAGTACGAGTCCGCGTCCAAGAAGGCCCTGGGATGGGCACCATGAGCTAAACCTAAGCTAAACCTAAGCTAAGCTTAAGTCAAACCTAAGTGAAACCTACGTCAAACCTGAGTCAAACCTGAGTTCAACTTAAGATAAACATAAGTTAAGCCTTAGCTAGACCTGGAGACCCTCTCCGCGGGATGGGCAGCGCCCTGACTAGGTGCCCGTGAACGGGTGTTTGGATGTTGGTCGCTGGCTCCGAGATGTGAAGGCGGCTTTTGTGCCGGGTCTCGAGAAAGTTTCCGTTGCACGCTTGGAGCTGTACGCTCATCGGGGAAGTGGCAGCCCTCAAGAGCTTGGTGCCGACAATTTGGAGTTGTTGACCAGTGGCAAGAAGCTCTCAAAGCTAATATCTCTGGGACGAGGTTTACAACAGGATGATGCATTTCATCTCAGGATAAAGAGGGATTGCAAAGGCAGGAAGACGGAAGCAGACGCTTGGGGTGGAGACACTGACCTCGCATTCGCTGCCGAAGCAGCTGCATCTGCGGCACGTTTGCAGACTGATGTCGTTCTTTCGAAAGGGAGTGATGGCCATGCAGGATACTGGTGTGAAGCGTGCAAGGCGCATTGTTGTTCTGCGACGGCATGGAAGCAGCATTATGGCAGCAAGCAGCATCAGCGCCTTCGAGGCCGAGGCCCTGTAAAGTGTGTTGGGGGTGAGGCCTGCCCAGAGGATGCGAATCCCTGGTCGAGGGGTATGGCAGCGCTGGCACAATTTCCTCTTCGCCGCGGGGGCACGCTGGATGTGTCCACAAAGTTCTTTGATTTGGCGGACTCTCAGAAGGCGCTTCTGAGACTGCATCTTGACTGCAATCTGAAAGGAAAGGAAAGTCCCATTTGTAAAATGTACATTTTTGCACCGTCACAGGTTCGTGATGCGATTGTGCATCTTGGGTAGCTCGCAGTTGTGCCGATGTAAGCAGTCTTGCAGGTGCTGCAGGTTTGCTGCATGCCTCACTCTCCATCCCCCCACGCACCTCGAACATGTTTTCTAAGGGCATGTAACGAGTCGCAATACAGTTTTTCAGGTATCTTGCTAGCAGCTTCAACGGCGAGAAGGAGCTTCTCAAAGCCTTCGACGTTCTGTTGGAGAACTCGGCTGATCATCTGCGAATCAAAGAGTTATTTGAGACGATCGAAATTTGGAAGAAGGTGGTTTCGCACCTGCAGCGCTGCAACGCCATGCGGAAAGCGCGCGGTGTGGCGGCTATCGCTCGGATCTACGACGTAGGAAGCGGGCATGGGCTGCTGGCTGTCCTCTTGGCATACCGTTTCCCGAGCACAGAAGTTGTCGCTGTAGACCTGGAGAAGCGAGCAGGCTTCGAGCGCTACGTAGACGCCGTGAACAGCTTTGGCTCCTGTGTAGGTAGCAACACGACTTGCCTCTCCAACCTCTCATTTGTGATCAGCAGTTTTGAGGATTTTGAAGGTTTGAGACAAAACGCCTCTACAACCAGTGGTCTCAGCACCTCTACCGGTGGTCTTGCTTATGTTTGTGTACACGGCTGCAACGAGTTGAACTTTGCAGTGCTCCGACGCGCCACAGAGAAACTCGCTGCTTGGCTTGTTGTGCCATGCTGCATACGGGATGGCCTTACAGACATCTCCGTGCGATGCGGTGGCAAAGATGGTGGAGAGGTAGGAGACGATTCCCGACACGCAATCATGTGCGGCATCGCAGCTGCGCAGCACAAGGCAGTTGCAATAGTGGCTGTCGACCGTCGCATCACCAATCGCCACCTGATCATTGAAGGGGATGCATCAGCATAAAGGCATGCAGTGCCTCGCAACATCGACGACAACCAGAGCCTTCCGGCAAAAGGCTACCCGCTGCTTACCGGCGAAGTGCTACCTGCTGCCCAACTCTCTTGATCGGCAAGAAGTGGAGGTGAAGCTTCCTGGCGCACGTGCTGCACACATACTGGATGGCATTGGCATGCCGAAACTGCTCGCAGTTAAAATCCAGTTCGGTCGACCTTGACATGCTAGCTGGACCGTTGTGAACGCTTTGCACGCCCTTGAAGTGCTGCACCTGCAGGCTGGCCACGGCTGGCCCTTTGAGATGCACGCCGCTTGGAGAATGCGGAGGCATTTTCGGGTGGATGTAATGTGGTCCCATGTCATGTGTTTCATGTTGGGCTACACTTCGACGCCGGGCAGTGTGACCTGGAGCATGGATTCGACAGTACCCGGCAGAGAAGGCACCTTACCTTGCTTCATTGAGCAGCAGGAGGAAATCGGTTCAAGAAGGTTCGGGGCGGGGTGTAGCATGTTGCATGTGGCACGGAGTTCCTTTTTACACTACACTCAGCGGCTGTTTTACTTGTGCTGTTTCCCAGCCAATGGTGCTCATTGCGCTCAGGGACCTTTTCGTGCAGACACTTTTCCATCTTGGCAGTTTATTAGCGCTTTCAAATCTTGCTCTGAAGCTTCTGCAAGGCCGTGGTCCCGGATGTGCTCCGTGCTTGGCATCGTGACCGGGGAAGGCCCAGGGCCCTCGGGCCTCTGGAAGTCTCCTTTCAATTTTCTTTCGTGGAATGTCAGGACCACCACTTTGGCTGCTTCAGCTCGGCTATGCCATCTACGCACCTTCTGCATTCTGATGCTGCGGGGGTCTGAGTAATTCCCAATTCCCACGTGGTACCGGTAGGTGGTGCATGTGCTGTTCCTTTTGCTTGACATGCCCTGCTCGTGTGACAACATGGCTTGCTTTGCGCTCGCGACAACTGCGCAGCTACCAGCCATAGCAATTCTCCACCTACCCAGCACGACAAACTTTATTTTGCCAGATCTAGCTGTGGGGGTCTGTGTCATATTCCTGAGGCGGGTGGGCCGGGTGGGCGGATCATCCAGGGACAGGCTTTTTGTTGGAGGTTTTTCGGGCTCCGGCAACGGGTATTACAAGTGCCCTTCATGAGGCATGGAGGTGCCCGAGCTGGTGTTGGTTTGCCGCACCACAATACTTCCACCAAAGCCCAGGGGGCGCCAGCAATGGAAAGGGCGGGACGGTTGTCAAGTGTGCGCACAATGCCGACTGCTCCCAAAGATGTGCACAGCGCGAAGGCGATCCCAATCCAGACAATGTTCGGTGCCCCGCTTGCGGACACACGTGGATGACATTCTTTGATGATGATTTCTTCAACTGTGTGCAGTGTGGACGGATCCGCTTCGAATGCGTGCACTGCAGACGATCGGATGCAAACAGAAGCTATTGCAGGTATTGCCTGTCAGGATGTTATGACAAGACAATACCTGTCACAGTCCTCGTGCAGCGGGATTTGCGATGTCTCCGATGTAAGTGCATGACGCTCGCTGGTGTGGACATCTTGGCGACAAGCCTGGCAGAGGACAGTAACACATGAATCCGAATGAGTCACCTTTGACAGCAGTGCCCCTCAAGTCTCGAAGTCTCAAACATCTGACAGAGGACGCCACCGTCGGCCTTCTGCGACCTGAAGTGATTGAAGCCGCCATGGCCGCCGCAGGATGCAAGCGCGGCGAAGACGGCGGCTTTTACCCAGAGATCCAACTTCGTGAGTGGGAGAGATGGCACGGCACGCACAGCATTGTCAGGCCCAGGCATGCTGCGAGGGAACCATCAGTTCAGGTGATTTTAGTAGGCGCCGATGGAGCAGTCCTGCTTGATGCTGCCTTGCTCGTCACCCTCGCCGGCTGAGGTGTCGGCTTGGGCCAAAACAAGCGATTTCAAAGCAAGTAGACTGCTCTGCCCATGTCCCCATGCCGGATGTACAGATCTCCTAAAATTCTGACTGAAGCCTGGCCTTGCCGATGTTGTGGCATGTGTTTTTTCGTGTTAAATTAGTTCAAGCCCGTGGTTGTTGCAGACTGGACACAGCATGATACAGTAGGTTGCAGTAGCTTTTAGCGGCTAGTGCATGCCAGAGACTAAACAAAGATGTGGCGGTGTGTGTTTGTGTGATGTAAGCCTGTGTTAGCCTGTGCGGCTGTTGGCAATAAGAAGAAAGCCAGGCACTTAGCTGTGGGCTATGAGGTCGGAGTTCAGTTTTGTCCGGTATTTTGATGATCGACATGTGCCAGAGCGGGAAATAGCGAGAAACTTGCAGGTGCGAGCCTTGTGGATGCACAATGCTAGGCAAACCTGCAATTTTCATTCGGTACGCGGTTGAGTTATGTGTCATGCGCCCAAGATGCTCGAGTTCGCAAAGCATGGTCCGCAGAATGGTAGCTCTAGCTTAGTTTGAATTTGTTGTGAACGAAGATGAGAAGCCTGCACATGTCAGGCCACTCGGTGTGGCAAATATCTCAGAAAGGTGCCAGCATGTGGAGATGCTGTCCATCCATCTCCAGGGATGCAGACGTAGGTGTCGATGCTGGATCTGGCGGTGCATTCAGCGATGGATGCAGTTGCATGAAAAACATCCCAAGCTATGGGTATTATGGAGCGCTCTCCTCGCTTTCATTGGTGTCCTGGTGGATCCAATGATCACGAGGTCCTGATGTGCAACACGTGTATGCGAAGAATGGGGGGGGGGTTCGGTTTTGAGGCTAGGAGGCTTATGAGGTGGCCCATGAGGTGGCTACGGTCACCTGGTGCTCTTCAAGAGCCATGGACATTGTGGGTCCCAACGCAGATCACTGCTGTCTTGATGTATTCCAAAGCCCGATACGAACGAGTTCAATGACCTGATGGATGCCGTTGCTGGTGTTTGCCCTCAGCCTTTGTCTAGAGGAAGTGTATGACGACTGGCCTGATCGGACTACCCCAGGACTGCGATCCTACAAACACAACCCATTCTCTCTGATGCTCAGCACAACAGAAGTGTGCGGATATTCATGCTTGGGGGTGATGATGTTCAAGAGGTTGGCTTCATGGTGAGCCTCATCTCCTCGCTCCTATCAAGGATCTTGTCGAACGCTCTGTGTTCCTCCTGCCAAATATCCTTGCTTAACGGAGTCACAGCCGTTCTCTTTTTAGTGGCTCACCCTGCTGCCCTGAAAAATCCTGAAATGCAAAGCTTACTTGAATGCTCGGCCTGGCTACTCTTCTCGAAAAGTCATGTCATGTTCCCGGAAGCTTTATGTTTGTGCGTGGCGCGCCTTCTGTGCCAGGCAAAATGGTCGGCTTGCCTCACACATACTCACACGGATCACAAGCTTAAGCGACTCAACGCCCCAAACGTCTTTGTGAGGTTTTGGATCTAAGCTTTCGTGTCTTGCCGCAGGTTCAAGTCAGGAGGCAAAGTGTTTCTCCGGCGTGTGGCTCTGAGATGATGACACCACTGCAAGCCGAGCCCGAAACATTATGTAATGCCGAAGGCATGGACTGGACCGATGCTGATTCGTGCGCTCAATTGCTGGAGGCCAATCGGGTTTCAAGGATGACTGCAGCTGCTTGCAGTTGGTCGCAGCTTGTTCAGTTGCCCTGCGTCATCTTCTCTGCGTTTCTGCAGCTCTCGTGGCTCAACGGATGGCCCTCAGACCTCACACAGCCAACGCCGTTTAGCTTCAAGCTCCTGTTCCGCCATGAGCTTTGTGGGGTTGGACGAGAATGGGGCCACCTCCATCCGGGCAGACCCTCGGCGAAGCAACATATGTTGTCTTCCCTTTCAAATTAGAGATTCACTCACTCCAGCATATCACGAGCTAGAGCACCGACCTCGCTCGCACACTATGTGAGGCGATGAAGCTTCGGATCCCGCGGATCAACGAGGTGTCACATTTCCGGGAGGCACTTCTGTTCGAGAAAGCTCTGCGCCAACAACCTTCCCTGAGTTTTGAAATTTGGTCCCCACAGATGCCTCTGGTCTTCGAAGTCCCGCTCCCCGGAACTCCAGGCCCGGAGGCTTCTGCAGGAGCTCGGAGGCTGCGAGGCGCTCCGCGAGGAGCTCGTGAATGCAGGCTTCGTGGATGGTGACTCAGGAGCTGAATCCACCTGTGCCAAACTGCCAAACCCGGGCAGAAGTTACAGTACTCAGTTGTCGAGTAGTAGTCGCTCCCACGACTTGCAGTTCATTCGTTCATATGGCATCTCTCTCTCTCTCTCTTCTATTTTCTCTCTTTCTCCATCGAGACAGGGTTCTCTAATCATCGAAAGAATGCAACATGTACTGTAATATCTGTCTATATAAATACGTGTGTATACACATGCTCACATGGCGTACGTTGAAGGGAGCCTGCCTTTCTTGTTGCATGCTAGGAGAGCTGACCAGCGGGCAGAGCCCCTTCAACGTCTTCGTCCGTGTTGCAAAAGGGCTCGGGACCTTACTCTCTAAACTCTGGCATTGCTTGGTAGAGAGCCTCTGCAGCATCCACAGAGGCTGCTGAAGCAAGCAAATATGGAACCAGAACAGGAGGCCCTGGGAAGGTTTCAGTCGCGACTCGGACGCAACCACTGCGCACAAATGCCTCGCATTCTGACATGGGACATGAAGTAGGAGGGAGTCCAACGAATGCCAGGAAGTTCACTATTTGCTGCAATCGGGCTGAGAATGACTTGCACTGGGAGTCTCGGCGGCGATGGCGGTTTTGAAACCGTGAGACCAACTTGACTTTGGCATGTCGGGTACGGTAGCGGTTGTTGTTCCTTTCCGTGCAGGATTCTGACGACCCCCAGTGGGTCAAACGGGCTTCGATGTCCAGGCGACACAGATTTCTCACAACAAAGGACGAGACTTTGACGAGGGACTCGCGCGTAGCGGCGTAGAGAAGTGAAGCATCCTCTTCATTTGAGACAGCACAGGACTTGCACTGGCAGTGGTGCATGCCTTAGTGATGATAAAGCAAGAAGCGTAGGAGGTGGTGAAGAATTTGCCCTTTGTAAGATGTCAATGGGCAGTGTAATCGCGAAATGAGGTTCAACCCTCTCGTGTTCGGAATGGTGTCCGAAATTGGTGAAGGCTGTGACGTTCGCCAAGCACTTGAGGAATTGGAAGAGATGAAGTCTGCCGCGCTTACCTATGCTAAGAATAGCCCGGGCTGGCCCAAAGATCCGACAGACATTGGTCTGTATGTGAACATCTTCGGCCACAATAATGTCAATTCGCTTTTCATCCACATTCTTGACCTGACTGTCACTGGACCAAGCTTTGCTGTTTCTTGGCTTTCAGAGGGGAGTGCATATGGTTTCCCGTTCGAACCTTACCATCTTATTGTCGGAGCATGCCTCCTAGAATGCCCGCAGGCCTTGGTGGAGCTTGCGGTGCCGTTTCATGCATGACATGTTGCACATGCCTGCCGTAGTATGGGATTCATTCCGAAGCTTCGAGCCAGCCAAGCGGTCATCTGGGCCAAACATGGCATTGCCATAAGCTTGCATCGAGGCGCTGTAGCAACCTGACAGGAGGGACAAGTCACAGTTCAAGATGGTAACAGCTAAGGCGCAGACCTACAAAAATTGTCTCTTGCATCGAAGCAACTGCTCTTTGCGGTCTTTGCAGGCTTTTTGCAGGCATATGTCTAGCAAGAGTCAAGACTCCATTAGCCAGCCAGCGAAGGTCCCTTGGATGCTGTGCTCAAAGTTCTTCAAGAGGAAGCCCAGGACACCAAGATGCCACGAATCATAAGCACCGCGGGTGAACGCAAAGCCCGTTCCAGCCTCTTCGAACTAAGCGGCGGATTTCGGGGAACTGGTGGCGCTACAAGCTTGAAGGAAGAGCTGGTGGAACGTGTCCCAGTGCTCTGCGATGCTGGCAGCTTCCGTGAAGTTCGGCGTATCTTTCGCGAGGACTATGGGGGCTGCAAGGCTCTAAAGCCTGAGCTCGCAAATGCCGGCTTTATCGATGTCTCTACAGGCTTACTGACTACTGGAACGAAGCCTTTCAACCTCTTTGCGCGCATAGCCGCCGGGGAAATGGAGCAGCCAGGTGAGGAACTGAGTCGCTTGATGCGTGCATTATAGGAATGCCAGAGCCGAGGATGCCAGATCATGGCATAAGTGCGGCATATGTATGCATAAGGCAGAAGTATGCATAAGGCAGAAGTCTTGTGATTTGAAAATCTGTGATGTGGCACAGGCATGATGGAGGAGCAAGTTGCGCTGCAAGGCTTCTCGAGTTCCGTCTGTGTCTGCCGCAACAAGCCAGAGAATGATGCACACTGGGATTCAGATGCAGAAGAGTGGATTGGCAAGGCTTCCATGTCGGCGAGACATCGGTTCCTTACTACAAAAGACTTGAGATGGACATATTTCAATGCCCTAACTTTGGGTATGAACGATGCAGGAGATGCAGATGTCGCGAGCTTGAGTGCAGCAATTCAGCTGGTTGAAGACTTGAAGGCCGCCGCCATGGCGTATGTGACAGATATGCAGGGATGGTCTGACAAGGTTGGGCTTTACTTCCACGTCTTTGGCCACAACTCGGTGAACTCACTCCATTTGCATGTCGTAGACATGAGCTCCGTTGGGCCAACCTTTCACAAGCTGAGCTACAAAAACTGCTCTCTCAACGCTGTCCTCAAGGTGCTGCGAGAAGAACTTGCTGCTGCCAAGGCAGCGGAGTCCTCGCAGCATCCCAAAGACTTGCTGGCAAAGGCGGCGACCATCGAGGAGCCAGATGTCATCCAAGAGCTCAACGTTGGCGGCGCCGTGGTCGCTGTCTCCCTGGCAACTCTTCGCCGAGCTCCACCAAACTCTTTTCTCAGCGTGATGGTCGAGAACCTGGACAGTCCCACGCTCGTTCGTGATGCCTGGTTCGCAAGAGCATGTCTCACAGCTATGTGTTGCGAATTGGAACATCATTTTTGATCTGGGATCATGAAAAGAAGGGACAACCAGTGACAAAGTGACAACCACTAGGGGCTTGAAGCGTGTGTTAAGGACAGCCGGGGCCGCATCTTCCTGGACTTCCCACCAGCTCCTTTCAATCAAATTCTCAACCACCTGCGCATGCAGCACTTGCAGCCGGACTCCGCTCAAGTCCTACAGCACCTTCTCTCCAAATAGCTGCTACGACGTGCTACGACGTGCGACGATTTGCTAGGGATGGCCTGACTGGTCGCACATTGCATCTAAGGAGTGCAGACGAGGACTGCATCGCTGCTCTGCATTCTGCGCTGTGTCTCTGTGCATGCCGCATGCTCTCTCAACTGTCCCGCTCTGTCCCCCAGAAGGACACGCGACTGCTGGGCAAGTCGCTGGGTTTTGCAGTGCAGCAGCCTTCATCGAACTACTTCTTGCTTGGTTCGGTCCCTAGTTGTGCAGATACAGGTTCATCATGGGTTCGAGCAGACCCCTCCTGTGTTGCATGCTTCTGCAGTATATGGGCCAATCGAGCACCAAACAAACTTGTAGCGCGCCGCACCAGTGACGTCTTGCATGCCCTCAGTGGATGCCGACACGGCCTGGCAAGATCCTGCAAGGGAATCGAAAGGCTCTCAGAGCAAGAAGGAGACATGGGACAAGCATTGATCGAGCCAGGGAGCGGCTTCGCCCAGGAACTGAAGTTGACTATACTCCGTGGATGTGTGTGGAGCAAATTGGAGCAACGATTCCACGTTCTGACGATGTGCTTTTGCCATCTTTGGCCCACAATGGATTCTGGAGAGATCCAGCCGTCAAGGGTTTCCGCGACGAGACCCATGGACATGATGACCGAAGACCTGTGTCCTCGAAAGTCTTCTATGCAGATCTTCCAGAAGGCATGAACCTGGATGAGAAGGTGGAGGACGGCACGCAAGATCAGGACGCCGTGATGGAAATGGTGCCCACGCACGCTGATGATGCTTACGAACTTATTTGAGTGTACAGTTGCTCCGGTGCTCAGCCATCAAGTGGCCATCGGATCTTTCAGCCTGTTTGGGGCTCAGGGTCGAGTTTAGTTCGTAGAACCGTGGAACGTGCTCAAAGAAGAAGTGCTTCCGAGCTGTCATTGGAAAAGGATTTCAAAAACACACTTAGAAACATGACATTCTTCCGCTGAGATTCGCTGCAAAGGTGCTGCCGTGGCGGTTGCAGCTCTTTGCCTCGTCCTCTCGAAGAGGACATGACGGCTCTCCGTACACCGCTTCGTCGACTCCGCCTTCAACTCCGACTGCAACTCCCTCGGAACCATCCAAAAAAGGTTCTGCAGTGCAAAAAGAAGAGCAGAAAGTTCCGCAGAACAGTCGATTGGGCACTGCAGAGCACTTTGCCTCGAGCCGCATTTGCTCCATGAAAGCTCTGGTCTCCATGGTGGCCTTGGTCTCCCAGCTCCTTGATCCCCTGGTGCTCGGATTGCTCGAAGCCGAGACGCATGGTGACAAAAGAAGCAAAAAGGGTGAGCAAGAAGGCATGCAAGGGTTGCCTTTTGCCGTGAGCATATCTTTTCACAGCATGTCGTAGCATTTCATCGCCTTTCAGCCCGTATCCCGTGTCATAGATCCGACCATCCGGGCGCTGCACAGGAGAGTGGCCCCTTCGACTTGGTGATTGCCGCAGACTGTGTGCTGGTGTCCCCGCCTTGTGTTGATTGATAGGTCTGTTGCCGCTAGTGCCTGTTTTGTTAGCAACATTCTTGCAATTATCATGATTCTCACCTGTCGACTGCTTGCGTTTGCTGCGTGGAGTGTGTGCGAACGAGGCGCTGCCACCGTTCGGTGCCCGGTTCCTTCTTCGGAAGAATCTGGAGACATGTTTCCTCGTGAATGCTTTGCGACCCGGCTGTCGTTGCTGCAGGTGCGGTCCTATGTGGTCGGAAGCCCAGCGTTGTGCAGTTGTTGATCTGAGTTTCAAAGACTGTTCTGAGGCGGGCGGTGGGCGCTACTGCCTACCCGCCTGATGCGCTGCCCGAAGCCCAGACCTTTCAAGACGCCGCGGAGCCATACCCGTACCCTGTAAGCACTTGTACTTGCACGCCGTCCGCACTGGGGACTGTAACTGTAACCCGCACACCTGCTGCCATCCTTACGCAGGTTAGAAGCTACTCGACGATTCAGCGGTGAACGAACGCAGGCGACCAGCAGTTGGCAAGGTAGGTCGCACCTAAGCAGCAGCCGAAATCGCATGTCAGACTTGCTTTTTTGCAGCGCTGGCTCCAGACCAGATTCCAGGTAGATGGGACAGCTTGATCAAAGTAGTCTGGAGCGCCACTGAACCAAAGCCTACCCAGTGGGAGAACATGCATTTGCTCAAGAATGGCAGCACAAATCTCGGCAACAGTGTACTGATCGTCATGGAATACCTCAAAGCTCCGAACCCTGTACCCTATAGAGTCTCCGACACGTCAATGCTGGGATGGCTGGCAAGTAGGCCAAAGCATGGCCTCGAGACGTGGAGTGCAGCCCTGAGTCTTCTCGGTTTCGTGTAGTGTTCAGAGGGTCTAGGGTTTGGGAGACATGGGGCTGATGAGGGGTCGTTTAGGGTTTAGGGCGTATAGGGTTTAGGCAATGTTGTATGCACCGTCCGTGTCCAGAGAGCCACCGGCAGCAGGAAACTGCTGAGGCCAGGCTCATTGCCTCCAGTTTCCAGCGGCACGTTTCGAAGGCACCGAATGCATAGTTGGGGGGGTATTCTAAATTCGAGCCCCTTTTTGGGCTCCATTCTTTGAAGTTAAGGGTTGTTGAGATTATTCAATTCAAAGCTCGTTGCGAGCAATAACTCAGCTGTGCAGGTTCCCAGACCTGCAGCTGCTTGGCACGGAGGCTCTGAGACAGGGAGGGCCTCCAGGATTCTGCACAGGAAGTCTCGTTAACGCCTTGAGCGACCTCGAGCCAACAAGTATTCGTACTTTTTGATGATTTGTATCATGCGGCAAGAATTGATGTTGTGATCATAACAAATTAGCACGGTGTTGAATGAAGGCCAAGTATGATGGGTAGATGAGTTTTCCATTGCGGGTGTTGTGATTGAAATGGCAAGGCCAGCTCAGACTCGCTACCAGCAGTACAGGGAGCGTGGTAGCCTCAGTGAACGTTTGCGGGCTTTTCGTTTTTAGGGCTAGGCCTCAACACTGGTGTGAGACTTCTGTTACCTCACATACGTAGATGAACGTGCTCAACTTCATGACAAGGACTCTGCCTCACCGCCCGTCTGCAACGAAAGGCCCTGCGTTTGTTGTGACTGGTTGCCATTTTAGCATGCACTTAGATGGCTGTGTTCTTGACGCAAGACCCAGACTTCGGAAAGGTATTCAGTTAGAAACTGAGAAGACTGAACTGGGCTAGATAGTTTGGAAATGGGCTGTGACACAAGAGCGTGAGTCTGAATTTGCTGTTGCTTTCATTTCTGTGCTGTTACTGATGTCCCCTTTCGTTAACAAGGCAAGGACCGAAGCTGGCGGGTTTTGGTTTCGGGAGGGGGAACGAAGGAACGAACGCCAAATGAGGAAGTCCCAAACGTGTTGTGCTTGTACACAGGAAGGCAGATGAGGCGCGAGCAGGCTGGCTGTAGTCCACATTCCTGCTATCAGAATCGCAGCGACGGGAGAATTGCATCCGTGCGTAGGCTCAAGCCGCGCACTGTGCGGCCCTTCGACCACCTATGAGGCTTTGTCCATTCATTTAGTCGGGACTGGCTGAACTGCTTGTACATGATTTTAGTCTCGTGGGGTGAGTGTTGCGTCAGGGGCAATCCGAAGAAGAAGTATCATCGCTTCTGCAGAAGATGAGCTCGTGTTGCGGTCTGAAAGTCTCGGGACGATCTTCGACTAAGGTACCACGCTTGATGTTTTTTCTACACCTGCTCAGGTGTCGGGGCATTCCTGCGGAGCACGTTTGTCAAGGGACGCCCTGCAGAGGACAGCTATTGTGGCAGTTTTCGTGGCTGGTGCGCGTGCGATGAGCAGCTGCAAAAGATGTAAATGGCGATGCTGCCATGCAACACCCTAGGATTTGGCGCAGAAGTACGAGATTGGGGAGGAGTTAGGCAAGCTCAGACAAAGAACCATGCAAGATTTCCAGAAATAATGCGCGAAAGAGTGCGCGGTACATTGCAAACTGGCACAGTGTGCGCAGGTGCGGGAGCCACCGCGACTGTCTACCGAGCTCTCAACTCAAACATGCGGCATGACAGGTTGTTCTCTTGAGCCGCAGGGAAACCGATGATTCTGGATGTTCCGTGTATCTTTGCGCCAGTGAAAGAGTTTCATTCAAGACCAGGCAGTGTTTTTGGAAGTACCTGCGGCGCATGATGGTCACCTTCGGGAGGCCAATGTAGTTCTGGAAGAAATCAAGCCAAGGCCAAAAACAAGCGCACCGGTGCCTGACTCAGATCGCATGTGCAGTTTCAGAGGGAGCCCCCGCCCCCAAAGCTCTTCAAAAACTGGGATGTTCGGATGCGTTCGTGCCTATCATGGCCCATCCAATGACCTTCTCTGCTCTTGCCATTTTTCCGAATGGGAGGCCAATGCGTCGCGCTCAAGGCAATGTGCAAGACATCAGCTCAGCTGCCATGATACATGATGGGTAAACTACGGTGGCCCACTTCGTTAGACTCGTTGCGTTCACCGGATGTCTCCACTGCCTTATGCGCAACTAGTTGCTGTTGCCCAGGGACAAGATCCAGGACGAGACCATGCTGCGCAACGAAATCAGCATTCACAAGGCCGGGAGCTTTGCGAGATTTCTCTGGCGGACATCGCAGCCAAGTGGAAGCATGTGCTACGAACCGACAAAAGAAAGCCAACACGGTTGGCCAGCAGAAATCAACGGTACACTATCTGATGTGAGTCTGGGAAGAAAGTAGAGCGTGAGTTGCCATGTGGTGGACATGACATGCGATATTTTGGGCGTGACATCCGTGACGTGCAGGTCAGGGACCAGGGGAAGGGCGAAGCACGAGATCAAGCAATGGTTATATGTATATTGAATAATATTGCAGATGATATTATAATATATTGTACTCCATTATATTATGTTATATCGTCAGTTACGCTCACTGCCCAGAAGGGCCCAAAAACACTCTTTGCCCAGTGGTGAAACTTCCGGGCAGGAAGGCCTTGTGCTCTTATGCCACCTTTTTTGACCACATCAGACAGACACGAAAGGCACCTGGCCCTGGCATGACACAAGCCCGACTGTGAAGTACAGAAAATTGAGAGCTTGTGATCGTCATGCAAGAAAGGGCGGCGTCCTAAGGAGCAATGTGGACGGATTTTGAGCCCTGGGTTTCGCTGGAAAGGTCACGGACCATCCCAATATCTTGCGCTTGCTGGAGATCTTCGAAGATGTCTGGACCTTGGAGTGCCCTGAAAAGATGTGAAGCCAGGCTGTTCAAAGAGTAACGACTTCGACGATCAAACCTAAAGCCTAAAGCCTAAACCCTAAACCCTAAACCTGGTTAGCCTAAACCCTAAACCCTAAACCCTCAACCCTAACTAAACTTTATGTCTTTTCAGGACAAGAATCTCTTCCTCGTCACAGAGCTTTGTGGCGCTGGCGATCTGTGGAGGCTCCTTTGTGACCCAGGATGTGTGGCGATTTTAGGGTTTAGGGTTTGGGGGTTTAGGTGCACAGAAGGGCACGTCACATCAGGCTTCTTCAAGCAAACCAGGATGAGTTCAGCGTGATGGCCCCGGAATCCATCTACATTTTGACTGCTGACTGGGTTCCAAGCTAGGCTTCCCCTTACAGACGCCCCCTCCCTCAGGGAATTCCTGATTCAAAGGGCACTAAGTGACCCTAGTCTAGAACAAACGCCGCATGTAGATGCAGCTTGTACATGCAGGATGCTCGCGTTGTTCTTGCTCAGGCATCCATGATCTCGGAAGAAGAAGCTATCGAGTAGCTTGACGGAAGAATTTGTGGGTGTAGTGAGCCACTTTGCAGAGCAGTCTCGCCGAAAGAGTTTTCCGCCCGATACATGTGACCATATTCCAACACCATGAGGATTCTCAAGCAGGTGCTCAACAGTGTGGCCACGCTCACAGATTTCTTGCGTTCTGACTTCGCCTTTTCTTGGCGGAGGCCCTTAATATGGCGCTTCAAAGTCGGGTTAACAAACCTGCAAAGCCCTCAACGGATTCTAAGGGATACCTGCACTCGCGCGGAATCGTCCACCGTGACCTCAAACCAGGCGCGGGGGCGGAAGGTTACTTGTCCCGGTAGCCATTTTGCAACCCTTCGGGGGGTTAAGTGGATTTTAAGGGTGCTTTGCAGGATGTGTCTGGGCATGTTCATCGAGGGTTCTTGGGGATTTTCTGAGACCAAACGTTCCAAGATTTGCGGAGTCCCTGAGGCAACTTCCTCTGCTGTGCTCCAGATTCTGATGCCGTAGACCAGTCCGGGACCTTGGACCTTGATCTTTTGTTGCTTTTTTCAGAATCTTGCTTGGGGACTGTTAAAGATGAAGACACCAGGAAGAACTTGGCTGGGAAGATCCGAATCATCAAGCTTGCCGACTTCGGGGTCTCTTCCTGTTGCCATGTGAAGTCCTGTGCCGAGCGGTCGTGATGTTTTTTCCATGATGGCTGCACCGCCCTGCCCTTCAATCAAGGCACCGCCTAACGCGCAAGTGTGGCACGGACGGTTTCATGGCACCCGAGATTCTGAGACATCAGCCTTACGACGAGAAGGACTGTGATGCATTCTCTTGGCTTAAACCCATTTGGTGCATGGTGGCGAGGCCGATATCTTTTCCGTTGGCTGTATCTTGCGGCTGGGCTGCATACATCTGCAGTTGCTAGCATATTTGGCTGTCAAGGGGTTGCTTCCCTTGGAAGGCATTGGCTGCTGACGGGTCATCCACCCAAACCGCGCGAGGCCCTACCCAATTTCCCAGTTCTGCCATGTTCTGTCCGCCCAGTGCTCATGGAGAGCTGAGTACTGGTACATCAGTAGTAGACCTCACTTTGCTGTATCTGCTCGTGGTTCTAAACGATAATTACAGATTATAAATTACTGAAGGAGGTTCTATAGCTTTGTTGTAGTCCCTGCCAGGATGGAAGCTACGTGATGAGCAAGATCCGCCTGAACTTCGTCTCAGATGAGGCCTGGAGAGCTGAGCGTGGCATGCCCAGCTGTGTGTGCAGCTCCTCAAGGCGAGGGCGCTGCTGGAGCTTCTTACGAGGCGCAACAGCTACCTCAAATATCCTCAAATCTAAATCTCAATGCTCAACGTCCACGTGGAGCGTGAGACTTTTTGTCGTAGAGGCCTGAGCCAAAGGACAGGCCTTCTGCGGAGGAGGCGGGCGGGGGACAATGGCAGACCGGCAGCCTGGGTGAGGTCTCCTTGACTTGTCCACTCTGCAGAGTGTAAGGTGCTGCGGTCTCCGATGCTTCAAGGCTCTGCTCGACGGCTCAGAGCTCGCTCCGTGCGAATGGATGCCCAGCTCCTGGACCAGATGCAGGAGCCTCAGATGAACGACCTGTTGGTCGGAATGACAAGTAGCGAGCGATCGACGCAGCCGCTGAGATCGCTCGATCTTTGAGAAAGGAGTTCTTGTGAAAGTCCCACCAACTCCACCCTGTGGTGTTTGGTGTAAACCTCGATTTCGACCACGAGCAGCCCGAGGATCGAGGAACGACACGCGCGCACGTACGATGCTTGCTGGACTCAAAGCATAAAAGAGTTCTCCGACTTGCTTGGACATTCTGCCATAGCGACCGGCTGTCTAGCTGCTAGACGGCCGAACCGCCCGAAAGTTCTCGACGAGGGCTCTCCTCAGAACTTGTGTGCGCGAGGATTGGGCGTATGTTTAGGATAGGCAGGCTCTGGGTGCATGCGTGATTCTTTGTCAGACATGAGCCGCGCAAGCCAAGCTTTCCAAACATGGCACCTTTCGAAGATCAAGCCGATTTCAGAGATTTCTCCCACTGAAAGTGTCCATCTCGAGTGTGCATCCACCAAAGCACATTTCAGACGTTCACCCGCTGCTTCGACTCCATGAGCTGAGATGTTTCAAAAAGTGTGAGTGCTCTGATGTGATCAAAGATGCATAGAGTTACATGAACTTGCAATGCAAGTTTCCTAAATCGGAAAGGGTTTTGGCAAGCAGTCGATTTTGGGATGCCACACTTGTCGAGCTGCTCAGTGCAAGACTCCACGACTCCTAGCTGTGAAGGTCAATGTCGGTTTCGTTTGAACTGGTCGACGAGTTGCATTCTTGACTGGAAGGTTGTAGTCAGCCTGATGCAAAGGAAATATCTGATATAAAAGAGCTTTGTCAAAGAGACAAGACACGTGTTGAAATATGAGAAGAAGTGCGTGAGATCTTCTGGCGTGCCTATCAATGGCGGGCAGTGCTTCAAATATGACCGTCACCGATGTGTTTTTGGTAAGCAAAGGTATGCATACGGGTCTTTCCCCTTGCTGAAGAAGGCAGGAGATGCACTTGGGACGATGTTCCTCAACCCACGCGTGCATGTCTCGAGCCAAGAGTAGGAGTATGGTTACGATCTTTTTATCATGCGTCATGTTAGGCTGCCATCGTTGCTATGGCTGGGAGCCCGACTGAAAATCTGTAGGGCCTGTAGGGCTGCAGGGCAACCTTCGGAGAGCCATCGTGCAAGGTCACGCGGGCAGAATCTGATGCAGACTTTGCTCCCAGCATAGAACGCTTCATGACACGTCCTCAGGGAGCATCGGACAAGCACTCAGAGTGCAGCGTGTGCGTTTGGTGTCTCAGGTCTCTGGACCGGAACCTTACAAGTGGCATCGACACAGTGTGAGCCTGACGGGCCTACATAACGTTTTGACAGATGCCCGGGCGCTTCTTTTGCTCCACCACACAAGCACAGCTATGTCGGCTTTTTTCGTTTCCGCTCTTCAGGAGGACATCTATGGTGCATTGAGTGAGGAGATGCCCTTCGGCTTATGTTACGATGAGTCGACTAAGCTGATGAAGTTAAAAGCAATGAAACGTGCCATGCTGCGGAGTCTTTGAAGTGCCCGTTGTTGTGCAGCCTTGCCGAGGCTGGATGACATGCGAAAAATGGTACGCAAGTCCATTGCAGGGGCAGGGGGCACAGCTTGACGAAGACTGGCTGATCTGTGCCGGATACTGTGACAGTTGTTGGCGCCTATCGGCCATTCAACAGGTCTTTGACCGGCAGCAAGGGCTGGAAGAACCCAGCTAATCCTGTCTGGGTGGCGTTGACAACCATGACAATGAAAGCCCAAGAGATCCCGGCCCTAGAGCGGCGAAACCCAACTTGGCCCAAAAAAACTATTGAACTCGCAGACTGTGCGGGGTTGCAATGCGTGCCCCACGAACGCACTAAGGGGCCACTAATTGTTGACGGGTCCCCAAGAGTCGAAGCCACTCCGCCGGCCGTCCCGACAGAGAGAGGCTCGGAAATTTCCGGTAATTGAGGTCCCCAGCTCTTGACTTAGTACTACGGAGGCGATGTATTCAAAAACGCCACTCTTGAAGAAACCTTCAAAACGTGCTGCGCGAGCAAGCACGCGCACAACGGCGGGCGCAAGAGTGCGCAAGTGCAATACTAACGTATCGATCTATGTAAAGCGATCTAAATGAGAACGGCGTTGCACACCTGCGCAAGACTGGCGAAAGAAACGCGCAAGGGCGGCTCAAGCCGTGCGTCGCTGTGGAAAGCATGGGCCCAGATGCTGGCGTGAGCGAGCTTCCTAATGTTTGCTCAAATCCTGCCTGAAACTTCAGCCCGAAACCAAGCCCTTTCAATGCTGCCAGTGTGGTCATCTTTTAATACTCTAGGGTTTAAGGTTCAGGTATAGGGTTTAGGAATTACAGGGTTTAGGGTTCAGTTTTTTAGGGTTTACAAGGTATGCAAAAACTGGTGCGCGCGCAAGAAGCGCGCAAGAATGCGTAAGGGCAGGCGCAAGGGGCATTAAAATGGTCGCTCGTCGGAACAAGAATATTGATCAGCCCCCCATTGTTTTTTTTAAAGGCACACCCGAAGACTTTTGACTAGCGGATCTCCCCCACTCCTGGGAGAAAACAACAACAAAACCAAGCAGTCGCGAAGATCGCGAGATCTTGAGAATAGAGCCCGGCAAGGGGGCCAACTCTCAAACAAAGCGGGCTTGGGGTCGGCACTATCAGGATACATTGGGATTGAGCTCATTCTTGGAACGCAGGAGAAAGAAAGACCGATTTGTGCCAATCAGTGCCACCAGTGGGGAGGGGGGGCAGTTGAGGAGGGTTGCATGGAGGAGGGGGAAAATCAGTTTAGCGCACTCTCAAGACCAGCGGCCATGTCCTCGACAAACTCCGGTGCAGGAAACTGTAAGGCGTCGGAGGGGGAGATCCCGCCTCTCGCGCCGTGGCAGCACATTCCCAAAGTGTGGAAAAAACGTGAGCTGGTGCGAGCTGGTGCGGAGCTTGCAAGGCCACAAGCTTCTTCAAGGCGCGACACTGAAGTTGTTGTTCATGACCAAGCAACTGGCATCGATCTGCTAGGCAGCCGCTGGAATGTGTCATGAAGAAGTTCCAGACGGTGGGCTGCAAGCATGCTTGCTGCATAGTGCTATGACTGCAGCTTTGCACAAGCAGCTTTGAGGCTTGTCAATGCCATGCCATTTCAGGAGCTTCGAGAGGACGTCGCACGTCTCGTCAACAAGGAGCGGCACTGAATTATGTCTCAAAGCGTTGCAGCTCACCAGACCTTGAGGCAGCTTCATAGGCAAGAGACCTGCTGTTCCTCACCTTCAAGCATGAGCTCCCCTACTGTAGTTTTTTATAGTCAAGCATGGAATAACAGGTGCAAATCATCTCAAAATACCGTGGAGTGCACCATGCCTTGTTGAACATCTGCATTGCTCATGACTTTTCGTCATTGCAGCGAACTCTCCGGCACACGAGGATGTGCGCAATAGAACTTTCTAGCCAGGTGGCACCGTTTTTTTTGCTGCATCGCTTGAATCTGCAGGGTGATTTTGAGCTTCAGTCAGGTTGATGCGACTGGCACAGGGTGTGCAGCCTTAGCCAGCTGTTGCTGCGAAGCAACACAGTCTTTCATGTGCTGAATGGCTGAGGCATATCAGCTATTCTGAATGGCTGGCAGCGACGGCAGATCCGGCTGCCTGAGTTGAAGTGGCAATCTCACGCCATCACAGAGAATTGAAACGCTCATTGTGAGGCCTGGTACACGGACCCTTTGCACATCAGTGCGGCATTCAGGTCTGCAGCCGAGAAGAACATACCGAACATACCACGATGACCCGTGTAGGCGTTGATTTTCCAGGCTCTTCGACTTCGATGGTGACGGCATGATAAGCGAGGAGGATCTCAAGTGCGTGATTCCCGATGCCCCTTCGATGCATAGCTGAGGCTGCACAGCTCAACACTGCTAAGAGTCAGATTCTCAGAAGCATCTCTCCAAGGTTTTCGAGAAGTTGACCGTCAAGGCTGTCCTTCAAGAGTCGCAGCTGAGCGCGAAGCAGACTTCTTGGATCAACGAGGCCCCGTGATCACCTGCCATGTTTGCGCGCGACAGATTTGTAGTTTTTTTCTGGTCAAGGAGTGCTTTTCACTGCTCATTCGCACTCAGCTACCTGGCTGTGCTGGGCAAGCCAGAAATGCTGGTGCAAAATTCGGACATGCCGGGCTGGGCACTTGTCCCACACGGTCGCGGTGTCTAAGGAACGCGTCGGTCTTCACGCTGCAGCGGATCTGTGATGGGCTAGAGGATCCAGTTGCCGCAGCTCATGCTCCAAATGTCTCTTGATCTCGGATGATCTCGCTGGTTTTTAGGCCGACAACACAGGATTTGATCGGCCTCCAGTTCGAGCAGTTGGGAGGATGTGTCTTGCTGAACAGCTGAGCGACTAACCCACGGCAATTTCTGTGTTTCCCACAGTTTCGTTCCTCACAGCTCCCATGCCATTTTCTTGCACTATCCGGGCTAATTAGACAGCTTTTAACACTGCTTGCCTAGCGAGAGCCCGTTAGACTTTCCAACTTTGCAGAAGGCAAATGTTTGAATGATTCTTTGAATGCCCTGCAACGATAATGACTTCCACTGCGGATGCGCACGTGGCTACAGCAAAGAAAGAGCGTGGTATGCGTCATGTCACATTGGACATGCCCGCTCGGAACGCTGGCTCTAGGCGCCTCTGCGGAGCAGAGCAGCGACATGCAGCGACTGCCGCGGCGCAGGGGGGGTTGGGCTCAAGGCACTCAAGGCTTTGGCCCCGTCCCTTGAGAACAGCACACCGCAATGCAGTCCCTCCCGCTTCTCCTGGCGCTGGCGGCCTCCACCGCGCTGGCGCCGGGGCCTCGAAGAGGCTCCGAAGAGAAAGGGCAGGGGCGCAGGTGACATCCCGTGACGGGCCTCAGGAGAACCGCGTCCGGTAGGGGTCGCGTAATCGTGTTGGCCCTTGCACCGCCGACTTGCCAACATGTCCAACTGCCGAGGTCGGATGTGACCCCTGTCCAGAAGGTTGTCCAGCTGCTGGAGAACATGAAGGAGAAGGGCACAAAGGAGATGCAGGAGGAGCAGGTCCAGTACACAAAGTTCAAGCAGTTCTGCGACATGACGTTGGCGGAGAAGGAGGCGGCCATCGGTACCGCAGCCGACAAGATCGAGACCCTGGAGGCAGACATCGAGAAGGCCGCCTCGGAGGCGGAGCGTCTGAGCAAGGAGATGGCTGAGCACGCCGCAGACGTCGAGGCTGCCACAGCAGAGAAGGAGAAGGCCACCGCCGTGCGTGAGAAAGGTAGGGCGGACTTCCAGATGACCCTGCAGGACTACAGTGAGTCCATCGACGCCATTGGCAGGGCTCTGAAGGCCCTGAAGGAGGAGGACAAGAAGACGGCCAAGACGGCCCTTCTCCAGCTCTCTGATGCCAAGCTCCTGCCTGAAGAGGCGAGGAGTGTACTCATGCAGGGCCCGGCACCCAAGACGTACGAGTTCCAGTCCGGGGGCGTGATCACCATGCTCGAGGGCCTGCAGGACAAGTTCGTGGACGAGCGTATCAGCTTGGAGAAGGAGGAGCAGAAGAAGCGGCATTCTTATGAGATGCTGGTGCAGAGCCTGAAGGCCCAGTTGGCACAGTCCAAGAAGGAGCAGGGGGAGAAGGCCCAGTTCAAGGCCAAGCAGCTACAGAGCAAGGCCTCATCCGAGGGCGACTTGGATGAGACCAAGGTGGAGAAGCAGTCCGACGAGAAGTACTCCGTGGACCTGAAGGCCACCTGCAGCAAGAAGGCCGCGGCCTTTCAGGAGCGCCAGAAGCTGCGGCAGGAGGAGATCGAGGCCATCGAGAAGGCCAAGGGCATCATCGCTGGTGGTGCGGTGGCCGGCAGTGCGGAGAAGCACTTGCCCAGCCTCCTGGCCACCCCGATGGCCGCGTCCGGCCTCTCCACGGCGCTGGCCTTCCTGCGCTCAGAGCGGGAGCCGCGGGCTGAGCGGGCTGAGCGGGTGGCGCGGTTCCTGCAGCAGCGCGCCGCCGCGCTCAACAGCCGGGTGCTCTCCGCCATGGCCGGCCGGGCTGCCGCGGATCCCATCGCCAAGGTGCGGACCATGATCGAGCAGCTGATCACCAAGATGCAGGCGCAGGCCAACGAGGAGGCAACCAAGAACGGCTGGTGCAACGCTGAGCTCGCATCCAACAAGGCCACACGGGAGGAGAAGACCGACGCCGTGGACGAGCTGTCCTCAGACGCGGACGAGCTCTCCACCGCCATCGGCAAGCTCGACGAGGAGGTGGCAACGCTGGCCAAGCAGGTGGCGGAGCTCGATGCCGACATGTCCAAGGCGACGGAGATGCGAGAGCAGGAGAGCAGCAAGAACGCTGCCACCGTCAAGGATGCCAAGGAGGCGCAGGCTGCCGTGGCCCAGGCGCTGCTGGTGCTCCGCGACTTCTACAAGAAGGCGGCCGGTGCCACGTCCCTGCTGCAGGCGCAGGATGCCCAGGCAGCCCAGGCAGGCCAGAGAAGCCTGTCGCATCTGTCGCGGACAGCCGCGGAGCCGGAGGTCTTCGGCGACGAGCCCTACACCGGCATGGGCGGCGAGAGCGGCGGCGTGATCTCCATGCTGGAGGTCATCGAGAGCGACTTCGCGCGGCTGCAGGCGGAGACGGAGGCCGCAGAGGAGGCGGGCAAGAAAGAGTACCAAGAGTTCATGGAGGACTCGAAGGTGGACAAGGCCACCAAGGTCCGGACGTCGGAGCACAAGGTGACCAAGAAGCAGGCCAAGGCCCAGGAGCTCACTTCCGTGCGCGCCGACTTGCAGGGCACGCAGAAGGAGCTGGACGCCGCAAACGCCTACTTCGAGAAGCTGAAGCCCGACTGCCTCGACACCGGCGCCTCCTACGCCGAGCGCCAGGCGCAGCGCAAGCAGGAGGTGCAGGACCTCCAGGAGGCCCTCGAGATGCTCGAGAAGGTCTGAGAGGGGCGCCTGCAAGAAGGTTCGGAGAGCCCTGCCATGCCAGTGCCGCCACACTTGGCCAAAGTGCCTGAGTCTGTGTGCAGATTGCATCTTGGACGAAAAAGTGCGGACAGTGACGGATGTGACGGGATATCACCGATGCTGTGAGCTTAGAGGCCGTGCCTAAAGCCTTCAACAGGTGGTGATTGCTGTGACTGATCGAGCGGGCGATGTGGCCGCGACAGCAAGGGAGCTGCTGGTCAGGGCCCACCGTGCTGGTTTTTGTTGCGCAGGTGTCTAACTCCTCTCAGCTTGCCGTACCCCCCAGGCACTACCCCCAAGCATAAGCAGGCTCGTTGGGCTGTAGTACCGCTTGCTCTTCTCATCTTTTCTCTTCTGTTCTCGTCTCGGAGTCTCTTCTCTTCTTTTCTCATCTTGTTTTCTCTCCTCTTTCCTCCTCTTTCCTCCTCTCCTCTGTCTTCCTCCTTCATCTCTCACCGCTCGCCTCTCGCCTCTCTGCTCTCTCTTTCTCTCTTTTTTCTCTTTCTCTCTTTCTCTGGCTCGTGCTGTCTGGAGCGCTTTACACGTTCCAGTTGGACTCTTTATGAGCCGAAAGGAGGGTAGCTCGTTTTGCTAGTCAGTTGTTCCTGGAGCATGTATCTAGAATGAAACGCTTCGATTGCACCCTCCAGCGACAAGCTCTGCATCAGCACTTGTAACTGCTGAGCTGCCCCAACATTGCCGAACTCCTGTACCGCATGCACCGTGAGAGGGGTAAGGGCAGACAGATGGTGCTGTGCAGTGTAGACATGGCAAAGCTTGTGGTGGATAGCTTTCGCTGCTGACTGGCCAGCATGGGCACCTGGAGATCTTGGAGCTTCCGGCCGACTATCCGAGAGGCTATGGCCTTCCTGAATAACGCTTTCACCCCTTCCTTCTCAGGTGGTTCGTTCTTTTGCTTGATGCCCCCTTTCCTGCATTATGCAAGTCCAGGGCAAGACAATGGCTTGACCAATCCTGCACCAGTTGAACAAGTTGCTGATGTGGAATCCCCGACAATTTCGACCGCTCCTGACCTCTGCAGGTTCCTGTCCCGTCACCGCGTGCAACTCAGTTGCATCCATCTAGGCGGCAATCCTCGCCTCAAAGTAGCTGAGGTTTTTCATTTCAGATGGTGCTCCCACGACGAGGGATTGGCGGGACCTGAACTGCGCACTGGAGAGCAGAGACCAGCGAAGCAAAAAACATTTGCGAGGTGGTAAGAATGGTGGACTGCACATGATTGGATGAGCGCGTTGCACTTCGTTGCGCTCAGCAGTTACACTTAGTTGCAAATCCAGCAAGATTGGAGAGATGGCCGCGCAGCAAGGAGTTTTGGGCTCAATTGACTTGTGCTCGAAGTCCTTCGGCACATCTGCCACAATGAAGAGCCGCATCCTGACAGCTCTCAGCGACAACGGCCATCTGGTCATTAGGATCACTGCTGGAGTATGGAACCACTATCGTCTAGCAGAGCGGCACACAGCTATCGCCGAGGTGTCGCGTTGAAGGTCGCCTGTTTGACGCTGGCTGTCGCCAGTGCGCAGCAGCCTCGGAGCCCCCAGGCCACTTTTCGTGCAGGCCGAAAGATTCGAAGTCTGAGGTCGCAGGTCACACCGGTTCAGAAGGTGGTCAGCCTCATGGAGACTTGAATGCTGATTTGAGCCACAGGCGTTTCTCTCCGTCAAGCAAAGTCGTCTACGGGCATATTCGTAATCAGGCACTCGCTGTTTTTTTATCGCAGAATGATAAGGTGACGGCCCACAAGGCGAGAACTGTGAGCATTTCCTGAAAATCCCGCGTTCTTGCAGAGACTCGCTGCGTAGCCTTGTTTGGTTAGAAGTCCAACATCGACGGAAAAATGAGAAATGAAGAGCTGTCCCCAAAGTGCCTAAAGCGATAACGAAGCGATAGAGAGAAAGGTCGAAGAAGTAGCCATGGTCAAGCCGTGGTCCTTTTGACTTGTCTCCATAGTTCCAACAAGATGGCTTCACATATAGGGCTTAGGTTTAACAAGAGGGCTTAGACATTCGATTTCGGGTTTAGGGCTTAGGGTTTAGGGTTTCGGGTTTCTATGCAATAGTCTCAAAACCCTGCAGACCGATAAGGTGACTGTTGTTGTGTGCTCATTTCTTATGTCTTATGCAGTGTGCGTGTTATGTTTATCCGTGTCGCTTTCACCATGCTGGATGGGAGTTGGTCGTACATAGCAGCCCTACACCAAGTGGCACAAATCCTGTGATCCCGAGCCAAGGAGGAGATGGTGCAGAAGGGCAAGTCAGAGATCGAGGCTGAGAAGACTCAGCACTTCGGCGCCAACTGAAGTCTACGCAAAAAAATGAGGAGAGTGAGTGTTGCGCAAGTCACAAGTCACGAAAGATAGCCTCTGAGAGAGCTAGCAGAGTTATGTAGAAAAGAGTGCGGTAGCATCCGGGAGGGTTGGGGGGTTGTGCACACCGTCCTGCTTGCGATTGTCAGTCCGAGTGCAGCTTTGAGTCAACCCAGCGGGGCAGGGCGAGGAAACCAGGGTTCCGGAATCCTGTGTTGACGGTCGTGGGGGCATCTGCTTGTTAAACGGTTTGTGAACAGTCTTGGCGGGAACACCAGAAACACCATCCTTCAACCAGGATGATGCGCCCAAGGCCTGAATCTAAGCCTATTCGGCTTTCTGCTGGTGTCCTGGGCCTGCCTGCACTAATATTGGGGCCTTCCATGGGGCCCTCTGTGCAAATTATTATGGGCCCCTTTGCGCCTTTACGCTTATAAAACATAGTGAAGAGAGTGAGCTCATCGGCTTTTCAAGCGCCTTACGAACGAAGTAAAACAACGAGCGAATGAAAGCAACAGAAAAGTGAGCAAAAGAGCCTAATTACAGGGAGCTTGTGAGCGCGTGGATTAGTATTATTGCGTACAGCAGCCAAGGGCCCATTATGATGGTATCAGGGTTCCGTCCCAGTCCCCCACCCCCCCAGGTCTCCCTCGGGGTTTGCATTCCAGGTTTGCCGAGTACGTCAAGTTCTGTGTCCTGGCCTCAGGCTCGAGGGTCAAGAGGCTCAAGGCCGAACATGCAGGATTCGACATGTTTCTCCTGGTCTACGGAACTCGGGGTTGCTCTCGGCGTAGGAACTGCCGGCCACACTGAATGCAGAGTTGTTAAGCCTGTTCTGCAGGGTTGTCCAGTGCAATCTCTGTGCCGAGGAAGATACCACGGCAGAGAAGAAAACTGCAATCGAAGATGCTGATGAGCGAATCTCAGGCCTGACCGCATCCATTGACAAGGCCGACCAATGGTGACTTTGAAGTCAGTTTCTTCCAGTGCAATGGTGACGGCCCCAAAGCAGGCTTCATCGGATGTGGACCAGCTGACCACAGAGATTGCCGAGCTCGATAGCATCATTGCCTCCACCAGCGCGGCCGGGGTCCTCGAAGTTCCCAGTGATCTGCAACTTGTCGGTTGTGCGCATTCCCTTCTGGGCGCGCTGAGCATGCAGGAAAAGGCGAATGCCACGGCCATTCGTAAGAAGGAGGCGCGCCTTGCAAGAGTTTGTTCGCCGTGCAGCTGAACAATCCTAACCTCCATCGGAGTGAGTGGTTTGAGTTTCTTTCTCTTCCGTTGGTGCAGAAGCTATCATCTCCATCGGGGCGATTGGAGCTCTTTGTACGAGACAAGTCCTAGCAGTCTCACTAGCCAGGAATGATGTCGACAAGAGGATAGCCGTAAGGTGCCATCGAAAGGAGTGAGTTCCCGACCAAACTAGCCTCGCGGACATCTTGTCATCCAGCAACAATGAAATGCAACAACAAGATGTGTAAGGCGACCAGTTGGATCAAATGCCACACTCTCACAGACCTCCCTGGTGCCCTCTGTGCGCAGCAGCTTCACCAGGCCGCAGATTTCTCGGCCGCCCTCACTGACTATGTCGCTGCTTGCCTGCCAGTGGTGGGAGCAGTTCCCAGGGATCAATGATCTGGGCGCTGTCGCGTGTGGCACTAGCAAAAGGCACGTCGTGTGGGAGCACACTGAGGATTCCATCACTGCCATGGGCAAGGCTTTGACGGCTCTGAAGGAGTTTACGCCAAGTTCGTTACGAGAGACACAAGAACCACCGCTGTCGGCTTGGAGGTTTACAGGTCAGCTTCACGAAACCTAGCCAAGCGAATCGCCGCCATACCCAACCACAGATCAGCGTTTGTGCAGAACTGTCGCAGGCTGTTTTCGCTTTCTTGCAAAAAGCCGACTGGATAAGCCACAGACAATGGGTTCCGGACATGTTCAGCACAGAACTCCCAGCGTCTCAAGCGAGGGAAGAGGGAGCCTATAGTTTTGCTCTTGCTGTCGTGTTTGTGATGCTTGCGAGACTCCACTGTGCAGGAGCAGCCTAAGACCCGTCCGCAGACCACTTCGCTGCTGCAGATGTCGGATCTCTACCGGGCAAAAGGGCCACTCGCCCATCCATGACAGCGTTGAAAGTGTCTTCAGGTCAGAAACAAGCGTGTTCATGTTTAGAGATCCTACGCTGGCCCAAGGAACTTGAGCCCCTCAGAGGCTTCCAAGTACCTGGATGCCTTCCTGACCGGTCACGCCACGGGGCACGCACTCAGAGAAGATGAACATGAAACAGCTGCAAAAGTAGTTTCATGTAGGATTCTTGTAGCCCCAGTAGATGGAGGCAGAGGAATGTCTGAGAATACGATCCAGATCCTATGTGGTCCCTTGCAAAACAGTCTTGCGCATGCAAAACGAAAAGACGAGGTGCTACACGAGTAGATGGCGAGTGTCGATAGTGGCAGGGGCCCTCTGTACAACAGCCGTGAACTCCGAGGCAAGCAAGTCTGAGTCTCTGCTGGCTGAAACGTCGGAACCTGAAGCAGCCTGTGCCTCGAAATTTCCATTCCAAAGTTCTTCGACGGTTCGTGTTTGTGTGTGTGTGTGTGTGCGCGCGCGCGTGGGTGGTTCTTCGAGCTGGCCTTGAGGCTGGATACGAGTTTCAATCTAATGGTGTCATTTCTATGCTCGAGAAGCTCGAGAGCCAGTTCAAGGAGGACGGAAATGTGGGAGACGCCCATGCCATGGCATCTTGAGCAGCAACATGCAAAGTGACAATAGGGACGTAGAGCAACTGGAGGTTGTCATGTTGCGCATGTTGTGCGACGTTGCGCGACGTTGTGCGACGTTGTGCGACGTTGTGTGACGTTGTGTGCCCAAAGTGCACAGGAGAAGGAGGACCTGAAGGCTGAGGAGCAAAAGAAGAAGAACGCTTTCAAGAGCCTGGTCACCGGCCTTGACTCTGAAAACACGGATGCCAGCAAGAGCAAGGAGAGCAAGTTAGGAGAGAAGGGAAGCATCTCAGAGCAGAAGGCGAAGGATGAAGCAGAGTTGGCGGACACCAGCGCCACAAGGAAGGAGGATGCCAAGTACAAGAAGGATCTTGAGATGAGCTGGGGGGAGCGGACTGCAGAGTTCAAGAGTCGCCAGAAGCTTCGTGCGGAGGAGCTGGAGGCCCTTGGCAAAGCCATCGAAATCATCTCGGGTGATGCGGTGACGGGCAGCGCTGGGAAGCACCTGCCCAGCCTCTTGCAAGGCACCGCCATGGCCATCGTGAGCGCCAATCGCTCGCGCGACTCGCGCATGCTTCGCACCCCAAGCTTCCGCAAAGTTGCGGACTTCTTGCAGGAGAAAGCCGCCGCTTTGCACAGCCAGGAGCTTGCCGCCCTGGCCATGCGGGTTCAAGCCGACCCTATCGACAAAGTCAAGGAGATGATCGAGAACATGATCACGCGAATGGAGAAAGATGCTGCTGCAGAGGCCACGAAGAAGGCGTGGTGCCAGGAGGAGCTCGCCGAGAATAAGGAGGCCCGCGAAGCAAAGGACGACGAGATTGAGGGCCTGCAGGCGGATGAGGCCAAGTTGCAGTCGTCGCTTGAGCAGCTTGCTTTGGACCTGGCAGAGCTTGACAAGCAGGTCAAGGACATGAATGCTGCCATGACCAAAGCAACTGGCATCCGCCAGAAAGAGAAGGAGGAGAACACTGTTGCCATCAAGGATGCCAAAGCTGCCCAGACGGCAGTCGCGGAAGCCCTGAGCGTTCTGAACGAGTTCTATGCCAAGGCTGGGCAAGCGACAGCTTTCACGCAGGTGACGGCAGGTCCACAGCCTTTTGAGAAGCCCTACACGGGCATGGGTGCCGAGAGTGGCGGGGTGCTGGGCATGATCGAAGTGATCCAATCTGATTTCGCCCGGCTGGAGGCCGAGACGACTGCAGCTGAGCAGTCAGCTGCCAAGGAGTACGAGTCCTTCATGGATGACTCCAAGCTTGACCTGGCTTCTAAAGAGAAGGACATCTCGCACAAATCATCCAGGAAAGACTCCGAGACGCAGGCCTTGGCTTCCGTTCAAACCGACTTGGCAAACGTGAAGAAGGCGTCGCACGGTGTCTGTGTGGCTTGTGGGGATTTGTGGGCCTGGCTTGCCTTTCGGATTTGGAGAGGGTGGCTGGGGTTTGGGTTCTGGATGGTTCTGGGTTGTTTTGTGTAGTTCTTGGTGTTACCCACACGCAGTCGTATCTCATGCCCCTTGTCAGCACCTTGGCATAGCTTAAGCCAGCAAGTGTTGACACAGCTTGCCCGTGAAGGAGCTGGATGCCGTCATGAAGACCTATGACGAGCTGAAGCCGCAGTGTGCTGATGCCAGCGCTTCCTACGAAGAGCGCAAGGCGAAGCGCGACGCCGAAATCAAGTCCCTGGAGCAGGCCATGGATGCGCTGAACATCGCCCGCTAGAATCTGTTATGCAAGGCATGTTAAAGCACTGCAGACTTGAACAGTGCTTGGACAGTCTGAGCGCGACTCGAGCAAAATGTGCGGGGGGTGAAAGCGCCGTGCCACCATCCTGCTGGGTCCGCTGCCGTGCTCACTCGGAATGCTGGTGCCCGATAAGTGCCGAGCAGAGCAGCGACATGCAGCGACTGCCGCGGCGCAGGGGGGGTTGGGCTCAAGGCACTCAAGGCTTTGGCCCCGTCCCTTGAGAACAGCACACCGCAATGCAGTCCCTCCCGCTTCTCCTGGCGCTGGCGGCCTCCACCGCGCTGGCGCCGGGGCCTCGAAGAGGCTCCGAAGAGGAGGGGCAGGGGCGCAGGTGACATCCCGTGACGGGCCTCAGGAGGACTGTGTCCGGTAGGGGTCTACTTGCCAACATGTCCAACTGCCGAGGTCGGATGTGACCCCTGTCCAGAAGGTTGTCCAGCTGCTGGAGAACATGAAGGAGAAGGGCACAAAGGAGATGCAGGAGGAGCAGGTCCAGTACACAAAGTTCAAGCAGTTCTGCGACATGACGTTGGCGGAGAAGGAGGCGGCCATCGGTACCGCCGCCGACAAGATCGAGACCCTGGAGGCAGACATCGAGAAGGCCGCCTCGGAGGCGGAGCGTCTGAGCAAGGAGATGGCTGAGCACGCCGCAGACGTCGAGGCTGCCACAGCAGAGAAGGAGAAGGCCACCGCCGTGCGTGAGAAAGGTAGGGCGGACTTCCAGATGACCCTGCAGGACTACAGTGAGTCCATCGACGCCATTGGCAGGGCTCTGAAGGCCCTAAAGGAGGAGGACAAGAAGACGGCCAAGACGGCACTTCTCCAGCTCTCTGATGCCAAGCTCCTGCCTGAGGAGGCGAGGAGTGCACTCATGCAGGGCCCGGCACCCAAGACGTACGAGTTCCAGTCCGGGGGCGTGATCACCATGCTCGAGGGCCTGCAGGACAAGTTCGTGGACGAGCGCATCAGCTTGGAGAAGGAGGAGCAGAAGAAGCGGCATTCTTATGAGATGCTGGTGCAGAGCCTGAAGGCCCAGTTGGCACAGTCCAAGAAGGAGCAGGGGGAGAAGGCCCAGTTCAAGGCCAAGCTGCTACAGAGCAAGGCCTCATCCGACGGCGACTTGGATGAGACCAAGGTGGAGAAGCAGTCCGACGAGAAGTACTCCGTGGACCTGAAGGCCACCTGCAGCAAGAAGGCCGCGGCCTTTCAGGAGCGCCAGAAGCTGCGGCAGGAGGAGATCGAGGCCATCGAGAAGGCCAAGGGCATCATCGCTGGTGGTGCGGTGGCCGGCAGTGCGGAGAAGCACTTGCCCAGCCTCCTGGCCACCCCGATGGCCGCGTCCGGCCTCTCCACGGCGCTGGCCTTCCTGCGCTCAGAGCGGGAGCCGCGGGCTGAGCGGGCTGAGCGGGTTGCGCGGTTCCTGCAGCAGCGCGCCGCCGCGCTCAATAGCCGGGTGCTCTCCGCCATGGCCGGCCGGGCTGCTGCGGATCCCATCGCCAAGGTGCGGACCATGATCGAGCAGCTGATCACCAAGATGCAGGCGCAGGCCAACGAGGAGGCAACCAAGAACGGCTGGTGCAACGCTGAGCTCGCATCCAACAAGGCCACACGGGAGGAGAAGACCGACGCCGTGGACGAGCTGTCCTCAGACGCGGACGAGCTCTCCACCGCCATCGGCAAGCTCGACGAGGAGGTGGCAACGCTGGCCAAGCAGGTGGCGGAGCTCGATGCCGACATGTCCAAGGCGACGGAGATGCGAGAGCAGGAGAGCAGCAAGAACGCTGCCACCGTCAAGGATGCCAAGGAGGCGCAGGCTGCCGTGGCCCAGGCGCTGCTGGTGCTCCGCGACTTCTACAAGAAGGCGGCCGGTGCCACGTCCCTGCTGCAGGCGCAGGATGCCCAGGCAGCCCAGGCAGGCCAGAGAAGCCTGTCGCATCTGTCGCGGACAGCCGCGGAGCCGGAGGTCTTCGGCGACGAGCCCTACACCGGCATGGGCGGCGAGAGCGGCGGCGTGATCTCCATGCTGGAGGTCATCGAGAGCGACTTCGCGCGGCTGCAGGCGGAGACGGAGGCCGCAGAGGAGGCGGGCAAGAAAGAGTACCAAGAGTTCATGGAGGACTCGAAGGTGGACAAGGCCACCAAGGTCCGGACGTCGGAGCACAAGGTGACCAAGAAGCAGGCCAAGGCCCAGGAGCTCACTGCCGTGCGCGCCGACTTGCAGGGCACGCAGAAGGAGCTGGACGCCGCAAACGCCTACTTCGAGAAGCTGAAGCCCGACTGCCTCGACACCGGCGCCTCCTACGCCGAGCGCCAGGCGCAGCGCAAGCAGGAGGTGCAGGACCTCCAGGAGGCCCTTGAGATGCTCGAGAAGGTCTGAGAGGGGGGGGGCGCTTGCAGGGAGCATGGTTGGCTTCTCATGCCAATCCCCGTTTACGCTGAAGTCAAAGACACTGCAGCCACCGAAAAAGCAGCTGAACTGTCGGCCTCTCAACATCTGTCAACATGTCCGAATGGATGTCTCTTGAGCCAGCAGAGAATCGCGTGACTTTCTTGTGCTGTTGTGAGACCACCTGGTTTGTCAATCCCAGCCCGGCCAAACACCTTGCGATCCAATCTTAAAAGGACAATCGGGGGTCTGGAACATGATCTGGTCACTAAGACTAGGATCCTTGATCCTGAGCTGAGATTAGATTTTCTGATGAGCATAAGTGCGTCTCTGAAACAAACTGGGTATGTTTCCGGTCTTGAGCCGCGCCCGCCATATTGCTCTGCTGTCACTGGCTTTTGCGCTCCTCGGCACGCAGGACGGGATAATGTTGAGGTGTTGTGTATCTGGATGTTTCGGCTGCTCCACCAATCTTCAATGCATGGCGGAACGAATCATGCATTGGCTGTAGATTAAGAGGGCTCCGTCGAGAGGGGCTGCTTAATAACCGACCCTTGTTGCACCTAATTGATGCATCATGATGTACTATGCATCTACGCAACCCTTTGCCACGAAGCAAGGGGTCGACCAGAGCCAGGAGGTTCCCACTTTCAGCACCACGTCATTAGCACAAGTTCCGCGCTTGATCACCCTGGTGCGGGACCCAAGTTTCTTTTGCCCAGCAGCCTAGCAGCGCCCTCAACCACTGCTGAACTGCATTGCCACAGCCCGCCCAGGACAGCACTGGCACCCTCATGCGGGTGCGAAAGCCCATCGGGGACCTGTATGTCGACGCGCTCCGTAGGGTAAGACCTGACATTCAGGCGGGAATGATGCTCTCCGACAGTCGGCACCTATCGGAACTCTAAGTCCCTGAGCCTAAGCGTATAGTAACCTCGCCGCGCAGGTCTCTGCTTCCGAGATGACGCGGGCCTTCCCTATCGCCTTCTCTCGCCAGTCGTCGCTGTCCCCGAGCTTCGGAGCTGATGGCCCCGGCTGCCGGGAGTGGTGGCCCTTGGGCCGCCAGTAGCAGAGTAGACTTGTAGAAGGCTGTAGAAGTAGAGATTGTACAGTGTGAGGAATGCGAGGAACATGTGTAGTGAATTTCCATTCCAAGGCATATCAAGGGATCAGGCTCTATGTCTGGAGCGCATGTCCAGGCGGGCTGTCGTGGAAGGCACCATGGCAGGCTGTTGGCCCAGTGTTTGATAGTGTTTGTATGTGTGACCAGCTGCACCACCACCTGGTGTGTTGCGCCAGCCATGAGAAGACTGTGTTCATTCCAAGGGGCTGGAATTACTGTCTCGAATTTGGACGAATCCTTTGATGCGATCTTCGACGATTTGTATGGAAAAGTCTTCTCCGGAAAGGCCATGCAGGGCTTCATGTATTGCGAGCTGTGCAACCCTTTTGGTCCATATCCTTTTGTTGCCTGAAGGCAGCCTGGGAGCTCTTGCCGAACACCCTCAGATCGTTGGAGCCTCTTCTGTACTCAATTGTACTCATCTCATCCTTGCTCTGCCTTGCTCCTCAGTTGGTCCAGTGATGGCACGCCGAGGAATCGCTTCGCACGTGGTGCTCTGCAAACGACTGCCGCCTCGGGGTGATGTCGAACATGGATAGCAGGCACATGTGAAGAAACCAAAAGATGCAAGAAGTTGAAAGCATTTGAAAGCAGCCCCAAAGGTTAGTGTGCGCAGGCTTTCCCTGATTCTTCAAAATCTGGGCATCCTTCAGAACTTTGACTTCGTGCTGACATCCTACGACGCGAGAGCCGAGCCTCGGCTTGCAAGCTTGGCACAAGCGGCACAAGAGCCCGCATGTTAGGGTTTTACATGGAGGTTTGCATATGTTTGCATGGGTTTTAAAGTATTTTAAAGTTTAAAGCCTAGGGGTTTGGGTGCCTCTAAGCTGCTTGCACGTCTCGGAATGATCGCTGACAGCTGGACTGAAAGGAAAAGCCGTCACCCATCATCTTCCACAAGGCAAGTCTCAACCATCGCCAATGGTTGTGCCGCTATCTGTGTATTGGTTTACTTCTATGCCACGCATACACAGATACATGTATGTACATATCTATGTATGTTCCTTGCTCCCAGAGGGTTTCATCCAAAGGTCCAAGATCATGCAAAGTCACCAGGTTCATAAATCCATAAGGGTTGAGGAAGGCCCATGCTTGTTTATAGGAAGTTCATAAAATCTTCGTAGCCGCGCATGGGCGGGCCCATAGGGGGTTGATAGGGGGTCTGACCAGCAAGGAAAGGCTGTTCAGACAGGAAAATGCATGTAATGTATACATTGACCAACTCCAGGGGTCCAAGGCGGCCCTGTGCCCTCCTCGCCCTCACCACCTTCATCACCCTCACCACCCTCACCCTCCCCCGCCTACACAGCTTGAGCTCCGCATGGCTGGGGGTCATCGGATCATTCACTCAGTCACTGCATGTGCGGGAGTGGAAGGCACTGGAAGCTGCTGGTCTGGCACCGACGTCGCAGGCCCTACACTGCGGAGACAGCTTCAAGGCGAAACGAACAGAGGGTGCCATGTGCGAGTACACCGTAGGGATTTGTCTAGGGCAGCTTTTCAGAGCTTTGCAGAGCTTGCAGCTCAGTCATGACATGTATGCAAGCCACTCCCTGAAGCGCGATTTGCTTGGAGCGACTGCCGTGAACTGGATGGCAGCCTTGGTGGACGAATCCATTGACGAGGCGCCAAGCTGACGTGCTGGATTGTTCTTCCATGTTCGCGCGTGCGCAATCTTGGATATGATTGGACATTCCATCTTGGGCCAGATGCAATTTCAGGTGCAGCGGCTCGAACTGACGAAGGTCGAGTCATGTCGAGTCTTGGGTGGTGCGCCCCAGCTTTCGACTGGACACCTCGGCTGACCCCGCAAGGCGCCTTCTGCCATGGCATGGCGAATTCCTCACATCGGCTACATCGAAGGCCCGAAAATTCGTATGCCACTATGGGACACATAGGATTTTGAATAATGTCGGAAGGCTTGCTGCATGAGTGAGCTTCTGCCGAACGACCGTTTCCTGAGCCATGTGCTGGGCATGCTGGGCCAAAAAAGGTAGGCTCGCACCCGCTAGAGTTTTGTGCCGCTGCTGATGTCGGAGCCCTTGGCACGTAGAAGCCCCACGCATTTATAATTTATGTGTGATCCCGTTTGCCGTGTTCAGTGGGACTGTGAGTTGCTGAAGCTTTCAGACTACTTCCCAAGCCCCCTCTCACAATGCAGCGCCTCCTCTGTTTGGTGGCAGCATCTGCTGCTTTGGCGCCAGCTACTCAGAGCATCCCGTGGCATAACGCATGTTTCAGTGATTCGCTCCTTTCTCAGCTCAGGTCAGATGTGACCCCTGTCCAGAAGGTCGTCCAGATGCTGGAAGACATGAAGGATAAGGGTAAGAAAGAGATGGAAGCCGAGCAGGTTCAGTTCGGAAAGTTCGACCAGTTCTGTGAAATGACGCTGGCAGATAAGGGCCGCTCCATCAGCGATGCATCTGATAAGATCGAGACCTTGGAGGCTGACATCCAGCAGGCAATTTCCGAGGCGGAGCGTCTGACCAACGAGATCGCTGCTCATGAAGGCGACATCCAGTCTGCAACGACCGAGAAGACCGAGGCCACCGCCCTCCGTGAGAAGGAGCGTGGCGAGTTCCAAACCACTCTGCAGGACTACACGGAGTCGGTCGATGCGATCGGACGGGCATTGAAGGCCCTCAAGGAAGAGGACAAGAAAACGTCCTTTGTTCAACTGACGGCTGCCAAGAGCATGAAGCTGATGCCGAGCGAGGCTGTTGACAGCATTGATGCCTACCTGAATGCCAACAAGCCAAGCAAGCCGAGCTTCATCACGCAGAAAACAGCTGCCACGAAGCCCGAGCCGAAGACTTACGAGTTCCAGTCTGGTGCCGCAATCACAATGCTGGAGACCCTGGCAGACAAGTTCGTCGACGAGCGCAACAAGCTGGAGCAGGAGGAGCAGGCCGGAGACTGCATGGCCGCATAGCCATGCCTCGCCATTTCCCATGCATGTCTGGCGGGTGGCGCAGGGTTGAGAGGATTGGGCGGACTTCTACTGCCCCTATAAGCCTAGGATGCTCGGTTCAGTAGGGACTTAGTGAGGAACTTGCACCTTCAGAGGGAAATGAGTGAAAATGAGCGTGGAAAAGTCTCAGGCCAAGCGCCATGCCTTCGAGCTCCTCGCCCAGCAGCTGACGGCCCAGCTGGCGCAGTCCAAGAAGGAGAAAGCAGAGAAGGAGCAGTTCAAGGCCAAGAAGCTGCAGAGCAAGGCATCCTCCGAGGGAGACCTTGCAGAGACCAAGGCAGACAAGGAGGCCGACGAGAAGTACTCCGCAGACCTGAAGGCCACCTGCAAGAAGAAGGCCGCGGCCTTTCAGGAGCGCCAGAAGACGCGGCAGGAGGAGATCGAGGCCGTCAGCAAGGCACAGGAGATCATCTCCAGTGGCTCCGTCGCTGGTAAGGCCGAGAAGCATCTGCCGAGCCTTCTGCAGAAAGGTGCAGCGCTGGCCTTTTTGCGTTCTGAGAGCCACTCCCCGAAGCAGGACCAGGTGGCACGCTTCTTGCAACAGCGGGCCACCGCCTTGAACAGCCGCATGCTCTCTGCCCTGGCAGTGCGCGTGGGCGCCGATCCCTTGGCCAAGGTCAAGCAGATGATCCAGCAGCTCCTCACCAAGCTGAATGACCAGGCCAAGGAGGAGGCAACGAAGAACAACTGGTGTGTCACGGAGCTTTCCACTAACAAGGCCACGCGCGAGGAGAAGACGGACACCTCCGACTCACTGCAGTCGGAAATCGACACCTTGAAGGCCTCCATTGCGAAGCTTATGGATGAGAGCACCACGTTGAGCAAAGAAATCTCTGAGCTGGATTCAGCAATGGCCAGTGCCACGGACTTGCGCGAGAAGGAGGAAGCCAAGAACAAGGTTGCAGTCGCAGATGCCAAGGAAGCACAGGAAGCTGTGGCGCAGGCCCTGACAGTGCTCAAAGAGTTTTATGCCAAGGCAGCCGGTGCGACTTCCTTCGTCCAAGCCAGTTCCGCATCCACTGTAGCTCATGGCCAGCCGGAGATCTTCGGCGACGAGGCCTACACGGGCATGGGCGGAGACAGCGGTGGTGTGCTCGGCCTGCTGGAGGTCATCGAGAGCGACTTCGCGCGGCTGGAAGCAGAGACGACTGCGGCCGAGGAGGCAGGCAAGAAGGAGTACGAGGAGTTCATGGATGACTCTAAGGCTGACAAGGCCACCAAGGAGACGACCCTGAAGCAGAAGACCACAAAGAAGAACACCGCAGCACAGGAGCTGAGCACCCGCCAGAGTGACCTGGAGGGAACCCAGAAGGAGCTCGAGGCCGCCAATGCCTATCTCGAGAAGCTGAGGCCTGAGTGCATCGACACAGGCAAGTCCTATGCAGAGCGCAAGGCCCAGCGGGAACAAGAGATCAAGGACCTGAAGGAGGCTGTGGAAATGCTCGAGAACCTGTGAGACAGTTCTGAGACCCAGTACATTCTGAGACTTAATCCCAGAATTGCACCTGTTTTTCAGGGCCGCGAGCGACAACAAAAGGAGAGCAGGGTCGCGGAAGCATCATGAAGCATATGTGATGCAGCACATGCACTGGAAACAGAATAAACATGGCTAAGAACTTCAACTACATGTTGACGCGCTGGTCGCTTGGACTCTTGGACAGTACCTGGCAGCTTCGCTGTTCCTTGGAGCGCGGCTTGGGCCCAGGGCGGGAGTGCCTTGGGGGGGTCCCGGGGCGCGCGGCGCGGGGCAAGCGGGAGAGGCAGGCATGGTGCATGATGTGCATTGCGGTGTGTACTGGTGTGCTCTCCTTTGTTTCCCTTCGACGTTGCCTAAGCCTTATCATCTGCCCACTTGTCTCAGGCATTATGCAGCAGTCGGGGTGGCTCGATTGCAATCGATTGTAACTTTCTGGCCAGAGTGATGTTGAGTTCACCGACAAGGCATGTTCCTGGCTTGACGGACAGCGGGGCGCTTTTGCATGCCGTCCAGCCTGCATTCCATGCAAGATACCGTGTCTTTTCAGTTTAGTTTCGTCGCCAAAGTCGCTAAAGCTGGCAGGACCGGCGATACGAGGGCGTCATTGCAACGTACCGGGGCGACAAAGGCTTCGGATTTATCAGGCGAGGTAAACAGCATGTCGCGGCATGTCTTCCATGCGACTGGCGAGACTCAGCAGCTCTGTCACGTCCATGACTGAGCAACTTCCATTTCCTCCAACCCCCCCCCCCTGCTCTCGAAGTGGCTGAACCATTTAGCTCTTTGCGTATCAACCCACGACAAGTTTGTAACAGATGCCCGCCGCTCTCCTTTTGACATTTAAAAACTCTGCAATGCGAAGCCGTAGTTTTGGATCTTGCCCTGCCTTGCACTTTCCAGATCTCTGCAGTCTCAGCAGTCGATGTGTTGTGCTGACGTGACCAACCATTGCACACCTCGCCCCGGGTGTGCGACCATGGCACTCGAACAGCAACAGCAAAGGACCAGAACGAGCGAGAGATGGATCGCTGGCAATTTTGCTTTCTTGAAATGTAGGCAGCTATTGACCAGCATTGCCAGCCAAGCTGCCTTGAGGTCGACATGCTCTGTCGCGACATGTACACAAATATCTGGAAAGCAATGTGTGTGTGTGTGTGTCAGTTGTAACCTTTGCGTCTGTGACGGTTTGCGTATCGGGGTCGGCACTGGGCATGGTATCAAGAGTTCTCCTTGATGGAGTATTGCTGCAAGTGCCATATTCCTGCAAGAGTCCTGTGCAGGTGTTCAGAGCTTCGGCAAAAATTCCCAGAGAAGGCGCGCATGCTTCAAGTAGTCAGAGTCGCACGGCAATGTCTTAGTTCGGCCACTGTTCTTGTTATTGTAGGTCAGCATGCAACGCCATAGAATTTGCAGTACCCAGGCTAATGACAGACCAAGTCGATAGTCAGAGAGAGGTTCCAACCAGAATGTTTTAGCATGTTTTAGCAACGTGCAAAGGACACTCTGGAAAAAACATCTGGCAAATCTTTGAGGCCCATGTTGCTCGTATGGTTGCGACTCAAGCGTCCAGGAAACGTACTTGTAACAGGCCCCAGGCGCCTTTTTGTGACCTAGGGTTTGTAACAAAGCCGACAAGGCCTTCCCCCCGCCCCTCCCGCCCCCCCCCCCCACCCCCCCCAACAACTTTCTACAAGACAGGATACAGAAGACCAGGCAAACCCTTTTCCTCCCCAGTGAACCCTATGCGATACTCTTTCATGCTTTATTAAGAGGCAAACTGCTTTCAGGTGAGGAACATTTACAGATGCCTTATGCTCCTAGGCAGGCAAGAGTTTCATGACGAAAACAACTTAGAGCATCAACGGTTGATGGAGCACACCGTGTGTTGCCATGACAGGAAATTTTGGCATCCCCGAAAGCCCAGTCTCGTATTGAAAACGGGCATGTAACAGTTAAGCATTTCTCGCCACCAAGTCTGAGATTGTAGCTGCTGGCGGCCAATTCTGCCTGAGCAGCTGGCAACATCACAGCTGGCGAGGTGGTGGGGGTTGGGGTCGGTGGGGAAGTGGGAACAGGGTGCGATCCTGACCCTACATGACACGTGCGTCGAGTGATCAAGCAGGGAGATTGTAACCTGCATCACCATCCTCACACGTGGCACTCCATGGACTTGCCTTCGGGGTTGGCCCTGCTCTTGGTGCACCGTCCGCTCCTGCGGGGGTGCGAACCTGGGAGGAGGATTAGGCGCTGGGTACGTGCCTGAGAATGCTCCCCAGCCTCGGTGGATGTTTCCTTTGCCAGATGAATATGACGTCTGACGTGAACCACGATCTGTCTTGTTTTGGGGAAAGTTTCAAAAGGAAGGAGGAAGGAGGACGTCTGCCATGCATCTGCCGATAACATGGGTGGAAGGTCAACTACCATGAACAATGTCATAAGCGAGTGATTTTGAGAATAAGAATCTGCATGGGGATGGAGGAGGTGAGTCAACATGACCGATGGTAGGACGACCACTGCCTTAAAATCGAGTCATTAGTTGCCCACGTGTTTGGGGGAATCTTGATCCACCAAGAAATCAGGGGATTGCCTTCAGCAGCGGAGTTTTCAGAACATCTACGTTTTGATTGGCAAGGTTTCTTCATAAAATGCCTCTTCATTCCACTTCCAACATGTCCCCCCCCCCAAGAATGGTTGCCATTTTTGGCTCAATACAAAGGTTTGGTTTGATTGAGGGCCTGAGAGGTTGAGGTGTTGAGAGGTTGAGGGGTCAAGGGTTGAGGAGCTTAGCCTTTGGGGAGTAGACGGGTTGAGAGGCCGGCATGGCCAGCTTTGAAGCTGGCGGGCCCAAGGGCTCCAGTCCTCCTTCTTCATCACCGGTCCCCCGGGATCCCCGGCGCAAAAGGTGTTCGAATGCACATTTTTGGTGCTCCGAAGAAGGGAAACAGCTGGGAAGCGCTTGGAAAACGAGTGGGCTTTTGCTAAAAGACCTATATTTAATTTAAAATTATAGTCATTTTTGCAAGGGGGCTCTCACATACATGGTAGATTGTGAAGGTGCGCTGCATTTGGACCTACAGGTTTGCTGAGAGCACCTACATATACCTACATCGAATGGGGGTAATATTGGCACATGGCTGCGAAACTTTCTCAGTCACACAAAAATTTATGAATCTTGGGGTGGCGGGGCGGTTGCGGCAGCATGTAGAGATGTAGAGCGACATCTTTGAACCCTTTGCCTTCACTTGAACAGAGGACGTGTTCCTCCACGGGAAGCAGCTGGGCAACTTCAAGGAGGGCGACGCGGTCTCCTTCGCGGCGCCTTCGTGCGAGTTTCCGTGTTCTCTGTGAGAGTTTAGGTTTAGGTCATGTCGCTTCAAGAACAAAGAGTAGAATTTAGCAGTTTAAGACTTGAGGCTTAGGGGATGACGTCTTAGGGGCTAATTCGGGGTTTTTTGTCTAGGATGATGCATGGGAAGCTTGAAGGGACTAGAACCGGCAGAACAGCTGACTTCAGTCAAGTCCAGGGACAGGCGGTGAAGAAGCCTCTGCTAAAACATGCATCATCCTCCTGTGAAGGCAGTACCGTTGAGAGGTCTTTGGCCTGTCCCTGTCACAAATCGCTGATCTTTGCTGGGCGCGCCAGATATTTCTCAACAGAGATGGCAAGCCTCAGGCCACTGAGTCCCAGTCTCAGCTTTGGATAGGTGACTTTGATGCTTGGGTCTCAAAGTGTGAAGATGTGAGTCATTTTGGCGCCTTCCACTGCTGCTGTGGACTGGCCACCGATTTTGATGTATGTTGATCCTGCGTGACATGTGTCGTCTGGCTGAGTCTGGCGTACTTAAACGGCGATGGCATGCAGCAGCAGCAGCCGCAGCACCATCAGGGCATAATGCAGGGAATGCAATTCCAAAGCCAGGCGGGACTGGGCAGTGCTCAAACTTCTGCTTTATGAACTTGAGCTCTGCTTATTCGGTGAAAGGCAAATTTTCATCAGCATTGTTTGGAGGATCTGCAGCATCAGGGCATGCAGATGCATCAGGGCATGCAGCCTTGCATGGGCAGTGGGCTAAGTGTTGTGCTCAAGATTTTCAGACTCGCTGATATCGGTGCCCCTCTGCGCTTCGATTATCGCAGGCCATTCTGCGCAAGTGCGGACCCTTGTATTTGCTTGCATGATTGCATGATGTGTTCTTGCAGATCTTGCCTGAATTTCGGAGCCGACGCTTGACAAATGGAGCAAAATTCTTGCTCATTGTGCCACGACAGCTTGACAGTTCTGTGCTGAGGCAGGAAACATGATGGCTCCGATGCCACCGCCACCTCATCAGGCATGACCGTCTTCGCATACACTTTTGGTGCCAGAGATTGCTGAGAGCAGCGTGAGAGACAACCGAACAAAGCGCGTCACTTGTCAAAGCTGAAACAGCTCAAATCTTCGAGACGAAAAGGCACTTCCTGGAGGCTTTTCCCGGATGCCCTCCACAAGGAAATTGCTGTTTAGTCAGATTTAGCCCTGTGCTACGAGGTAATGCCCGACGAGGATGTGCAGGAGGTTCAGGCCAGCATGGAAGCTTGACTTGTGAAAGCGTCGACTGCTGCACTGCTGCTGCACTGCTGCTGCACTGCTGCTGCACTGCTGCTGCACTGCTGCTGCACTGCTGCACGTTACCTGAGCCGTTCTTGCCTAATCGTCCTTGGCTCTTGGACTTGTCGGCCTTGTCTCGCCGCGCTTCTATGTTAGCTACATGAGCTATGTGCACAGGTTCCCAAAGAGTTCGTCGCGAAGCTGACGGGCGAGGGAGGCAAAGCCACCTGCCAATGAAACCTACCAGTATGCCGTGAGGTTCTGGCGCGCATGCTGAGTTCGATTGCAGGACGATTGCACGAGCTGAAGCACATGGCTGGTTCAGATATCACCATCACCTTTCAGGAGCAGCTTACGACAGATTTGTAGGGCGTGCCGGTGTGCCACTGCAACGGATGCCAGACTCGACCCGAGCTGGTCAACAAAGCGGTGGCCGTCATCCGGGGTCCAAAGGCGTGGTTTTTTGGCATGTTCTTGGTTTTCAGCATATGTCGGCATCCGCCTTCGCGAGGTTAGCGCAAGCCTTGGGGCCATCCTTCTGATGCAGGAACTCAGCGAGCTGATTCAAATACCAGTTTGCCGCTTGACCTGTGCCGTTGTGGGCTGAAGCCTGAAAACAGAAGCAGCACACGCGAAGCACACGCGAAGCAGCACGCGAAGCACACGCGAAGCAGCTAAGGACTCGAGCTTGCTGCCCTCTGCTTCACTTTGCCTCACTTTGCCAGGAATGCAACCAGCTGCTGATCGTAAGACTTCTTGGGATTGCAATGCCTGCAAAGCATGCTTGGACTGGCAGCTCGTATGAAAATCACATCTCTACATGGTGGCCAATCCTTGTGGCATGTTGCAATCCTATGTGTTCATTTGATGTTTCTGGTGTCTGCCCATTTTGATCTGGGGCATTTCGCCAAGAAGTTGCGATAATGTGCTCCAACCTCCTAGTTTGTCAGTGGATTGCAGTTGCAGTGAATGTCTCGGCAATTGGAGCCAATGGACATCTTGCTGTGGCGAGGCTATCAAGCTGTCCCATTTGGATGAAGCTCTCGTACGTGTGACAATTCTCAAGTTTATCAATTAGCAATATCAAATAGGCCCCGTCTCCTCGAGCTGCTTCCCGTCTGTGCTCCAACGCCGTTGTAGCAGTGCTGACGGGCCGCCGGAGGAGAAGATTGAGTCAAAAAGACATGCGAAGACATGAGAAAGGGCCGCTGAAAGCTGTGGCTGATGCTTGCAGCTTGTGTGCACTCTGCGCCCTCCGAGACGTCAACAAGGCTGTCAGGTCTTTTACGTTCCCGAGGTGCTGGATCGAGACAAGGGAGAAGCGGAAACTGAGTCCGGCACGAGTGCAGAACCGACCACTCAGCTTCACCAGCACATCATGGACAGGATTCCATTGCTGTCGAAACCACTGATCATCCCCAACCTGACATGTGCGAAGCGGGAGCGATGGCATGAACGCAGGAGGCAGCTTTTTTCTGGCAAGCCAACTTCGCAGATCTTGCACACCTTTTCGTGACTTGTACGTGTGCATTGTGTGTGTGTGTGTGTGCGTGTGTGTTGTGCGTGTGTGTGTGTCTTGTTTGTGTGCGTGTGTGTGTGTGTGTGTCTTGTGTGCCCTGTGTCTTGTGTGTTTGCGAGTCGTGCGTTGCGTGCTTGTGCTGTGTGTTGTGTTTTGTATGTTGTGTGTGCTGTGTGCGTGTGGGTGTACGTGAACTTGTGCGTGTGTTCGTGCGTGCAAGACGCTAAAACATCAGTATGTCAGGAGTTCGCACAACGCGGACCTCCACGGCATCCTTTCCTTAAACTCTCAATCCTAGATATTTCCCAAATACCCCTAAAGGCCTAAGACCTGAAAGCCTAAACACTCACGATCCTGTGAGGCGGTGCCAGTCGCGGCTATGGTGGAGGGCAGGCTTCCCAGCTTGACAGATGAAGGGCCAGACGTGGACTTCGAGCCGTCAATCGCTTTTGGCTGCTATACGTGTAGCTGAGAGAAGACTTCAGATGTTTAAGTTGCACTTTCTGCGGCCACCCCCGCGTTCGCGAGGTTTTGTCTCGAAGGCACTAGAGGCGCTTAGAGCTGGGGCGCGCCATGGGATTACGTGTGAGAGCTGCAAGCGTCTTGCAGGCGCTGGATTTCAGGACTCACTCGTACTTAGTTGCTTCGTTACTGCACTTGGTCAAGATGCGCGTATAGTAGTTTCATGTCCACTCAGTCTTCGTCCTGGAGTATTGCAGGATATCTAGGATAAAGCAAAACATTCGATTTGGTCCTTGGAGGCATCTGATCTCATAGTGACTCGTAGTATCTGCATCAGAAAGTCACTTTGCCTAGGGTGCTTGCTGGCGACAACGAGGCTATATACAAAGTGCTCATGTTGGAAGCCGCTGATTGATCAGGACCTATGGTGCAACCAGGCATTTCTCACAGTCATCCACATTCGCGTCGGCGGCGTTGTCCAGGGTAAAGAGGAATCGGTAACTCGATTGGGATATGACTGCATCGTCACCTTGAAGCACTTCCACGATCGTGCATTCAGTGGTGCTGAAGTAGTGCTCAGGCTCCAAATGAATATGCAGCGGCAGGATCTTGTGGTGGACGAGGAGCCACCGGAGCAGTGTTCTTGCCCAACGCAGCAGGAGGCATTGGAGAAAATCAGAACTGCCAAGCATCTCGGCGCAGACACTGTGGTGGCTGTGCGCCGTTCTTGGTGACTATACACATCACATACTTTTCTGCAACATGCAACAAGACTTGAACAAGTGCATCAATCTAACCATAAACTGCAATAGTCCAGTATAGAATACCTGGATGGCGTTTTGGTTCCTAGAGCGAAGGAGGCAACCTAGTTCGGCTCGATTTTGACAAATATCGTTGACAACGAAAAAAGAGAAGTCACCAATAGAATTTGCTGATGCTGTACGAGCTTACAAGAAAAACTCCCGTGGTTGAAAGGATCTCACAGCGAAAGCTCGTCACCTAAGGCTCAACGAGAAAATGCAGTTTTCAACCTGAGCAACTCAAGTTTCCACCATTTGATGCTCCCGTCCCTGACACAAGCGACGTGATTGCATTGTCGCGCGTTTAGTTTCGCCCTACAAATCCAGTCCTTCCTTCCTAACAGGAGTAGTTGCGCTTGGATGCATGCGCGCAGCCTCGTGCCTGCGCACTGCGAACAACGCAAGGTGATTAGCGATGAGCGCGTTTTGTGTTTCAGTCAGGGTTTCCAAGACAGCATCGGACTCTGGATTCACATGATTCCGAAAAGCCCACGCCCTAAACCCTAAAGCGTTAACAGTTGTAGCAGCTGCAGCCGAGGGATTGGGACGCTGCAGCAGCTACCTTCCGACAGCTTTCTGTCCCAGAACTTCCCGTCTGGGCCTGATCGCTGAATACTAGAGCCCCTGCGTATGAACTTTCGGGCTTTATGTGGAGGGCAGCGGCTTTTTTTGTCTTGGACAGACAAGCCTAAAGCCTGTGGGGGGTTGTTCCAGTTCAGCCGTCCAACCATTTGAATCTGCAAGCCTTCTGGCCAAGGCCGAGACTTCCCGTTCAACTTGTCAAGCACCCTTTGTAGTTTCAACATATCTCAACCATTGTTGAAGACCTTGTTTGAAATGGTTGGGGCATGGGCCTGGACGGAAAATCCACGGCACCGGCCCAGGGTGTTCCCAGTTCTGGGGAAACTGCAGGCTTCTGGAGAGCCCTAAAACCTGGCCTTTTGGTGTTGAGGCTCGGCTTAGGCTAATTGTGGATGAATAGAAGCACATCGGCGAGATGTTCATGTGGGCCGTCAAGCACAAGAGGGGGGAGGAGCACACCAAAGACGTGGACACGTACGACAGACCAACAGAGGGGGGAGACAAGAAGCCACGCCAAGGATGCGAGGCTCCAGAGTCCCGGCAGAGCCTCCAGCGGGGTACGAGATCGAGGTCGAAGAGTCGGACATCAAGTAGTTGTAGGAGGGCGATGTGGAAGTGCGGACCCCGCCGATGATCAGGGATAAGGAGGAGGACGAGAGGGGACGCGCAGGCACTGCGTTTGAGACCCCAGCAGAGGAGCAGACCAAGGCACTGAACCGGTTGGAGGAGGCACTAGAAGTCGACACAAACGAGGGGGGGCCAGAGACACCCCACCGCCAGCAGGCAGCAATGTGGGTTATGTGGGCTACCAGCAACAGTGGTCGTCTGCGCATCGCAGACCAAGGAAAGCGCTGGCTTGGTGCAGCGCCGCAAGGAGGTAGGAGGGCTTCAGGGAAGTGAAGTCTTTCTTGGTGCGGTTTCTGTGAAAGCGACCCACAAGCGACCCACAAGCTGGGCCCCCTGCGGCTCCTCCAAGCAGTTGAAGTCCCACAGGGCCACAAATTTCCGGGGGCAAGGGTTGAGATCCTGGACTGCTTGTTCCAGACGCCTGTTCGCTTCACCGCACTTGCCAAGAAATGGAAGAGACGAAGGAACAGGAGAGAAGGCGTCGAGATATGGGGAGAGGGAGGGAGACAGCTTGGGAGTCGGGTTGGGAGGGTGAGGTGGGCTAGTGTTGGTGCACCTGTCTTCGGTATGCTAGTCAGCTAGTCGTGTAGAGTGCGAGTCGCCTCGTCGAAGCCTGTAAAGAGCCTTGAAATGTATGATATCCACCCATATCCAAGAAGGCCTAAGGCTTGACCATGACTTCCACAAATTGGTTTTGGAAAGGTGCCGGTGGTGCCCTTCAAACGTGGGGCTTGAGCTTAAAGGTTCGGAACTTAAGCTGGAGCTTCTTGGCATGACACCTGAGCGTAAACAGCGCTTGAGGGTATAGGACAGGGACAAAACCAAAAGACTCCTCGATTTCTTTCCGGTGCACAAGGTCACAGCTATCCACGCAAGTGCTGCGCTTCCTGCATGTCTGCCGGTTTGATCCGGGTTGTTTCGTAAAATGTGTCTCGCGTGCGTTCCCGAGACTTCAGGTCTGCAATGCGCTGCTCCACCGGGCACAGCGGGTTGGAAAAATGAATGAGGCCTTCGATCTGTATGTCGACATGCGGCAGCGCGGTCAGCTCTCAGAAGCTCGGCAGCTGACTCTTGGGTACCCTAACCTATGAGGGGAATCATTACCCAAAGTTCCCATCATTTTGACCAACCCCTTCTCTCTGCTGCGCAGCGAAGCTGGGCTCCTAGATGTTGCCATGCCAGGACAAACTAATCGTGCTCTTGGTGTTTGTAGAAGGGAGCGGGATGATGCCGTTGCCAAAGAAATGTCTAGAAATGTCCATCTGCTCGTTCCTTGGCTCTTGGCATGAAGCTGAGGCCCGCACGTACTCTCCACTTATCCGACTCGCCGGAAGAGCTCACCGAGTCCTGGCACATGCCTTGTCTCGTGGCGTCATCAGCGTGGGGCTTTAGGAGTCCACTTCCGGCAGTTCTTGCTTCGGCTTATCCTCAATGCTCAACATTGCTCAACACCCCAACACCTGACCAGTCTCTTCAAGTCTCTGCGACATCGCAAAGTGTGGCTCCGCTTAGCGACAGGCTGGGAGAGATGCGAGCAGCAGCTGTGGAGCCAAACGGTCACAACTACTTGGCGCTCTTTGACACATACAAGACTGCACGGGACGTGGATGGCGTGAAGCGCGCTTGGCAAGACATGCGCGCAGCTGGCACTCGACCCCTGTACCCTGCGGTCTCCACTGTCATGTCCACGCTGGCGAAAACAGGGGACATCTCGGGCACAGAGGCTGGGGAATGCTGGCTTGCCAAGGGTTTTTCGCAGAGCGTTTCGAACGTTTGGGGTTCTTGGATCTTGTGGGGGAGGCGCTGCTGCAAGAAGCCAGAGATCTGGGGCTTTCTCCGACGACGGTGTGTTACAACTCTATCTTGGATGCCTGTCAAAATGCAGGCCACAGGGGCGGATGTCTTTTCCAAGGCACATTGTAGAATCCCATCTGGCAAGGTTCGCGTTTAAGTAAAGCACGCTGCGCCTTGAAAAGGGCCCGACTCGTGGTTCGGTCTTTTCTCGGGTACATAGTGAGTAGTGCCCATGAGGTGATGCAGATGCAGCATTTCGTGGCTCAGCCGTTTTGAGTTACTCTGGATGTCCGAACCACCGAACTGGTTCCAAATTGAGTGTTATTCTGTTGTTTCTCGCTTTGACGGGTCTTGGAGTTCGGCGGTGATAAATCCAATCCTACTGCCCGCCATGCAGATTTGGGATCTCGGTTGCCAGAAGTGGGGGTTCGAAATTAAACGCCCCTCAACATCGCTAAACTCCAGAAACCCGAGTCAACACCTTTGTTGCACTCAGGCATTCTGTCGGAGATGAGGGCAGCTGGCATGGTCCCGGACGTCATTTCCTACAGCAGCGCCCTGGGAGCTTTGGCAGCTGCCCATCGCCCAGCAGCAGACCGGGCTGCTCGGACCAATCTGGGGGTCCAGAGTGTTGGAAGTGTCGGGAATCCATACGTGTTATGTCTGTTATGTGTTCTGTGTTTTTCCCAAGGCTCGGTGTGGCACTGTGGGGTTGCTAGATTTTTGGTCAACCTCCCGTGGTCCCTGGAGTTCCCACCCAGAGAAATCCGCGGAGAGTAAGCCCCGCCAGTATCCCTGAGTTGCCGCCCAGAGACGTCCGCGGAGAGTCCCGCCGATCATCCCTGCACCTGCAGAGAACTGCGCGGAGAGCCCTGCGAAGCCAATCGCGAAGTACACGCGGCAGATGGCTCCCGCATCATGTAGCTGTCGGGTGGGAATGATCGAAGTCAGGGAATATTAACGCTATTATGCGATGCACCGCAATCAAATGCGAGGTCACCGGTGTGAAGCCTGTTGCAACACACAGGCTCATGTATAAATCAGGCACCCCAAGTGTGGGAGTGGTAAACAGAAAAAAAGCCGAGGAGGGGGGGTGTCTGCCCCTATGGTCGGGTTTCAAAGCGACAAGCGTTGTTCAGGCTTCTTGCCGGGTGCAGTACTACAGGGGGGACAAGTTGCAGTTGCTCGGAGAAGCGATGCCTAATACCAAAACCGATGCCTCCATGTTGAACGTTTTACTCTTCATCAACGTGGATGTCGGATGAGACCAAACTGATGGGTACCCATTGCATGCAAAAATGTGCCACACAAATTCGCTACCCAGACACTTAGGTTCATATATATATATATAATGCATATATACGTTTTGTTTTGGGGGGGGGGGGTTTGGGCGGCTCTTACCCAGCATTCCTGGGCTTCGAAGGCAAGGCTGGTTCAGGAGATGAAGAAGGACGGCGTCAGCCAGAACTCTCTGTTCCTCGAGCGATACGTCTGCTACGCGCTGGGCATGCAGCTCGACCAGAGCAAGATCCTGGGTGCCGAAGCGCTGCGTGAACAGGTTCAGGGGCTCCCTGCAGAGGCTGGCTGCGGGAGGGGTTTCCGAACCTAAGGGGACGTAAAGTGCCCGTTTTGGTGTTGAACTTTTTCTACATTATGTGGCATTATGTGGAGGAAAAGCAGCGAATTATCACTTGCAGGACACCAGTGCGCAAGACCCCTCGCGACAAGCCATCTTTGACTCACGTGCGCTGTGTGCAAGACACGATATAGATCGCCCGGAAGACCTTGGCAACAAAAAACGTTTTGACAAATGCTTCTCTGCGATTAGGTAGGCAAGAATGCCTTGACGAGAGCAGCCCAAAACATCAACATCCCATAGTCCTCGCATCTGGATAGGCGCAATAAAGCATCTCTGCATTGCTATGGGTGTACTCCGCCGAATGCTTCGTCATGGAATGGGTCGTCAGCGAATGTGTGTTCACACCGAGAACGCCTTCATGAAACCGCCTCTACGTTGTGTTTACATTGCGTACATTCTCAGTTGGCTCGTTTCTATTACTTGAACAATTATATAATTGCCCAAATGCAAAAGGAAGGCACTTAATTGTTGGAGCTACAAACAGAGCTACAGTAATGGATTCATGCAGGGATTGCAGAAGCTGAGTGCCGTGATGCGTCGAGACTTCTTCGGGGCAGTACCTTCGAGTTGGATCTTGTGGTGAACTTGTGAAACTGGTGAGTATCTTGTGATTCTTGTGGTGAGCCAGAGCGTGCTCCCGCGCTCCTTTCGCAGATCTTGGCAGGCACGTCAAGAAGCAGTGGATGCCATTCAGGAAGGCAAGGCAACCCAAGTGGAATTGACGAAGCTGGTGAAAGCACTGTGCCTCGGCCCGTATATCTTGCCGATGAGAGCTGTGCGGAGGCCCATACTTGACCGATTTCTAGACATCATGTCGCTGGAAGAGATTCTGTTGAGTTTCTGAGATCTTCTTGCAGCCTAGGGAGGGCATTCTCGAGTCGCTTGGGGAGTCTCCGCGCGAAGCTGCCGTTTCAGATCAGCAGAACAGCGGCGACTGGGTGAAGGTGCTGGCCAAGGATGAGGTACTGCCCTGAGCGCAGGATCAGCCGTACACCATGCTGCATGTAACGTGCCTTAAACGATGATGGTGGCTTGACGAGGCCGGCTCGCAGATTGAGAGACTCGGCTGAATGAAGAAGCAGATGGATTGCCCATGAGGACAGCATGCCAATGCAAGGTACTTCTGGGACCGCATATCGGGCAAAACGCAATGGGAGCATCCGGGCTGCCAATTGGCGCTGACCATCCCATCTGCTTAGTCCACTTGCAGTGGAGAAAAAGAACATGCCGGCCGCCGAACCTTTGAATCCGAAAGGGTTGAGTCACGTTCCCTGCTTTGTCGTGCCATGTGGGCCCTCTGCGCAGTTCCTGTATGAGCTTGTGAGAGTTTCTTATGTTGAGGGGTGGGGGGGAGCAAGGTGCGAACTCCCAGAGGCGGGAAAGACTTGTTGACACTTTTTGCTTCGGGCTGGGCAGCACACCTCGGTGACTTTTAGTCCGTTGGAGGCCTTTGCCAGCCTCAAGGCAACGCACGTTGAAGAGCTTGCAGCAGCCGTCGGGCAGCCGGGCTCGGAGGCAGAACGTCGCCATGGCAGCTGCTCCAAGATTGCTATGCTTGGCTCCAGACTGATTTCAACCAGGTATGCCTGCAGTACCAGGCAGGCAGCACATTCCAGTGCAAAAAACAGTGGCACGGGCGATGGACATATTGGGCATGCAGATCGACTCTGGAGTAGCTGCAGCAATGGCTTCGGTCATGACGTCTGACACTTGGAACGGCAGTGCTGGGACGTACTCGTAGCAGGCCACTGCGGTGCTTGCACGGAGTGGCACGGAGCTTCGCTCCGAATAATCATGCAGGAGGCATGTTTAGCTCAGTCGAGGTGCGCCGTGATGATTGCACGGCAAGAGCCAAGGCGCCCAGATGCAGAGTTGAAGCTCCAATGTTGCGAAAGAGATGCGCCAGTGTGCAGGCCAGTGGCGCATCTGTGGCAGGTCGATTGGCAGGTTCGAAGAAGTTTTCGAGCGAGTCTGCCATGTCATGGCTGCGCTGTTTCTTCGAGGCGCTTGGAAAGGAGCTTCAGCCTTCTGAGGACTGAAAGTACATCTTCCCATAGCTTCCGTTGTGGCGAACGGTGCCCCCCGAAATATGTTAGCTATCACCACAGGGGGATTCCGACAGTAACCGCTTGGCCGGCACTTTAAGTGAGCAGGACTTCGCCAGACAACTCCAAAATGCTGCGCTCAAGTCGCATGCTTAGCCGCTTAGTCTGACTCTTATTGTTTAACTTCAAGGAGGCAAGCACCAGAAGCACCGCACTGAACGACACTGAGGCTTGTGAGAGGCGGCAAGCTTGAGGAGACCATGGTCTAGAGCCTGGCAGTGTTCGAGTCTTCGAGCGCAGGAGAGTGTCAGCGTGAGAGCAGAGTAAATGAATAAGTTTCAGCATGGTTTTGTGCCGCTTTTGCGTTTGCGTGCATTCCGAGGCATCCTCGTTGTGGCGCGAAATGAACCGCCTACCTCACGTCTGGTCTGGGCCTGGTAAGCTGGCGGTGCCCCCTGCATCCTATCCAGCCAAGGTCAAATCCAACGGCGAATGTGACGGGCTTGGGTGCCCTGGTGGCAAATTGTGGCAGACCGTATCAGCCAGTAACCGCACACCAAACCGTGTCTGGTCTTGACTGCGTACGTGGTCCTTTTGCGGTGCTCCCGACACATACCAAGGCCGCGACCGATGCAACCTCAGTGGGTTGGAACAGCTGCTGGCCAAGTGGAATCCAAGTAAGGCCACGGACAACTGTGGGAAGTGACGACAGACAGAGGGACTGCAGAGCGGTCGTGGGAAACTCGGGCTGAGGCTACGCCAGTGCGTCAAAGCCTACGCTCAACTGGCAGCACCGTGCAAGACCTGAGAATGCGGAGTAAACGGCTGAAGTTGAGTCAAGTGTAAGTGTATAGGTGCTGACACCGTCAGCTGGGTTTCTGCATACTGCCTCACAACCCCACCAAAGCCCATGGCCCAGCATGCCAATGGACTTGCACCGTCGACCTGCGTTGCCATATTTGTTGACGGAAAGACCTCGGGGGACCATGGGGGCGCCGCCTGCGCTGGATCGCTCCTGATGGACACCGGCGATGGGCGCCCCGACGCACAGGCCCACAACTGCCCACATTTGCAGGGAATCAAGGGATTCTGGCCAGGGACTCCGAAACCGATACTCAGAAGCCACTAGATCCTTGGGAGGACGGCGAGGGTGATGAGCCCGGCCACAGACCGGTGTCGCCTTCCTCAAAACAGGATGGATGGGAGATGATGGAAGTGTAGATTCTTGGAACCATTCACAAGTCGAATGAAATTCAGACGTGTCTTGCCAGGAGACTTGCTTCGTTTTTGATTGGGATGACACAATACTCCCTACGTGCCGAACTCAAGCTCCACGCAGCAATTGTGGAAAGTACCCAAGCCATCAGGTCGTGGCTCGAGCGGATCCACGCATTGGCAGGCTTTGCTGAGCACCCTTTTGAGAAGTTCGACCCATCGCAATGTCAGGTGGACCCCTGCGCCCTGAAGTGCAAAGACAGCACGGCACTCTGTGTGTTTTTTACTTGCAGGGGTCCAAGTATACATTTTCGCGCACTTCCACGGGCAGGCTTGCCAGTCTCTGCTCCGCTTGGCTCCGAGCATGTCTCTCCACATTGCAGACTGTTTCTATGCCACCTTGCCTTGTGCAAGACTGTATATTTAATGGCTACCGCCAGTGCCGCCGACCCCCAACAGGGGAAGCACAGCCGGGCGGACGGTGCGGGGTGTAGGGTCCAGGGCTAGGGGGCAGGGTGGAGGGGGGTCTGCAGGGTTCCGTCGGCAGGATGTCACGTGAACACGAGGCCGTCCGGGCTTGCGCTTTGGACGGCTTCGGGTGTCAGGGGTGCTTGTGTATTCCCTGCGCCTGTTCCTCGTGGAATCTTGCTGATGGAAGCCCCCGCAGGGGTCGCGTATCGGCGTATGTCGGGGGGGGGGGGGGGGGACTCGGCGTATTGGTGTATTTCGAGGGGAAGGCAGGGGGGGGAGGAGAACGGCTTATCGGCGCATGGGCATATTTCCCAGAGGCTTTGGGGGGGGGGGGGGGGGCGAATGGCGTACAATTTCCGGGGGGGAGGGGGGGGGGAAGCGGCGTATCGGCTTAGCGGCGTACTTTCCGGGAGGGGGGGGTTAGCGTATCGGCGTATTGGAGAGGGGGGGGGGGGGAAAACGCGTATCGGTGTACTTGGCTGGGAAGGGGGGGGGGGTTCCGGCACGCAAGATGCAATATGTAACATATGTATATGGGCGTTATCCGCAAACCCCTGTCTTTTTTTTTTACTGGGGAATATTTTAGATAGATTTCTGCTTGTTTTTTAGTATCCGCGAAAGGCCCGCGAATGCACGGCGGAAGGCGCCGCGAAAGGGATAATCTGGTTAATAGAATATCATGCCCCTTAACCCTTAAACCCCAAGCGAGTGCGTTTAGGGAGCGCCCCTAAACGCACCCGTGGTGCAGGTTTCAGCCTATTTGGGGTTCATACTGCTAGAATATCCTGCCCCTTAAGCCTCAGCAGCAAGGGTGAGCTGCCCAAGGAAGCACTTGCCAATGACATGGTCGTGTACTATGCACCGCGCGAGCTCTACGAATTCAACGTGACGATGATGGAGCTAGTGTGTGCAAGCCCGTGCATGACGAGCTTGATTTGCTTCAGTCTGGAAAAGAAGTACAGGGATCGACGAACGCTGGATGAGCGCGTGCACATGCAACGACATCGGCAAGGAGCGCGCGGAAACGCGACAACTTTCTTGCTGGACTGGGAAAGCCTGCTGGCTCAGTTCCGCGGCTACGAAGTGAATCTGGCACCACACGCCCGAGCCCCGTTGCCGCGCACAGGGGAGGACCTGCAGAAATTTGTGTCTGTGATATTGAAGACCAACGATGCGGAGCTGACGCCGGAGGAGCTTAGCAAGCTGATCCACCAGGCCCGGGTTCGGCGTCGCGTTGTTGTCATGCTGATTGAAAAAGCATGCGAGAGAGAGCATCCGGCGTTCCGCCACCTGGACCTTGCTCAGGTGCGGCTACGAGCGGAACGAGAGCTGCCCGAGGATGGTGTCCCGCCCGAAGTCGTAGCCGTTCTCCCGTGCGACGACAACCTGCAACTGATCGAGAAACAAAAAGTTGCTGCGCCGGTGGCAGTGCCGGCAACGGTGCAAGAAGCAGCGCGGGACTTGGCCCTGAAGCGCCCCAACGCGGTGGTCATGGAAAGGACGGGTTTGGAAGCTATCGACTACGAGGCCCAGCGTTTAGAGGCTGTGCGTGCGCTGGCGGAGATTGCCGAAGAGGACTTGCGAGACGTGGGTAGCGAGCAAGAGGACGGACCGGCTCCGGAGATGGATGTGGTATCACGGTCCACGCCCATGAACCAGTTCGCGCCGTGGTACTTCGGTGTCGCGTTCGCGTATATGTTCCAGTACTGCACAGCTATGCCTGATCCGCCAGGCTGGGGAGAGTTCCGAGACAAACGGTGGCGTCGCGCGCCAGAGGCCCCACACATCGGGCTTGCCGACTGGGTTCGGACAATGTCCCGGCGCGTTGAAAGCCAATTGGTCCGAGATTGGACATTCGGCTACACGACGTGGAATGTGTTATTTCGTTCCGCTGTGAACTTGTCGCGCAGTGTCTACTCCTACGATACGCCAGTTCTGCAGGATTCCGGTGAGTGGGGTAAGCTGACAGCCGCAGCGCTCGAAGGCGCTGCCCTGGAGATCCTGCGAGCCTTGCAAGGGACGTACGCAACGCCGGACGGACGGCGGCTCCCCGTCAAAGGAAGCCTCACGCTCGCCAAGTACGCGACGGGGTTGTCCGCGACGGCCCGCCGCATCCTGGCAAACATGCACCACACGGCACGTGTCATTCCTGGCACGCAAGAAGCACGCCGACAAATGCGCTTTGAAATTCAAGGACTGCGAGTGCGATACGGAACCCCAATTTTCGTTACCGTAACTCCGGACGAAGGTCATCAGCTTTTGTACATTCGCTTGTCGCGTCATCGCCGGAGCGACCCGATTCGACTGTCGGAAGTTGGCGCGGCGGCCGCCGCAGGAGATCGGACGTGGCCCGCGCTTGACGCCGACTTCACATGCTCCTTGCCAGTGGAGTGTCTGCAGCCGCGCGTGCCGAACTGGGAGGAAAGACGCCGCATTCTCGCACGGGATCCGCTCGCGACCGTGGATGGGTTTCGCGTCACAATGCTACTGTTGTTGCGACACCTGTTCGGCGTGAATGTGTGCTTGTACTGCCCAGACTGCAGCTGCGGACCGACGCCGTGCCAAGACGAGCGCGGTAGCAGCGCGCGAACGAACGGCGGCGTGTTCGGAAGAATCGACACGGCATACATAAGCATCGAGTTTTTCAGAAATCTGCAGGCTCGCCGCACGGGCATATGCAGTTGTTCGTGCAGTGTTTGCATCAACACACCAGTCTGCGCGAGATTTTCGCGGCAACAGCCGAGCGCGCGGCGGAACTGCGCGAAGCCTACCTGCGCTACAACTCACACGTGCGCAGGTGCGTGTACGAAAGAGATCCCGTGGAGGTTGCGGCAGCGATACATGCAGCAGAACAGCAGTGGCCGGAATACAAATCGGAGCAGCGGCTTATCAGCCGGCCACGGTACCAAACTGGTGTCATGGCCGCAGAAAACAGCGCGGAGGAGGCAGATCTGTGGACAGAAGCATATTTGCGTGATGACGTGTTCCGCCTACAGGTACTAAAGCAGCATCACGTGCACCTGCCAGACCCCGTCACAGGCGAGCGCGTGCCCCAAGCAGGTTGCCTGAAAGCTGATAACCCTCGCGACTGCAAAAGCGGTTTTCCGCGGGAAGCCGAGGTAACGGACGAGGCAGCCGTCATGTGCCCATGCCGTCTGCAAGCACGCGATATGCCCGCGTCCGGACGCAAGAATTGCATTTGCACGCTTCAGGGGCCTCGTGACGAAGGCTACCTCAACGGGACGCATCCCGCCATTTTAGCATTTGGTCGGTGCAACTCTGACGTGCAACTCCCGTACCGCTTACCGTACGTCTGCGATGTCTGCCAATCACCGACGGAGCCGCGCGAGCTTCGGGAGATTGTAGCGGCAGCGCAACGCGCGCAAGATGCCCAGACTGGCTACTGCTGCGACTACTGCGCGAAAACGCAACCCATGGCCTTCGCCGAACTGAAGGAGCTCCAAAAGGGGCATGCTCGCTTAGCAGAACAAACAAAGGGTCGCGGTGTGGAGTACCAGGGGAAGCGGCACATGACGCGCTTTCTATCGGATGCGTATTGCAAGGGGATCGTGCGAGGGCAGGCTGAGTGCTGCAATCTGCGCTGCAACTACAAGGACGGCGACGCGGCGTGCGCGGAAAGAATCACGACAACGCAGTATGTGACATTTCCCGGACGAGATTTCCTTCGTTACGCAGACTTGGCGATGACCGGCGAAACGGAACACCGCCGGCGGGTGACGGCGATGTCGCTGGGCCGCAGCAAGCACGTGCCGCGACAGCGGCAGCTGGCGGAACGCGAACCAGCAGAGTTCTACGCGCGGCGTCCTCGCAACAGCGCTTGCTGGCATCTCTCTCCCTACGAATTTCTGCTGTACTGGCAGGTCGTTCCTACGAAATCGCCGGCCACTTTACAGGAGTGGGAGACGCAGCCCCGTAGCGCATGGGACGTGGCGCTGACGGAGAGCGGCGAGGCAAAGCTTCGAGCAGGGGGGGGCAAGCGCGTGCGCCTCGTGCCCGGCAAGGATACGCGCCTGCGCGTCGAACCCAGCGGCGACACCCAGGCCTTCGAGGACATCCCCACGAACGCGCGCGTACGTGCGGCATGGCTGCTGCGCAGACGCCGCCGCCCGCGCTGCCCGACCTTCGGCCACTGCCCGGTGCCGCGGTACCAGCAAGAATGCCAGGAGGAGAACTCCAAACTATGCATGGTGTATTTTCGGGCGTGGACGGGCATGCCCCAGCATGCGGACCGCGACGTGCCTCATATAGCCGACTTGCAGGGCAGCTACCTCGCGTGGGAGACGGCCTTTCGGGCCTGGCTACAAGAGCTTCCGTGTCAGGAAACGAAACAGCATGTTGGGAATTTCCTGTCCGTGTACCGCGTACGCTCTCTCGCTGCGGACGCCGAGAACAGTGACAACGACGGCGCAGACACGACTGCCGTGCGCGTGACTGCGGACAATCTGGCTACGAGCCTGACCACGCGCAAAACAGAAAAAAACGGGGTGGAGGCGCCGGCCGGAGAGTACGAAGACCTGGAGCGGACGTGGAGAACAAAGCAAACAACAGAGAAAGGAAAGCCGGGACGCGCGCTGGCCACAGAGAATACGTTGGACGTGCGTGACTTGTTGAAGGAAGCGCGGAGGGCGCCGCAGCATGGCGCAGTGGACGAGACTGGCCTCCTCGCGGGGCAAGAGACCGAGCGCGAGCCGAGAGCACGCACGCGCGGCGTCCGCGCGACAGTGCACGCTGTCAACGAGTGGATCACAGAGTTGCGCGGTCGGGTCGACGAGAAGGGGAGGGCAGTCTGCAACACGGCGCAGCACGCCTTCATCGAGCGGGTGGCGCGCAGGGTCGTGGAAGAGATGCAGACAGGCGAGGCGCAGAGCGGCGCGCGCGCCGGCCTGTCGGACGCCATGCGTTGGGTGCTGCACGGTGGGCCCGGCACCGGCAAAACGCACGCGATCAAACTGCTGCGCAAGGAGCTCTTCGAGGACATCCTGGGCTGGACCCAAGGCCTGCAGTTCCAATTCGCGGCGCTGCAGGCGGTAACAGCCGAAATGGTCGATGGGGACACGTTGCACCATGCCTTCGGGCTGAGCTGGGGCCAAAGCGCCGCGGACGCCACGCCCCTGACGAAAGGCCTGCAGCAAGCACAGCGCATGCTACAATTGCGCTGGCTTATAATAGACGAAATAAGCATGGTGAGTGTGGAGCTGTTGGCAAAATTAGAGCAAGCCTGTCGGCGTGTGATTCGGAATGGAAGCCCGTTCAAGCGCGACACAGCCAACATCGACAAGCCTTTTGGCGGCTTGAACGTTCTTGTCGTTGGGGATTTGTGGCAGCTGGAGCCCCCTAAAGGACACTTCATCGCCGATCTGCCGCACGAATGGCTGGGCAGCGCAGGCGCGCGGCAGCGGCCCCTCCTGGCACAGGGGCAGGAGCTCATGTGGGGACCGCCGGATCGGGCTTTCCAGGGTTGCACGGAGCTCGAAGAATGCGAGCGCACTAAAGACGAGTGGTTGAAAGAACTGCAGGACGAGTTCCGCTTCGGCAATCTGACGACGGACAACCATGCCTTCCTGCATGGCAAACCAACGCACGTGCCAGGGAGCTGGCTGCGGGGGCGAGCTGAGTGCGGACAAGCAACGTGCCAACGCCTCGGCGCGCTGAAGGCGCAGCCGCAAAGCATCCTCGCGCAGGAGTGCGAGGTGTGTCGCACCGAGCGCGCCTCGCGGCGACTGGTGGCAGACTCGCCGCACGATCCGAAGTTCCTGGGTCGCTTTGTCCTCGCGCCCTCTATCTTCGCCACGAACGTACGAAAATGCCACACGAATAAAATCCGCGCGGAGGCCTTCGCGCGCCGGACGAAAAGACACCTGCACTACGTCGTGGCCGAGGACCGCGCCTGTGCAGCCGTTGTGCGTGAGAAACCGGACCTAGCCGACCAAAAACTACTCTGGCTGCAGCGCCACGAGAGAGAGTGCGGCGAGCTGTGTGGCATGCTGCCTCTGTGTGACGGCATGCCCGTGCTCATAACTGACCATCTCAACCGGGCGCGCGGGCTCCTCAAAGGGCGGCGAGGCTTTGTGACGGGTTGGCGGCACGCCACCGACGGTGCTGAGTCGGGAGGGCCTGCCTGCACGGTGTGGAACAAGCTGCCCGAGGTGGTCTACGTTCGCTTTCCGGGCGCGAAGTGGCGCATTCATGGGCTGGCCACGGGCGTGTATCCCATCGTGCCAAAACGTGCGACGTGGCATCTGGACGCCGGCCGAAAATCGCCGGTGCTGGCCGTGCGGCGACGGCAACTTCCCCTAATACCAGCTTTCGCTATGACGGCTCATCAAGCGCAAGGACAGACGCTGGAGGAGGGCATCATCGCAGATTTGTGTTATGGCGCGTACAGCAACGTCTTGGCCGCGTATGTTGCCTTGACGCGGGTGACGAGTCGGGAAGGCATTCTCATTCTGCGAAGCTTTGATGCAGCTCCGTTCCAACAGGGCGACAGAAGCTTCCGAGCTCTGCTCATGCAGCACTTGCGCACGCACGACGTCAACTGGGACGCCATCGTACAGAGGTACGTGCGAGTGAAGACCTGTAGCGAGTGTCGCACGGAGCGGTTGAAATCGGCTTTTACAGCAGGGCAATGGAAGCAGCCGGAAGAGGTAGCCATTTGCAGGGAGTGCACGAAGTCGTACCGAGAGCGCGGCACGCCGTACCGCTGTAGGCGCTGCAAGCGATGGCAGGCACCGGAGGCATTTCCCGGGAAAATCAGCAATTATCTGATCTGGCAAAGCACCTGCCTCATGTGCTTGGAAAAGCGACAATGTGGCACTTGCCAGCACTGGTTTCAGCAGGAGGCATTCACGCCGAATGGCTGGCGCCAAAAACGAGACCGGACATGCAATGTTTGCCGCCAGCAGCTACGGTGCCAGGACATCGGCCTGCGCGCGCGCCGCAGGCTGCATGAACGACGGGAAAAGGTGCGCAGTGCTGACCGCTGCCAGAAGAGGCAGCAGATTCTGCAAGAGGTGCGAGCCGAAATCCAGAAACGGCAAAAGCAAGGCACCTGCGCGCAGTGCGGTTCCCAGGCGGCCCAGGCGGGCGGGACAACAGAAGAGAAGCGTCAGTCGAGTGCAGCACGCAGCGTGAGTGCCAAACAAAGACATGGCGGCGCCGAGACCATTTCCGTCGGAGGGCGAGTGTTTGCGTGACGATGGAGGACGTCCGGTCATGCCCTCCGAGCGCGCGCCTGTCGTCTATCGTTGCCCGGCCTGCCGCGCAGCCATCGCGGCGGACGTAAGAGACGGCAGTGTAGACAGTCGGTGCGCATGCGGACATCGCTTGACAGCCCTGGAAGGGCAGCTCGTGCCGACGATGGCTGGCAGCAAGAGAAAATACTCTTACGAGTGCCCGCAGTGTCAAGCGAAGATCGCATCAGCCACGCGAGACGGAAAAATCGACAGCGGACGGAAATGTGGACACCAGTTCGTGGTTGCTGCAGGCGAAGTCGTGGCGGCTGCCTTGGCAGGTAGAGTCTATTCGTACGAGTGCCCACAGTGCAAGGCAAAGGTGCAATCAACCACGCGAGACGGATGCATCGACAGCCGACGGAAATGTGGACACCAGTTCGTGGTTGCTGCAGGCGAAGTCGTGGCGGCTGCCTTGGCAGGTAGAGTCTATTCGTACGAGTGCCCACAGTGCAAGGCGCCGGTCGAATCAACCACGCGAGACGGACGCATCGACAACCGGCGGAAATGTGGACACCGATTCACCGTCGCTGCAGGCGAAGTCGTGGTGAAAGGGGTATGTGAGCGCTAGGGCGGAATAGTAGGTGGGGGTGAGAGGAGGGTGGATTAGGGGAGCGGGCTTGAGAGAGATGCAAGATGCAAGATGCAAAGATTAGTGGGTGGAAGACTGTGTGTTGGAACCTTAAAGCAATGGGGGGGTAAAAACAGTGGTGGGAAGGGTGGATGGTGGGGGGGGCGGGAAGGGGTGTGGGGAGGGGTGTGGTATGCCCGGGTGTGGGCGGGGGGCGAGGGGATGGTATTTGGGGGGGTGGTGGGGTGTTGGGGGGGTCGGGGCTGGGGAGGGGGGGAGTGGGGGGGCAGAGGGTGGGCGAAGGCGGGGGTATGCGAGGGCAGCGGGTCGGCAGCGGGTGGGGTAGGGCAGGGGGGGTTGTGGCGGGTGGGGGAGGGGGGAGGGAAAGGAGAGGGGCAGGGATGGGGTTGGAAAGGGGAAGGGTACTGAGGAAGAGGGGCAGGGGAAGGGAGTGGAATGGTTGGGTAGAGGGCATCGGCGAGGGGGGTACAGGCGGAGGGGGGGGGTTTGGAGAACGCAGTGGGTGAGGGATTGAGGAGGGGCAGGGCGCGGCTGGGGAGGGGGGGTGGCGGGGCCAGAGGGGGGGTGGGGGGAAGTGGCGTGTGAGGTGGGTGTGTGTGGGGTGGGAGGTCAGGGACGGGGGGGAGGAGGACGGGTGGGGAGGGAGAGGAGAGGGGCAGGGCAGGAGGAGTGGAATGGTTGGGAAGGGGAAGGGTAGGGGGGCGGGGGATGGGGTGGGGGAGGGGGGTGGAAGGACCCTGTAAATGATTGTCATCCGCGAGGGGAGGTCTTGGCGGAGGGGGGGGTCGGCAGCGGGTGGGGTAGGGCGGGGGGAGTGGGGGGTTTAGAGGGAGGCCTGCGCGGGATGTGAGGGGCGTGGCTCGGACAGAGGAATGGAGTGAAGAGTTGCGGTCAGGGCAGGGATGGGGGAAGGCCCCGGGAAAAAACACGGGGAATAAACAGGGAGGGGAGCAGTGCGGGAGGGTGGGTGAGGGGGGGAGGGAAGCGAAGGGGGGTGGGGGGGTGAGAGGGGGGGG